>CAXKVI010000018.1:437757-843433 GCA_964058755.1 Campiglossa producta | reverse complement strand
GTTTATAAACTATTTTATTCAACGTGAATGCAAAACATTATTTAAAAAAAAGAAAAACAATCACAGTGTTGCAATATATTTGTATAGAGGGGGTTTCGGGGATGTTTACAAAAAGGAGTTACACACCGAAGCCCGTTTATCGGAAATATCGTTTTGGAAGAGGCTTATATGTTATATATGTTCAATCTTACTTGGTTTGATCGTCCATATTGTATATATAATAAGTGCAAAATATGCAACATTGTACGTTCCTAGCTACTAAATTGGAGAAGATATAGTCCCAAACCTGTTTATCGAAATAATCGATAGTATGGGGGTTATATGCTATACTGGTCCTATCTTGTTGGTTCCGCCAAATGATTAACATATTATAAAATGGCCTCCGGATGCTAAATTTCAGCGAGATATCTCAAAAACTGAAGGACTATTTTGAAAATTAATCAATTCTTTTTAATTGTTAACTATTAACGAAGTCTAAAAATGTTCCACCCTGTAAAAATGCAGTGCACGGAATATGATCCGCATTGGATTTCGTCTGCATTCCAATTGCGCTATACTAACCGTGTGAACGGAATGTGTTTGCGTCTGCAGTTATTAACCGTGTGAACGTAATCTGTTTACGTCTGCATTTAAAGGGTGCGACTCAACAATATATATGTATGTTTTAAGTGTATTAGATTTCGGTAATAGTTAACATCTATTTTGACGTATATAAAGGTTCGGTTATAGCTTAATAAAGTTGGTTTGCAGCTCAAGATAGCAGCAAAAACAACATACAAACAGTCTTATTAATCAACATTCTGGTGACCCCGACGTCGGCAGAATGTTGATTAATAAGACTGTTTGTATGTTGTTTTTGCTGCTATCCGACGTCGGCAGAATGTTGATTAATAAGACTGTTTGTATGTTGTTTTTGCTGCTATCTTGAGCTGCTAACCAACTTTATTAAGCTATAACCGAACCTTTATATACGTCAAAATAGATGTTAACCATTACCGAATTCTAATACACTTAAAACATACATATATATTCTTGAGTCGCACCCTTTAAATGCAGACGTAAACAGATTACGTTCACACGGTTAATAACTGCAGACGCAAACACATTCCGTTCACACGGTTAGTATAGCGCAATTGGAATGCAGACGAAATCCAATGCGGATCATGTTCCGTGCACTGCATTTTTACAGGGTGGAACATTTTTAGACTTCGTTAATAGTTAACATCCTCCCCCCGATGAGCGCAGCTCGATTTCCTGCACTGGCCCGTGAGTTAAACGTTCACCGTGAAGTCCAAAATTTCTTTAGAATGTCGGGGCGCTGGAGTAGGTCTTTTGGGTTGCTCGGATGGATTGGTATCCGCAGAGATAGGCAATGATTGATGTTTGCGTGTTTTGCACCTCCCTTTGATTATCGTAAAGACCAGTAGACATACAACTATAAGCAACGCTGCATAACCCACTGTCATATGGTGTGTATTTTGTGTTTCAAGTTGATGTGGTAGTTCCAACAGATGATGGTTTGCCAATGTGGATTGCAGTAATGTCAAATTTTGGGTGTCAGCTATATATTTCACATCGGTCAACTTGTGAAGAAGAGGTTTTATTTGTTCTACCTTGGCTACCTTGGAGATTTCGCCAAGACTCGTGTAGGATGAACTCAGGCTGCTGGCTAATACTTGATGGGCATGAATGGATACAAAATGTTGTTTTAGTATACAGTTTGGTTGAAGTGACAGCAGTCCGGATCCCTTTAAAGTAATCTGTGTAATATCTGGGCCACATACTACTGTTGCACGAGATGAAACTGGTGTCGCATATATCCATTTGTTGTCATGATGTAGTGGTATCCACGCAAAACTATTTGGCGTTTTCGCAGTAGACAACTTGATTGCGTATGATTCCGGAAAAGGGCTTCTTCACATGCGCACATGGCCGATCCGTGGCTGTAATGAATCTGAATTTTGGGACAGATGTAGCTTCCCTGTGTAATGTCCATGCAATATTGAAATTCCAATTCACTCATTGGAAAGAATTGATCACGAGCCGTGTTTACAGTATCGGGGCATATGGATCTATTTCAACCATTGTCCCATTGGTCAAGTTGGGGATCGGTACGATATTGAACAGGTCGATCTGTCATGTTCCACCAGGGGCAAAGTTATACTGAATATTACATGCTTTTGTGTTACTCCTCCTTTAACCTTCATGACCTGGTACAACTTCAGTAAATCGTCTTGCTGCACCGGTAGTTCTAATGATGCCGTCAACTGAAGTTTTATCTTGTTTATTTCTTGTTGTAATTGGATTGGTGTTAGGAGCAGGGGACTTATTTTCCCGTGATGATAATCGGTTAACACGTCCAATATGGATGACTGAATGCGTTGTAAGTTGGCTGAGATAAGTGTCAGTTGCGTGGAAAGCGATGAAAACGCTTGAAATATTCTATCTTGGTTTATCGCAGCGGCGTCGGCGCGTATTCCATTAATAATTTGGCTGAGTTGTTGATCGATGAAATGGAACTTTTTGTCGACCGCGATCTGATCTTGCTTCACAATATTTATTGTAGAGTCTACAATAGATGTTTGGTTTTTGATGAGATTGAGTAGATGAGACTCGTTCTCGTTCACTTGTGATACTGTATTGGACATTTGTTCAGCATACTGTGAGTCCAATATACCAAACAATTAATATGCAACATTTCCAATCGTATTTATTGCTCCTCTTTTTTGCCGATTGGATCTCAT
Organism: Campiglossa producta; assembly: GCA_964058755.1. Classification (NCBI taxonomy): domain Eukaryota; kingdom Metazoa; phylum Arthropoda; class Insecta; order Diptera; family Tephritidae; genus Campiglossa; species Campiglossa producta. The sequence goes on along the minus strand of CAXKVI010000018.1, from coordinate 840,689 downwards.
CATCGAGGCATCCAAGTGCAATGCGGCTTCAGTCTGTTCAAAGTGCCTTACCAGAGAGTGACAGATGCTCTTTTGGTTCATTTCCTGACATAGGAGGCCGTTTGAAAGCGCTGCCAATTCCAGATGCACAGCCCTCGTTGCAAAACAACAGAACACAGCTATATAAGCCTTATGTGGTTTCTTTCCTCTTATCTTGAAGTGCACTGCAAAAGGTCCACAGAAGTCAACTTCGGAATTGATAAATGGTCGTGCCGGCGTTACTCTTGTTGACGGAAGGTTTCCCATATCCTGGAACAGGAGCCTTGGTTTCGCCTTGTTGCATCTCATACAATTGGCCACGATTGATCGAGCCATAATCCTTCCCTTCACTGGCCAGAATCTCTGCCTTGTAAATGATAAAAGCGCTTGAGGTCGACAATGCCGGTTTTCGTAATGGATTGTTTGCATCAATAACTTGGTTATGATGTTGTTGTATGGGAGCAACATAGGATGTTTGGCCTCGTATGGAAGTTCTGATGCTTGTAGGCGGCCCCCCACTCGGATGATGCCTTCATTGTCCAAAAATGGTGACAGACTGCGATATGGACTGTTTTTCCCAACCTCGTTGAATTTTTTCAATTTCTTTAGCTCGTCATCAAAGTCCAACTGTTGCATTATTTGGACGATTGCCATGAGAGACTTGTCTAATTCATGCACGGTCAATGGTATTTTGGAGTCTTCTGATTGTTTTCTCGCAAAACTATTTGGCGTTTTTCGCAGTAGACAACTTGATTGCGTATGATTCCGGAAAAGGGCTTCTTCACATGCGCACATGGCCGATCCGTGGCTGTAATGAATCTGAATTTTGGGACAGATGTAGCTTCCCTGTGTAATGTCCATGCAATATTGAAATTCCAATTCACTCATTGGAAAGAATTGATCACGAGCCGTGTTTACAGTATCGGGGCATATGGATCTATTTCAACCATTGTCCCATTGGTCAAGTTGGGGATCGGTACGATATTGAACAGGTCGATCTGTCATGTTCCACCAGGGGCAAAGTTATACTGAATATTACATGCTTTTGTGTTACTCCTCCTTTAACCTTCATGACCTGGTACAACTTCAGTAAATCGTCTTGCTGCACCGGTAGTTCTAATGATTCCGTCAACTGAAGTTTTATCTTGTTTATTTCTTGTTGTAATTGGATTGGTGTTAGGAGCAGGGGACTTATTTTCCCGTGATGAGAATCGGTTAACACGTCCAATATGGATGACTGAATGCGTTGTAAGTTGGCTGAGATAAGTGTCAGTTGCGTGGAAAGCGATGAAAACGCTTGAAATATTCTATCTTGGTTTATCGCAGCGGCGTCGGCGCGTATTCCATTAATAATTTGGCTGAGTTGTTGATCGATGAAATGGAACTTTTTGTCGACCGCGATCTGATCTTGCTTCACAATATTTATTGTAGAGTCTACAATAGATGTTTGGTTTTTGATGAGATTGAGCAGATGAGACTCGTTCTCATTTTTATCATCATTTATTGGCGCTTAACCGCCTAAGCGATTTTGGCCGTCGCCTATCAAAGCACGCCAGTCATTCCTTTTTAGCGATAACTGACGCCAATTGGAAACCCCAAGGGAGTTCAAGTCATCCTCCACCTGTTGTTTCCATCTCAGTCGAGGCCTCCCCCTTCCTCTGCTGCCGAATTCGGGTGACGATTGGAAAACCTTCTGGGCTGGAGCTTCTTTGTCCATTCGCATGACGTGACCCAGCCAGCGGAGCCTTTGGGCTTTAATTCGCTGGACTATGGTCAGATCTGCGTAAAGCTCGTACAGCTCATCGTTAAATCTCCTTCGATACTCGCCGTCGGCATCACGGGAAGGACCATAAATCTTCCGGAGAACTTTTCTCTCAAATACTCCAAGGGCCATCTCATCTTCTCTTGACATTGTCCATGAGTCTGAGCCATACATCAGGACAGGTATGATGAGAGACTTATAGAGCGCGATCTTTGTTCTTCGAGAGAGGACTTTACTTCTCAATTGCCTACTCAGTCCAAAGTAGCACTTGTTCGCAAGAGTGATTCTCCGTTGGATTTCTAGACTGATATTATTTTCGGTGTTAATGCTGGTTCCCAAATAGACGAAGTCCCTCACAGTTTCAAATTTGTAACTATCAACAGTGACGTGGCTGCCAAGGCGCAGGTGCGCCGATTCTTTCTTTGATGACAGCAAATACTTCGTCTTGTCCTCGTTGACCGCAAGACCCACTTTTTTCGCTTCTTTATCCAGTCCAGAGAAGGCAGCGCTTACGGCGCGGTTGTTAAGGCCAATGATATCAATATCATCGGCATACGCCAGCAATTGCACGCTCTTGTAAAAGATTGTACCATTGCGGTTTAGCTCTGCTGCTCGAATTATCTTCTCCAGCATCAGGTTGAAGAAATCGCACGAAAGGGAGTCGCCCTGTCTGAAGCCTCGTTTGGTTTCAAATGGCTCAGAGAGGTCCTTCCCGACTCTGACGGAGCTGTTAGTATTGCTCAACGTCATTTGGCAAAGCCGTATAAGCTTTGCAGGGAAGTCAAATTCAGACATGGCGGCATACAGGCAACTCCTTTTTGCGCTGTCAAAAGCGGCTTTGAAATCGACAAAGAGATGGTGTGTGTCGATTCTTTTATCATGGGTCTTCTCCAGGATTTGGCGTATCGTGAAAATCTGGTCGATGGTAGACTTACCAGGTCTAAAGCCACACTGATAAGGTCCAATCAGCTTGTCTACGATGGGCTTCAGTCTTTCACACAATACGCTAGAAAGAACCTTATACGCGATATTAAGAAGGCTGATTCCGCGGTAGTTGGTGCGGTTAGCGGGATCGCCTTTCTTGTGGATTGGGCAGAGCACACTTAAATTCCAATCTGGAGGCATGCACTCGTCTGACCATATTCTGCATAAGAGCTGATGCATGCTTTTTACCAGCTCTTCGCCTCCGTGTTTGAACAGCTCGGCGGGCAGTCCGTCTTTTCCAGGCGCTTTGTTGTTTTTCAGCCGGGATATAGCTATCCTCACTTCATCATAGTCAGGTGGTGGGACGACTTTTCCATCGTCAGGGATTGGGGTATCGGGTTCGACGTCTCCCTCGCAATTTAGCAGTGAGGAGAAGTGCTCCCTCCATAATTTAAGTACACTCTGTACGTCGGTTACCAGGTCGCCATTATTGTCCTTACAGGAACTTGCCCCGGTCTTAAAACCTTCCGTCATCCGCCGGATCTTTTCAAAGAATTTTCGGGCATCATTCCTGTCAGCCAGCATCTCAAGCTCCTCACACTCACGCCTTTCGGCCTCACGTTTCTTTTTTCTGAAAAGGCGTCTCTCTTCCTTCTTTGCCTCACGATAGCGTTGCCATACACTGCGGGTTGCGCCCGTTCGCAACGTCTCCCTGTAGGCAGCGTCCTTTTTGTCCGAGGCAGTGCTGCATTCCTCATCGTACCAGTTGTTTTTGCGGGCTCGCTGGAACCCTATAGTGGCCTCAGCGGCGGTACGTAATGAGTGAGAGATATGCTTCCATTGCTCGGTTGCATCGTTAGGTCGAGGATTGGTCTCCGATAGCAGGTGTGAGAGTCGAGTGGAGAAATTGTCAGCTGTCTGTGTCGTGCGCAGCTTCTCGACGTCAAACTTTCCTTCCGTTACTGTGCACACTTTCTTTGCTTCACAGAGGCGTGTGCGTATCTTGGCTGCAACAAGATAATGGTCCGAGTCGATATTGGGACCACGAAGGGTACGCACGTCCAGAACGGTGGAGCTATGTCTGCCGTCGATCATGACATGATCAATCTGGTTTCTTGTTCTTTGATCAGGAGACAGCCATGTGGCTTGGTGTATTCGTTTATGCTGGAACCTGGTACTACTGATGACCATATTGCGAGCAGCAGCGAAATCAATCAACCTAGTGCCGTTGGGGGATGTTATATCATGGAGACTAAATTTTCCAACTGTTGGACCAAAGACTCCTTCCTTGCCCACCTTCGCATTAAAGTCGCCGAGCACGATTTTGATATCATGTTGGGGGCAGCGATCATAAGTCTGTTCAAGTTTATCGTAGAAGGAGTCCTTCTCTGCGTCGTCCGTCTCCTCAGTCGGCGCATAGGCGCAGATAAATGTTATGTTGAAAAATTTCGCTTTGATGCGGATCGCAGCGAGACGCTCGTCCACGGGGGTGAACGCTAGTACTTGGCGGCGAAGTCTCTTTCCCACCACGAATCCTACACCACGCGCTTTGCCGCGTGTCTGGCCACTGTAGTATACGTCACAAGGTCCGATGGTCGTCTTTCCTTGTCCCGTCCATCGCATTTCCTGCAGGGCGGTGATGTCAGCCTTTGCGTTAACGAGGACATCAACCAGTCGGGCAGCGGTACCGTCCCTTGAAAGGGTCCGGACATTCCCGGTACATGCCCTAATATCCAAATCATTATGCCTTATTCGTTTTGCCGGGTCGTCAACATTAAAGGGGGTTCTCATCCGAGGCTTTAATTTATTTTTCATTGGACTAAATTTTTTACGTGGCGGGTCCCAAACCCAGCGCACAACCCGTTTCGGGGTAGACTCGTTCTCGTTCACTTGTGATACTGTATTGGACATTTGTTCAGCATACTGTGAGTCCAATATACCAAACAATTAATATGCAACATTTCCAATCGTATTTATTGCTCCTCTTTTTTGCCGATTGGATCTCATCATCGAGGCATCCAAGTGCAATGCGGCTTCAGTCTGTTCAAAGTGCCTTACCAGAGAGTGACAGATGCTCTTTTGGTTCATTTCCTGACATAGGAGGCCGTTTGAAAGCGCTGCCAATTCCAGATGCACAGCCCTCGTTGCAAAACAACAGAACACAGCTATATAAGCCTTATGTGGTTTCTTTCCTCTTATCTTGAAGTACACTGCAAAAGGTCCACAGAAGTCAACTTCGGAATTGATAAATGGTCGTGCCGGCGTTACTCTTGTTGACGGAAGGTTTCCCATAACCTGGAACAGGAGCCTTGGTTTCGCCTTGTTGCATCTCATACAATTGGCCACGATTGATCGAGCCATAATCCTTCCCTTCACTGGCCAGAATCTCTGCCTTGTAAATGATAAAAGCGCTTGAGGTCGACAATGCCGGTTTTCGTAATGGATTGTTTGCATCAATAACTTGGTTATGATGTTGTTGTATGGGAGCAACATAGGATGTTTGGCCTCGTATGGAAGTTCTGATGCTTGTAGGCGGCCCCCCACTCGGATGATGCCTTCATTGTCCAAAAATGGTGACAGACTGCGATATGGACTGTTTTTCCCAACCTCGTTGAATTTTTTCAATTTCTTTAGCTCGTCATCAAAGTCCAACTGTTGCATTATTTGGACGATTGCCATGAGAGACTTGTCTAATTCATGCACGGTCAATGGTATTTTGGAGTCTTCTGATTGTTTTCTCGCCCTGTTGATGAATCGCAACATGTAACCTATAACCTTTTGTAGTGTTTTGAAGGAGCCGTTATGTCGAATATTATAAAGGACGTTTTTTTCAATTACGGGGATTGTAACCGGGATCGATGTCACTTTTCTTCGTTCCATGTTGATGCCCTCGTCGATTGTTGTGTTCGCCTTTGAATGTTTTGATGGCCACGTGTCTTCCTCAGTAAGCAATATTTTCGGCCCATTAAACCACAAGCTGCAGGCTTCAAGCTTTCCTGGCGGAAGTCCTCGTGATATAATATCTGCAGGATTATCTTTCGAACCTATATGCCGCCATTGCTCAGGAATTGTGTGCTCATGAATTGCAGCTATCCGGTTTGCCACAAATGTTTGATATGATGCTGAGTGCGAATTGATCCATGCTAGTACTATCTGGGAATCAGTCCAATAGTATGTAGGAACATCCAGCTTAAGGTCTGCCCTGACTCTAGCGCTAAGTTGAGCTCCCAAAACTGATGCGCATAGCTCAAGCCGCGGAAGAGTTTGTCGCTTCAACGGCGCTACTCGTGATTTCGCACACAACAGCTTTGATCTAATGTATATCACAGCTCCATATGCTTTTTCCGACGCATCTGAGAATACGTGAATTTGTACCTTTGCTGCGATGTGTCCTTCAAATACGTGTCGCGGGACCTGCATGTTATTTAGCTTTTCCAAATTGCTTCGGAATGTTGTCCATGTAGCATTCAATTCGGCCGTTAATGCTTCGTCCCACTCTAGCTTGAGTTGCCATAGATCCTGAATGAAAATTTTCGCCGTGACTACTATTGGTGCTAGTATGCCCAACGGATCGAATAGCCTAGCTATTTCCGCACTAACTGATCGCTTCGTTATAATGTTGTTGCTTGCTAAGCTCACCTTTACGCAAAACTTGTCAACTTTAGGCATCCATGTCATACCCAACGTTTTGAAAGTTTGATTGATGTCATTATCAAAATCTATATCGACTTCTTGTTCTCCTAAGCCAACATTTTCGAGCAATTGTGGATGATTGGAACACCACTTTTGCAGGTTGAGACCGCGCTGCTTCAAGATATGTATTAGTTGCTGTTGAATTTCCATGGTTGTAGTTAAGCTATCTGATCCCCCAATTCCGTCATCTACATAAAAGTTTTCTTGTAGGAACTGCGAACCCAATGGATGTGATAGCATATTTTCCTTTGCAATTGTTTGCAAGCATTTCGTTGCCAAATACGGGGCAGATCTGGTCCCATAAGTGATTGTGTTCAATTGATAATGCCTTATTGGCATGCTTGGGTCTTTTCGCCATATGATGAGTTGGAATTTTCTGTCTTCCGGATGCATGAGGATCTGCCTATACATTTTTTCTACATCTGTTGTGAATACGAATTTAGGCATGCGAAAGCGAAGTAAAATGGTGAACAGCTCGCTCTGAACAATGGGTCCAGTATACATGAGGCCGTTCAATGATATTCCAGAGGTTGACTTTGCCGATGCGTCAAATACCACACGCAGTTTTGTGGTACGGCTTTCTGGTCTGGAGATGTAGTGGTGAGGAATGAAATACCTCGGGTGATTTATGGAGTTAATATCCACTTGAGTCATGTGACCCAACCTTTCGTACCCTTCCATAAATTGTATGTATTTATCCCTTGTCTCCGGTGATTTTGCCAATCGGCGTTCCAAGGCCAAAAATCGATTGCTTGCAATCCCAACCGATTCCCCTAAAGCCTCCGGACCTTCATGAAAGGGTAGTTTTACCATGAATCTTCCATTTTGAATAACTGTATTTTGAGCAAAGTGAGTTTCACACTGTTTTTCAGCTGTTGATAGTTGTTTTCCCAAGGTTGCAACTTCATCAAGTTGCCATAACCTAGCCAATGCTGATTCTAGATTTATATCCTCTTGAATGCAGATTCCACAACTTGCATTTGCACTGTCATTGCCGCCCATTTTTCCGGAAACGATCCATCCTAGAAGCGTATTTTGCAGAATGGGTAGGTCTTCGGATAGTTTTATATGTCCGGCTGTCATCAACTGATTGTAGAACTCCGCTCCTAACAATATGTCAATTTTGTTCGGATGATTGAATGATGGATCTGCTAGCGTTATATTGCTGGGAATTTTCCATTCGTCGATATTGATGTCTTGTGAGGGCTGTGGAGATATAATGTGCGGTAGTACTGCTGCTTCTAGCCGTGTTGTGAAACTATTGATCCGTGAATGTAACCCAATATTGACTCGATGTCGTACCTTGGTGTTACTGGAGCCGATACCATTAATGGAAATTGATGATGATTTTGTTGAAATACCCAATCTTTTCACCAACCGCGCTCACCTGTGAGCCCGAATCCAGGATTGCACGGCACTGCACTTCTGTTCCATTTCCCTTGACCTTTACCATGGCAGTGCTAAGCAGGACATAAGTATTCGTTCGTGAGTGTTCGGCGGTTGCCAGTGAAGCTGCTTCCTGTTTGGAAGCTGTTGCTTTGGTCGTTGATGGTGTAGTATTTTTCAATGCATGCTTTTCAGTTGGAGTGGTTTCCAATGATGACCTTGCGTTTGCGTCTTCAAAATGTAACAATGTGTTATGCTTTTTGTTACATTTCAAACAACTTCTTAGTGGGCAGTTTACCGCAGCATGCCCCGGTTTAAGACAGTTGTGGCAGTATCTATGCCTTTGTACAAACTGGAAACGAGTAGATGGAGATTGTTGGAGAAATTCCTTGCATGAAAACAATTGGTGTTTTCCCTTTTTGCACATGTTGCAGTTGTCATTATTAGGATTCTTTGACGTGACCGTAGTGCAGACCTTTGAAGTTTGGTTTGTAGTTTTGATACCCATTGCCTCCAGGGATTGAAAGTGCTTTTCGAGAAATTGCAGGAACTCTGTAAGCGTTTGTACTTCTCGTGGTTTCGATAACGATTGCTCGTAGCGCAGACGTGTGGGTTGATCCAATTTCTTTATTAGCAGATGAATCAGTAGTGGATCCCATGTTGATGTGTCTATTTGTAAATTGTTTAGAGCTAAGAGACATTCTTTGGTTGTGTCATGAAGTTTTTTGATGTTGTCCATTGAAGTCCCTCCCGTCGTACTGAGTAGCTCATTTATTAATTTGCTCACCAGCAAGCGTTTATTGTTGTAACGCTCCAAGAGTACCAACCAAGCCGCTTCGAAATTTTCTTCTGTTGCAGCGAAATGCTTAATGAGATTTCCAGCTTCACCCACCACGTGAGTCTTCAGATAGTACATTTTCTGAATTTTTGCTAGTGGCTGACTTATTACCAGTTGCGTAAATAAGTCGTAGAACTCCTGCCATTTCAGGTAGTTCCCGTCAAACTTTGAAATGGTGATTTTTGGCAATGAAACTGAGTGTGGTTTGAATGTTGCACAACCTGGACTTGATGATTGCATAACCCTCACCTCATTATCTGCTGCCTGCAGACAACTCCGCACTCTTTGCTCCAGCACCATGAATTGATCGTAACTGTAACCCTGCTGTGAGGGATTGTCGAACATTTCAAATATTTTGAAGTGAATATCCTCGATGTTTGCCCATAATTTACTGATTACAGGTTGGCATCTTGGTGAAACGGTGTCGTTTAACGCTCGTTCCAATGAAGCCGTCATTACTCCTTGCCTGCGTACCAACTTGATGAAACTGTTTGTTTCTGATTCCGGTTGATTCCCCTGTGGTGGTTGTGTTTCAGCCGGCTTTTGTTGAGTTGCAGCTGGCAGCTGGTGATGACTTGCAGCTAGCTGACGCGCTGCAGTTTCGAATACTTCCCTATATTGGACCACTACGTTCATTATGGTGTTGTAGTACTCCTTCGTGAAGTAATCGTGATCCATGGGCAGGTTTTCGAGTACACGAATTTGGGTGTCGGTTGTTTCGAAATTTTCCCATTCGCTGTTTAACCTCCTTAAGCGTTCCTCGTAATATTCCGAGGACTGCTTTCGGGTGGAAGCGTCCTTTTTGAAGTTCCTTATTATGGTTTCAATGTTGGAGCCATATGTTTTTTGTTCGTTGACCAATTCACTGAAGGTTGCCATTTTTTCTTGGGGTCACCAGAATGTTGATCAATAAGACTGTTTGTATGTTGTTTTTGCTGCTATCTTGAGCTGCTAACCAACTTTATTAAGCTATAACCGAACCTTTATATACGTCAAAATAGATGTTAACCATTACCGAAATCTAATACACTTAAAACATACATATATATTCTTGAGTCGCACCCTTTAAATGCAGACGTAAACAGATTACGTTCACACGGTTAATAACTGCAGACGCAAACACATTCCGTTCACACGGTTAGTATAGCGCAATTGGAATGCAGACGAAATCCAATGCGGATCATGTTGCGTGCACTGCATTTTTACAGGGTGGAACATTTTTAGACTTCGTTAATAGTTAACATTAATTTTTTTTTGCAAAGGGGATTCGGGCGTATTAATACTAATTTTTTTGAAAAATGCCAAATCACTAATTGTCGATGCACCCTAATGTACATATATGCATACATAGGTACTACTAGGACAAATTGATATGGTTTAAATTGATTAAGGCCCGGTTTTTCAGTCCAAGTTTAAACCACAGACAAAGTTGACTAGAGTTTATCTCATACAAATTGACCGTTTAAACTAAGTTTAAACTCGCAGTAAGGTTTAAACTTCCACTGAAAAACCGGGGCTAAGTCTTGCAAAATAATATTACGTCTACTTCCATTTGAAGCTTCGTTATTTTAGGGGTGCGTGTTATCAGCAGGTCCTTCTTCTTTAATCAATATCTCATATTCGATGCTGCCGTATTCCACACAGCATATCGCTTCCGTGGTTCTATAATTACGCAATTGTAAAATATTAAGTTTTGGTGAAGCCAGTTTCAATATTTGTAAGGGCATATGTTATAGACAATTGGAACAATTTCGCAAGCGTCTAGCGCGGGAACTATTTGTAATACAATTATAAAATTTATACACAGCAAAGATTATTACTTTCTAAAGTTTTTGTGCACGTTATCTCGAAACTTTTAAATTGACATTGCGTCATTATAGAATAAGGGACGCGATATGTTCTGAAGAATACATCCACAATAAAGTTCAGATCCGTATGCAATCCCAAATGCATTTTCAACGACAATTCTTGCTGAAGAATGTAAATAATTGCATTGTCTATGAGCTGATGTCAAAAATCCATTATCTTTAAATGGACTTATTAACCAATCAGTATTGGCATATGATGAATTTCATATCAAAGGCTGAAAAAAAGTACATTTTGAACCCGACCCCCTCAGAATTTGATGAAAGTTTGCATAGGAGTACATCCTACCTACCCAAACACAACCTCATTTTTAGAAATTGCATTTTCGAAAAATTGTGGGCGTGGCAAGGTATCGAAATATTCGAAAAATGACGATAATAGGTACTTTTAAAGTGTGATTACTACGAAATAGCTTTACCGATTTCAAAGATCTTCATACCATTGAAATAAGCTTTCAAAAAAATACACTGTTTCTTGTCATCCCAGGACTTCCAGGATCAAAATCCTGGCCGCAATTAATTTTCATGGCTTTTTTGAAAAAAGTCCGATAATAACTTAAAAATCCGGAGTAAAAGTCCAGAAATAACTTTTTTTCTCTAAACTTTTATTTTAAAAGGAATAAAAGTCGCGGTCCCTGCTTAAAACTTATTTACAAAAAACAGTACAAGCCAGCAGGTACAGCAACCAAATACGTAACAATGAATAAGCAAAAACGAAAAATGAAAAAATCGCCGACTTCTACCTGCTAACTTAGCTAACAAGCGGTATGTCAATGTCAGGTAACAATTCGGACATATCAATACCGCGCACACACACACGCATATTAACGTTACTACCCCGGACACATAGATTGACATTGCCTGCCACAGCACCCATGGACTATAAAAAACAGCGCAACGGATGGACACAGACAAGAACGAAACTAGACATTGATATGGAATCAAATAATAAATACAGATGTGTGAAGCTATCAATAAAATGTTCCTTTCAACTTCGAAACATTATCTGAGCATTTTCCAGCAGTCTCCAACATTCATCGTTGCCGTATTTGCGCAAGTTGTCACTGTCGATGAACGACCCTTGAATGCAACATTGCGTCGTATTACATTCAGTTAATTTGATTTTATGTTTTTGCAAGTGTGGCAACTTCTAATTACCTCGGTTCTCTTTCTACCGTCATTCGTTGATTCAAAGCTGATGGAGACGGAACCGCGGTGAGCTTACTGAAATTTAATTTAATATTCATTTTAAATGTACAAATATGTTTGTTTTACATGTATAGCAGGTACAGCAACCAAATACGTAACAATGAATAAGCAAAAACGAAAAATGAAAAAATCGCCGATTTCTACCTGCTAACTTAGCTAACAAGCGGTATGTCAATGTCAGGTAACAATTCGGACATATCAATACCGCGCACACACACACGCATATTAACGTTACTACCCCGGACACATAGATTGACATTGCCTGCCACAGCACCCATGGACTATAAAAAACAGCGCAACGGATGGACACAAACAAGAACGAAACTAGACATTGATATGGAATCAAATAATAAATACAGATGTGTGAAGCTATCAATAAAATGTTCCTTTCAACTTCGAAACATTATCTGAGCATTTTCCAGCAGTCTCCAACATTCATCGTTGCCGTATTTGCGCAAGTTGTCACTGTCGATGAACGACCCTTGAATGCAACATTGCGTCGTATTACATTCAGTTAATTTGATTTTATGTTTTTGCAAGTGTGGCAACTTCTAATTACCTCGGTTCTCTTTCTACCGTCATTCGTTGATTCAAAGCTGATAAAGACGGAACCGCGGTGAGCTTACTGAAATTTAATTTAATATTCATTTTAAATGTACAAATATGTTTGTTTTACATGTATAGAAATAAACATCGATACAGTTTCATGTTAAAAAATCGCAGTCTCTAAAAATCAACAATTTTATTTCGCGTCCTTTACTTAAATGCGCATTTACCATATTTTATCTGTCAACTACTATGATGAGTGATAACTTTAGTGCACTCGTTCAAGCATGAATTCTAAAAAGTTCGGGAAAAACTCAACTACCAACAGCGCAGTCAGCGCTGTGGCAACAGAGGAAGAATTCAGTAACCAAAATGAAGTTGTGATCGATAGCGCAGCCGGCGTTGAAAGCGAGCTACAATTAAGAGGTCAAGACGGTGCTGTAGGCGGCGGCGCAGCCAGCGCTGGCGCAGCAAGCACTGTCGTTGCTACAGATACAACCAAAGCAGAGGAACATTTAAATAAAGATTTTCACCAACAGATCCTCGATTTTGAGAATAAGCTGGGAAATATTCAACTAAAATATATTGAAAGCGAGTTTCAACAAGAAGCACTTAAAGTGGCACTTCAGCATGCCCCAGCCGCAAGAGGTGTAACAGCAGTATCCGGCGCCCCTGTCGTTGCTTCGAATGCTGCTACCGTCGACATTCACGTACGCCCTGTCACAAGCTGTACAACCACATCAGCTGTTGGTTCTAAATTCAGCAGCGTTAGTACATTTCTTGCTCCTGAGGCATCTCTCGCCCAAGCGCCGTTCCGGGTGAATCATATCCCACCCGTTACTATGAATGCATTCACTAACTTGCCACATCGTCCCTACGCAATCGATCAGCATACAGCCGGCTCAGTTGTAGCATCATCGTATGCACCTTTCACTGCCTTAAATTATTCCAATATTCCTGTCGCCTCACCTAACATTTTAGGCCATTATGCGACACCTGGAAATATAGACAAAAGTCACCGCTCCATGCGCAGCTGCAACCTCAGCAATGTGCAACGTCGGAGTCAGCAATACAGCCGCCGCGTCTATAGCCACCAACCTTACGCAACCAATATACTATGTGGCAAATGTTCAAAGCTGTCCAACCGTAAACGCCCTTCAGCCACCCATGGAGATTCCTGGAGGGCCTCCAGCCAACGTTTCACCAAGGCCACACTTATATTCATCACTATATGACCCGTCGAGCGCAGCCAATGCAAATGCTTACGGCCACTCTGCAGCTGAATTGATGGTTCTCCGCAAGCTGCAAGATCTACCCTGGCAGAATAACCAGCGACTGCAAAAGTGCTTGAAGGATGAGGCACGAGACTCTGTCCTATCACTGTTAATACATCCGGATAATGTTGGAGCGATTATCAAAACACTACGCTTCCAATTTGGACGCCCTGAACAGCTTATCCGGAGTCAGTTGTATCAAGTAAGGGAAATACCACCTATAGCAGAAAGTAACGTTGTAAAGCTGGTACCATTCGCTACAAGGGAGAAGAATCTTGTGGCGTTCTTGCAGGCGGCAATTGGTCAAGTCCACCTCACAAATCCGACGCTAATAGAAGAACTGGTCACTAAATTACCAATGAGCAAAAATATTGAATGGGCCAAATATGCCGCAGCGGTCCAACCACATGTCACGGTTATTCACTAGCGAATGGATAACACAAATCGCAAACTTAATCTGTACGGTTCAAGACTACGAAAGATATGATCCGTCGAAATGCCGAGCACTATTACACGCTTCAGAAAATCAGTACACGTGCCCTGTGGAGGCGCAGCAGATTCCTACAGCGGACGAGTTACGCATGCAGCAGTTGAAATGCACTGTATGTTTTAATGTACATAAAACCGCGGAGTGTCAGCGCCTTCGTGAGGCAACTACGGTTGATAGATGGAAGGAAGTCAAGCGTGTACGCCTGTGTGTTGATGGATGCCAAAAGATGCACCATAAAATGCTTCACGACTCTGATCTAACACAAACACAATTAACAAAACCTTCCACCGCATATCAGGCAGAACAACCCGGAACTGCTAACAAATCTGTTTTGAATTGCTCCCGAGCAACGGGCGAACGGAAGCTATTGTTTCGCATATTACCATTAACGTTACATGGTCAAGGAAAGAGTGTTGATACCTTCGCGTTGTTGGATGAAGGGTCATCCGTCACATTAATTGATAGCGAGATCTCAAAGGAACTTGGGTTGCATGGACATAAGCACAACCTTAACGTACAATGGTTTGGAGGAAAGGTGGTACAAGAGCCAACTGTGGTGATCAACTTGCTCGTCAAAGGCACTGGCATGAAAAAGAAATACAGGCTGAGCAGCGTCTATAGCGTATCAAACTTAAATCTGCCCACGCAAATACTGAGTGAGGCCGACTTACAACAGTCTTCTGAGGGTATACCCAGTTGGCAGTTATCAAGCCCAAACTTTTGATAGGGCTTGATAACTGCCAACTGGGTATACCCTCAGAGATAGTCAAGGTGAGCTGTACTGGGCCGTACACCGAATTGGGTTGGACAGTCTTTGGACCAAGCATGGAGGTGACTCGAAACCGAAAGCTTTGGGGTGAAGGCATCACCAGCAGTTGAGAGTGAATTTGACGCACGCGCTAAGATGATTTTGAACACGACAACGCGCCGAATAAACGGCCGGTTTGAAGCGGGCCTGTTATGGAAGCAGAATGACATCAGGCTGCCCGACAGCTACGAAATGGCCAAGAAACGACTAGTTAGCATCGAAAAGAAAATGCATCGCGATGATGTCTTGGCGAGCGCCTATAAGAATATAATCGAATCGTATGTTGCAAAGGATTACGCTGGAATGTTGACGCCCACCGAAGCTGCAATAACAAATGAAAGGACCAGAGGGAAAATCTCTTAATTCACAGCCCCTGAATGGCCCTCAATGTTATCAAGCGCTACTAACCGTCCTTTTTCATTTTCGTGAAGGAGCTATCGCCTTGTGCCATTGTAATTCGTGCACAGGACAGATGCGCTCAACGATTTTTATAGCGTAATGGCGACGCTACAAGAGAACCAGATATCTACGAGATGCAAGCAATGACGTTTGGAGCGGCGTGCTCGCCATGCGCCGCTCAGTATGTTAAAACTTTGAATGCCCTTGAACACTCCAGCGACGCAGATCGAGCTGTTCAGTCAATCCTGTACTATCATTACGTGGATGACTTTGTCGATAGTTTCAAAAGTATAGCATAAGCAATCCGAATGTCGAAAAAGGTACATGATATCACCAAGATGCCGGATTTGAACTACGGAGCTTCACATCAAATTCGCCAGAAGTTCTCAATGCTCTGGGCGGCGTAGAAGCTACTATCCCAATCGTTAATAAAAATGGAGTGCCAACGGAAAAGGCCTTAGGCATGTTTTGGCGGCCAGCAAACGATAATTTTCACTTTGAGTTAAAGTTTCACAATGTCGACGAAAGAGTTGTGCGTGAAGAGGGAGCTTCTGAATATAGTAATGTCTATATTTGATCCGCTGGGTTTTTTGAGCCACATCACAATTACCGCTAAACTTACCATGCGCGAAGTCTGGAGATAACAGTTGTTGCAGGGTGCGCTCTTGCCGGATGACATAAGCGCCGCTTGGGAACGCTGGCGTTAGGTTCTCCCCGAAGTGATGGAAATGGAGATACCACGATACTACTTTCGTAATGGCGAGCCTCGCCATCTCCGACTCCATGTTTTCGTGGACGCCAGTGAGGACGCCTTCGAAGCAGTAGCTATCAACTACCATGGGAAAACCGAAGTCGCCTTTATTTGCTCCAAAGCAAGGACCACACCAATCAAACCATTAACAGTACCACGCTTGGAACTTTCGGCACTCGCTTGCTGCAGACCATCAGAGAGGAGCATTCTGTCAGCAGCTCTAACTTCACTCTCTGGACTGACTCTAGAACCGTATTGAACTGGATCAATAGTGAACACCGGCGTGATAAACCGAACTGCAGTGGCCCCAACGACTTAAGCAGGTTTGATATAAGCCCCTTGCGATCCTGTCTGAAATGAAATACTATATTTCATTATCATTATCATTATCATTTCATTTTATTCAGTCAATGGTTACAAAACCTTACAGACTAGAAATACAAATTATCTTAAGGATAAAACTAAATAACACTTAAAATTAAATTGATTGCAATTTAGCCAAAAAAAGGAATCTAGACTGAGCAAAATCTAGATCGAGAGTTGTAAAAATTCGATTAAATTCCAAAAGCGACCTTGTGATAGGTGCAAACAGTAAATAGTTAGATCTAAGCGTTTTAACATTAAACGGAAGTTGAGTACGTAGGACCCTTTGGGGTACATTAAAGCCAATTTGCTCAAGAAGGTTGGGACAATTTATCATGCCAGAAATAATATCATAAACAAACATGAGAGAGTGCATTATGCGCCTTGACTTAAGCGATTTAAGGTTAATTAAAAGGCAACGGGCCTCATATGATGGGAATGGCTCAACAAAATGAAGAGGTTGTAGAGAAAACCGGGTAAATCGGCGTTGAATTCTCTCGACCCTGTCGGAATTTAAAGAGTAAATAGGGTTCCAGATTACCGAGGCATATTCTAACTTTGATCTTACTAGGCAATTATAGAGTGATTTTCTAGTGCATGGGTCTTTAAAATCACGCGCATAACGACGTAAGAAGCCCAAGTTAGAATTTGCCTTAGGTATAATATGGTTGATGTGATTGACAAAGGTGAAACCTGAGTCAAAAACCACACCTAAATCCAGATATTCATGTACGTTAAATAGGCAGGTGTTAGAAATAGTGTAAGTACTGACAATTGGGTTTGCAATTTTAGCAAAAGTCATTTGGAAGCATTTCTTTATGTTGAGCGACAGTTTATTTCTCACACTCCAATCAGACAGCTTATTTAGATCGTCTTGCAAAGATAGTGTATCTGATAAACAGGTTATTACATTAAAAAATTTTAAATCATCCGCATAGAGTAGGAATTTTGAAGTACTAAAACAAGATTTAATATCATTAATAAAAAGTAGAAATAGCAATGGGCCAAGAATACTTCCTTGAGGCACACCAGAAGTGGCAACGAAGGGGTACGATTTAGTATGACTAATTTCAACATATGAGACTCGGTTAGACAGATAAGAGTTTAACCAAGAAAGAAGAGTTGAATGGAAACCAAGCTCTTCTAGCTTCAATAACAAAATGCTATGCACAACAGTATCGAAAGCTTTCGAAAAGTCTGTATAAACAACATCGACTTGATGACAAGATTTAAAGGCTGAGATGCAATATTGGGAAAATTCAGCAAGGTTTGTAACTGTGGAGCGACCGCAGACAAACCCATGCTGATGCGGATCAATTATTTCTTTTACAAAGAAATACAATTTATCTTTCACCACCTTTTCAAAAGGTTTGGAACAGTTGGTGAGTTTAGAAATAGGCCTATAGTTTCGTACATCATTTCTATTGCCAGATTTGAACATCGGAGAAACTGAAGCGACTTTCCACCGATCAATAAAATCACCTTTGGCAAGGGAAAGATTAAAAATATGCTTTAAAGGAACACAGAGAGGAACTGCACTTTTTTAGTAAAAATGGGGAAAAACCATCCAAATCTGTTTTTGTTGAGGACTGTAAAGAAGAGATGCTGTTAATAATATCAAGCTTAGATACCGACAAAGATCCAAGGTCAAGAGAACTTGGAGACCAACTGGTATTTGAGGCGCTTCCACTGTCATGGACAAAATTTGAGCTAAAAAAATCAGCAAATAAATTAGCGGTATCAGATAAACTCTGAGAATGCTTATCATCAAAAGTCACACAAGTGGGAATGTTTGTGCAACCCTTTTTTGATCGAATGAAATTCCAAAAAGATTTCGGGTTGGATTTGAGTTCAACTTCATACCGAGCGATGTATTGATTGTATAGCTGTTTATCAAGAGCATTAAACTCTCTTGAAAGTCGGCTATACTCAACTTTAAAGTGACAATTACCAGTAGATTTGTGCAGGTTAAAATATTTGTTCCGCTTATTTTTAAGCCTTTTTAGGTTTCTTGTATACCAGGGGAGTTTGTGTATACGGGCGGGGCGTACAGGTACGATGTTGCAAACTACTTCTAAAACGTTAATAAGAAAAATATCAAAACATTCAGAGACTGATTTCGAGTTGAAAAGACCTTCCCAATTTACATCCAAAAGCCTTGCATTCAAGTCATCAAAGTTAACTCCTCCAAAGTCATAAGTGCACGGTTCATTGAGAGAAACTGGGCTAAAATTGAGCACTTTAAGAGTTATTGAGAGAGGAACATGATGCATGTCCGAGCTACAGAGTGGAAATTCACACTCATCTAAATTGAAACTTAGGTTCTCGTCAACAAAGACAAGATCTAAAATATTTTTCAGTCTGTTAGGCAGATAATTAATTTGAATAAGATTGACACTAAATAAGCTATCAAGAAAATTGATTTCATGTGAATGGTTAATATTAGTAGGAGTGAGTATATTTTTGTCTAAGAAGTTAGACCAAATAATTTTATTAAGGTTATAATCACCAAGAATACAGAAATGGCTTTCTAAATTCCTTTCACAGATGTTAACGATATTGTTAACATGTGAATTGTATAAAGATTCATCACTATTAGGCGGTATATATGAAACACAGAAAAATACCTTACCAAAATCGCCAAAAATGCAAACACATAATTGATCGAGTAAGGAATCATTATTATAAAGTTGAATCATAGAAGAACGCAAAGTGCGTCTTATCGCTATTAAAACACCACCACCTCTGAATAAACCCGTCTTATCGGAATCACGATCCTTACGATAAGTGTCAAACAAAAGTGGATCTAAAAATTCACTATCAAAAAAATCATTATTGAGCCATGTTTCCACAAGTACAAAGACATCAAATTCACACCGCGACGTTGCTAGAAAAATGTCATTACTTTTTGTACGCATGCCTGAGATATTTTGGAAGTATATATTTAATTTATTCACCGCACAGGATGAAGAATAATTATTTATCTTTATCACATTATCAGAATTAGTAGAATGACAGCTATTCTTTTTGTCGTCAACGAAATCTACTAACATTAATTCCCGCCGGCCACAGACTCTCATCTAAGAGTTTACTCAGATAATCCTCAGATACGCCTAACTTAAAATTAATGCTGCGTAAATTCTCAAGAGAGACATCTTTTTTGACAAGCAAATAACAAGAGAGATGATGTCTAGGAATTTCAAATTTATTTGCTACAAAATCAATAACATCATCAACAGTAACTGAAGGTTTAAAGGCCGATAAATGCAGCCACTCCTTTTTACTCTTGATGACAACAGAAAGTTCAGTTGACGTGGAATTACTCCCAGTTAAAATAGGCTTAGCTTTGACACGTTTGTTGTTATGTGACGTTGTTTGTGTTGAGTGGTCAGCATCACGGCGACTAACACCATCAACAGCAGCAGAACAATCGAACGAAAGAGTATCATCGCCTACTTTGTCAGCGCCAACATTGTTCTCAGCATTATTATTAATTCTGCGCCCCTTACGCACCACCTCTGTCCACTATCCATCATCAGAATCAACGATTTCGACAGCGCCAGTGGACTGATGAGATGAATTATTGTTATTGCTATTATTCTCATTACCAACAATAGGCTGACGAGATGACGTAGGTAGAGAACCAGCAACAGTAGCATTGCCGAGAGAACGAGCAGCACCAGCACTAACGTTATTGTTATTATTATCGTTTTCGACAGCAGTAACAGTAGCTTCGCAGAGAGAGTGAGCAGCAGCAGCACTAACATCAGGTAACGCTGACTTCATAGCGCACAATGTCGTTGAGTTAGGGATTAAAAAACTATTAGTAACAGCATCTGTTTTGTGAGTACCAACAACACCTGCTGGCAAAGGGGTGGGAGTGAGTGTACGTTTGACTGAAGTCATAGAATTTTGAGAAGAGCTCTTAGCTTTGCTATTCATTTTTGATGCGGTTTTCTTGCTGACAAAACTAGCAGAAGCAGAGGCAAATAAGTCACGCAGGCCGCTAACCTCAGTTGTAAGAGTGTCAATCTTTTTATCTTTCTCAGCTAAAGCGGACTGCATGGAGAGTAGGATTGAGTGCATATTATCAAATTTTGACACTAACTTGTTGTTGTCCTCTTTAAGGGCAATAAGCAAATTATGCATTTTGGCATTTTCAGCATGAACAGAGACAAACGCAATGGATAATGATTTTAGCGCATGATTATTGCTGACATCATTCTTCGCAGCAGAAAAACTCGAAGCATTAGTGGTGCTGTCTGTAGATTCGTTAGAGATCGAATTCGTCATATCCTCGATTACGAGTTGAGGGGGAGGCGAACGGAGAGAGTTGCGATGCTGAGCAGCGCAAGAGCTGCAAAAAAAACTTTGCTGAGAATTTTTTAGAAATTCGACATCTTCAGGTCGGATACCAACACAATGTATGTGAAAAAGACAAAATTTTACTTCTTTCCGAGTGGTAATAAACCAAACCTTAAAATTTTGCTACATTTTGTGTTATTTCACATTCAGTTGAGCAATAACACAAAGTTTGTTTGTTGTTTGGGATATTCCACCCCAAGGTGGATTAACGAATATTTACCTACACTTACTCGTCGAACTAAATGGTGTGAAGTTACGCAAAACCTTAGGCAAACGGCAACCGTGATACCATGTACAATGCATTTGCGTACTAATAATTGAAGTTTACTGTTCATAATCCTCCACAGCCTTCATTTTTGATCGGATTTTGATATTTTTTTTAATGAAAGATTTTGATATTTACAGGAGCATAGCTGAGCCCGATTTTTGAATTACGGTTTGTTTACATTTTGTTTTTTGGTGCAAAGTGCGGGAAAACGGAAAATTTTGAAAATACGATATTACCCTGCTTCAGTTAGAAAAGTTTATTTTGAAAAAACTATTTCAAAATGAAGGTTAGAGTAATATAAAACAAAAAAAATATAGTTTGAAAATTTTGAATACACTAAAAAAAATTATTGATAGTTTTTGTATGCAGCGATAAATTTCATTAAATTTAAATATAATAAAGAACAATTTTTAAGTAGCTGACCATTGACGTTGATTTTTAATATTTTTTTTTTTTGAATTCCTTGGATACCATATATCGCTCGTTCCAAAGTAAACAGATGTAACTCGAAATTTCCATTTTTTTAGGTATTACGATACATTTTGATAGCTGGCAGGGGCCATTATATTCAATCTTATACAATTATATATCTATATGAATGAATATACCTTTTTTTTCATGTAAACTGAATCAAGTCGAAATAAATCTATATACCACTATCAAAAAATACAATTTCCATGTTTATTCTATCAACGTGTATTTTTATTTCAACTTGAATCACTTTACTAGAAAAAATGAAAAACATTTAGAAAAAATTGGAATGAAACTGTAGTATTCTGAAATACTCCGTATGACAATTTTTCTGTATAAAATTTCATTTATAAAGTGACTTAACTCAGTTTGAAAAAAGCACAACTGAAATTCATCATGTTTTTCAAAATAAAATTAACCTATTTTTCTGCAATCTGTTATGAATGAATGAATATAATGCATTTTTTTTAGTTCAGCCTAATATGTATGTTAGCGAACCTAAACATTGTTAAATTTTAACGTATTTTTCTCATAGAAGTTATTAAAACCTGTTTTCAAAAGTGTACAGTATAATATTATGGATAAAAGCGGGATTTTCCAACTAGTACGCAAAGGCATTGTACATGGTTAAAATAAAAAAAAAATTTTTAAATCAACGTTAATAGTTAGCTACTTAAAATTTGAACTTTATTATACTAAAATTTGATGATCTTTAATACTGCATACTCAAATTATAAAAAAAAAATTGGAAAAAACAATTTTTTTGCGAATAATTTTTTTCAGTGTATTCAAAATTTTCAGGACATAGGGTGTAAAATAAGTCAATAAAATAAGAAAAACACATGGAAAATATTACAAAGAATATACATGCAAGATTGCATGCAGGGCACATGGCACAAAGCGTTAAGGCAACGCAATGCCAATGCAGTCTGGTAGGTTCGATGCCAGCCAGACCGGATAAAACACTACGTCTAAATGCTTGGTCGCATGGAAACTATTCAGTGAATTACCTTTCTGCTGTATATAATTTTGCATTCAATTCTTTCTAATACCTATAATTACAAAATTAACGTATAAATATATACATTGGATTTACTCCACAAATAAAACTTCATATAAATACAAACATTTCCGCTCCCCATGTACAATAACCAAAAAAAAAACCGGAAATATACACCCGTGGTTCATATGGAAGGAATCTGCACTGCAATTATCCAACCTATCATGCTATATGGAGTCGTGGTGTGGTGGCCTGTGCTGAGCAAGGCCACAAACCGGAATCTGTTAGGTAAAGTCCATAGATCTGGCATAATCTGAATAAGCGGCGCGCTAAGAACAACGCCCAACAAAGCTTTTCAGGCCATTCTGCCAATCGATCTGCAAGCGTACCAGGCAGCAGGTACATCTGGACACTTCAGTATTCTAGGATCTTACAGTTTTCTCCCTCTGAGCACAGATCGATGTGCTGCCACAACAGTCGGAGACAGCTGTTTCAAAACAAACATTCACCGCAGGGAAGAATAGGAGAGGATGGATCGCTGCCCCGCTAATAATGGCGGCATTTCTGTTACACCGACGGCTCGAAGCTAGATTGCAGGATTGGAGGAGGGGTTTATTCAAGGGATCTTGAACTTGAGCTCTCTTTCAGAGAACCTGATCACTGTAGCGTCTTCCAGGCTGAAGTCTCAGCAATTTTGGATGCCGCGATTTGGATAAGTAAACGCGCTATCGGCGAGGACATTGTTATTTTTAGGGACAGCCAGGCGGCCATCAAAGCTCTTGGCTCTTAATCGTTCAACTCCGAACTGGCGCTCAGCTGTCGGCGATCTCTTCAAGAGATGGCCCAATAGAACCGCGTGAACCTCACATAGGTCCCGGGACACAGGGACATTGGAGGAAACTGTAAGGCAGACGAACTTGCCAGGCAGGGTACGACCAAGCAGGTTCTTCGGATAAAGAGCGCTTAGGTATACCTAATAGCTTCAAAAAGCGCGACATATACAAATTTACTTGCTTCCTGTTATCACCTTGGATCATAGGGTGTACAAGAAGTCTATAAAGTAAGAAAAACACATGGCAAATATTAGAAAGAATATAAATGCAAGATTGCATGCAGGGCACATGGCTGAAAGTGTTAAGACAACGCAATGCCAATAAATGCTTGGTCGCATGGAAACTAGTCAGTGAATTACCATACCGCTGTATAATTGCATTCAATTCTTTCTAATACCTATAATTACAAAATTATCGTATAAATCTATATATTGGATTCAATCCACAAATAAAACTTCATATTCGAATAGTTGTTTATTCGCTATTGTCTTTTTTTTGTATTCGAATAATACAATTTTATAATATATAAGTTTTGGGGTCATTTTGATACTTTTTTGAATGGTCCCAAAGAGACCTCAAAGTGGCCCCAAATTTGTCCCAAAATGGTCTCAAATCGGCCCAAAAATAGTCTTAAAGCGATCCGATAGTGACCTAAAGCGACCGCAAGGGATGCCAAAGTGACCTCAAAGTGGCCCCTAAATGGTCTCAAATTGACCACAAAATGGTCCTAAAGTGATCCCATAGTGAAATAAAGCTACCCCAAGGGATCCAAAGTGACATCAAAGTGGCCGCAAATTGGTCTCAAATTGACCCAAAATGGTCTTAAAGTGGTCCCATAGTGACCTATAGCGACCCCAAGGTATCCCAAAGTGGTCTGAAATTTGAAAATGAAAGGCCAAACAAGAGCAGTTAAAAAAAATTGTTCGCATTTGTTGTTACTTGAGAATGTTTTAAACCTTTGGCATTTCTTAAAGATAAAAAACACCAAACAGTTGACTTGTGCCACTTTCAAAAGTAACGGATCAGTGTATATTGATTTTTGTTTAATTAGTAATAATCCTAGATATCCTTTTTTGTTTGTATCCAAAATATGTATGAAAACGATCTCAAATATGAAAATAAATCGTTACCTTAGTTCACAAAGGCCTTAACTAACATAAAAAAAATTTTACAGGAGAAGCAAAAAATAAAATTTTTTTTACATTGAACGCATGCAAATATAGCTTTGTAAATTTGGAATAACTCCGTTATTACTGCTAGTAACTTCTTAAAATTTGTAGTCAGGGTGTATTTTAATATATCACACTCATTTTCGAAAAATGTGTCAATTAGAGCCTTTGTGAATTAAGGTAAAGAAAAGTATATTCGCTTTTTGTTAATCCATAAATTGTTCACAAAAAAAAAAAAAACTGTACTTCTTTTTTACGATTTTCCTTCTTTTTTTCTATCGAAATAGAAATGTCCTTCTTTTTCCACTTCAGAATCTGGCAACCCTAGTTGTGCGTGACGGATTTCGATGGTTATAATTTTCTCGATTGAAGTAGGGGTGGGACTATTCGAATAGAAATTATTCGTATAAACAACTCTTTTATTCGACGCGAATAAAAAATTCGAATAATATTTATTCGTTTATTCGAATAGTTGTATTGAACTGCTGGATGAAACGCAAATGGTTTGCACGTACAAATGTGTGCATATGTATGTAGAAGTTTTGTTCAACTATTCGAATAGTTGTTTATTCGCTATTGTCTTTTTTTGTATTCAAATAATATAATTTTATAAAAAAAAAAAAAAAACTAATGGCGGCGATATACCAACAGGTTATCATAACCTCTAACGAGATTTTTAGCCGAGCTTCTCTTTCCAACTTGTGGTGTGTTGCTTTTGAGTTTTCCTACAAGTTGGCGGGACCTACAGTTTTTTTGCCGACTCCGAACGGCACTTGCAAAGCAAATGAATTTTATGCTGAGAAGCTTCTCATGGCAGAAATACACCCGGAGAGTTTGCCAAACTACTGCCGAGGGGCGACCCCGTTTAGAAAAATTCTTTTTCTAAATAATTTTTGATGTTACTTTTGCCGGGCATCGAACCGCCACGACTTGGTGTAGAAGGCCGAACACTTAACCGCTACACCACGGCGGCCGCCAATATAATTTTATAACATACAGGTTTTAGGGGTCATTTTGAGACTGTTTTGAATGGTCCCAAAGAGACCTCAAAGTGGCCACAAAATGGTCCCAAATTGGCCCCAAAATAGTTTTAAAGCGATCCGATAGTGACCTAAAGCGACCCCAAGGGATGTCGAAGTGGCCCCAAAATGGTCCCAAATTGGCCCCAAAATGATCTCAAATTGGCCCCAAAATGGTCTTAAAGCAGCGGTCACCAAAACTCTAATTGCAGAAATGTTAGTAACTGCAGCTGTGTTAGTGAAAAACGACTAGTTGAGTGCCCATCTGCTAACGTCGCATCGTTCAGTAGCTTGCGGGCAAGCAAAAAGACAAGAACGTATGCGCGTACATTTTTCGACTTTATGCGCTGCTATACCACGTCGCACAATGCCATACGATAAATACTTTAGGATGCCTAATGCTTTCAAGCAACTCCAATGCCTTTTATGCCACACATCTTTTTCAGGTACTAAGCTAATAGAAAAAAAAACATTTTAGTTTGTTTTACATTGATTTTCCCCACCGGTCCCTTTCATTTTAGCCAACCAACTTTTAATTTGGTTAATATATAGGTCATTCCATATGAAATTAGCACTAAAATTTTAAAATGACCACTATATTTTTTTCTGCTGAGAATGGAAAATAAGTCGACTCCCATAGTCGTACATTTTTTGAGTTATGAATTTTAAAATTTTAGGCATTTTGAAAATTGCATTTTTTCAATATTTTCTAGTTCGTGAACCAATTGACGGAATTGGATCAAATTTTAGGACTGGCCTAATGAATGTTAGATCTATCTAAAAAAAAACCTAAAATTAAAAATAATTTTTTTTTTTTAATTTTTTACAACATTTTTATAAACAATTTGTAATTGAGGAAAAAGAGTATCTCTGAATTTGGGTTTTTTTTTATTTAATCATAAATTGGTCTTTTAATAATTTTCAGTAAAAATTTTAGGTAATTTAAACGGTTGTTGAGTTATACGAAGTTATGTATAACGTTACAAAAAAAAAAGTTTATAAACGAAACAAATTTTTTTCAAGTGGGTTAAAATATTTTTTTCCGTTTGACATTATACACTGGTTCCGATTGAGAGCAACATCAGATTCAAGTACACTTTGTTGAATATATTTTAGCCTTCCCTGCGATCAATAGTTCACGTAACGTTATATAACTTCGTATAACTCAACAACCGTTTAAATGACCACTCTGAAATTTTTACTGAAAATTATTAAAAGACCAATTTATGATTAAATAAAAAAAAACGAAATTCAGAGATACTCTTTCTCCTCAGTTACAAATTGTTTATAAAAATGTTGTAAAAAATTAAAAAAAAAAATTAATTTTTAATTTTAGGCCAGTCCTAAAATTTGATCCAATTCCGTCAATTGGTTCCCAAACTAGAAAATAATGAAAAAATTCAATTTTCAAAATGCCTAAAATTCAAAAATTCATAACTCAAAATTGACCACTATGCACAGAGCCAAAAAATCCTCAAAAAAATAAGAAGATGGTCTCTTTGAACAGCTTCGAGGCACAAAAAGAGGACAGAAGTCAGTGACGAAGATATTCCCATAGAGATTTCTTCTTATTTTTAGGAGGTAAATCTTTTTAATTTTATTAAAAAGTCTACCTTCTTAAAATAAACAGAAAACTTCTTACTCAATTTTTCGAAGACATTTCCATAGAGATTTCTTCTTATTTTTGGGAGGTAAATCTTTTTAATTTTGTTTAAAAGTATACCTTCTTCAAATGTGTAATTCGACGATACCAAGCACAAGTACACAATAGCATCATGGTAGAGATCTCCGCTCAGCAGTTAATAATTCTTAGTTCGATTCGCGGTGAAGGCAATATGACAAGTGCACATGTGTTGAGTCATAAAGAACAAAGGTGTAATTAGACGTTGGCAAGTTAAGAATACGATGGCATGGTAGTGTAGATTAGACTAGACATCTGGGTTGTGAGCGTTCATTTTTTTTTTTTTTTTAATTTAAAATATTAAGAAGAAAATCTTCTTAATATTATGTGATTTCTCTTTGAAAACATTAATAAGATTTTCTCTACAATAATATGTGATATCTCTTTGAAAACATTAATAAGATTTTCTCTACAAATATAAGAAGCCCATCCTCTTGGATAAAATCTATATCTATATCTTCTTACTTTTGTTCTATTTTATTAGGTGGTTTTCGCTCTGTGTGGGTGAAATAAAAAATAGGTTTGTGTGGCCCCTAAAATGGTCTTAAAGTGATCCCATAGTGACCTAAAGCGACCCCAAGGAATCCCAAATTGGCCCCAAAATGTTCTCAAACTGACCCCAAAATGGTCTTAAAATGATCCCATAGTGACCTAAAGCTACCCCAAGGGATCACAAAGTTTTGATATCACGTGTAAACTAATCAACCGATTTCAAAATTTTGTATACCGTTAGAAAAGTATTAAAATCAACATATACTGTAAAGATTCTATATTACACAATTTTTTTTTCAATCTGGGAAAAACACTTCAAAAACCAACCGATTTAAAAAAAAACCGCGTGTAGCCAATAAACGTGAAAGAAGTTAACTTCTTAACCCTCCATCCAGACCCTTTCCATTTTTAATCTCCAAAAAATACTACTTTGGGTTAAGTTAGAGGTTTGAAATTTTAGGTTGCTTCCTAAAATTTAATCCTACATCGATCTGTAAAAAAATCATGTTGATATCTGATATATATATATAGTTATATAGATATTTTTTTTGACTAATACATCACATTCGTAACACATAGGGATCCGTTGGGGTCTCTTTAGGTCACCATGGGATCACTTTAAAACCATTTTGGGGCTTATTTGAGACCATTTTGGGGCCAACTTGGGACCACTTTGAGGCCACTTTGGGATCCCTTGGCGTCGCGTTAGGTCACTATGGGATCACTTTAAGACCATTTTGGGGCCATTTTGGTGCCAATTTGGGACCGTTTTGGGGCCACTTTGGGATCCCTTGGGTTCGCGTTAGATCACTATGGGATCACTTCAAAACCATTTTGGGGCAAATTTGAGACCATTTTGGGGCCAATTTGGGACCACTTTGAGGCCACTTTGGGATCCCTTGGGGTCGCTTTAGGTCACTATAGGATCACTTTAAGACCATTTTGGGGCCAATTTGAGATCATTTTGGGGCCACTTTGGGATCCCTTGGGGTCGCTTTAGGTCACTATGGGATCACTTTAAGACAGATATCGTAATTTCATTGCACTGAGGTGCAATATTCAACTCATATTGCTGTACTCTCTCGTTTTGTCGTAGCAAGAGCGCAAAAGTCAACTTATTGAAGTTGCTCGAAAGCATTGGGCATCATATAATTTTTTCATAATTCATTGTGCGACGTGGTATAAAAGCGCCTGAAAACGAATTATGCGCGTACGTTGTTGTCTTTTTGCCTGCCCGCAAGCTACTGAACGATGCGACGCTAGCAGATGGGCAATCAACTAGTCGTTTTTCACTAACAATGCTGCAGTTACTAACATTGGTGCAATTTGAGTTTTGGGGATCACTTTAAAACCATTTTGAGATCATTTTGGCGCCAATTTGGGACCATTTTGGGGCCACTTTGGGATCCCTTGGTATCGCTTTGGGTCACTATGGGATCACTTAAGGACCATTTTGGGGCCAATTTGAGACCATTTTGGGGCCAATTTGGGATCGATTTAAGTCACTATGAGATCACTTTAAGACCATTTTGGGGGCTACCCTTGGGTAGCTTTGGCTTTCTATGGGATCACTTTAGGACCATTTGAGAACATTTTGGGGCCACTTTGAGGTCACTTTAGCATCCCTTACGGTCGCTTTAGGTCACTACCGGATCGCTTTAAGATTATTTTGGGGCCAATTTGAGACCATTTTGGGCCAATTTGGGACCATTTCGTGCCCATTTTGAGGTCTCTTTGTGACCATTCAAAACAGTCTCAAAATGACCCCAAAACCTATACATTATAAAATTATATTATTCGAATACAAAAAAAGACAATAGCGAATAAACAACTATTCGAATAGTTGAACAAAACTTCTACATATGTATGCACACATTTGTACGTACAAACCATTTGCGTTTCATCCAGTAGTTCAATACAACTATTCGAATAAACGAATAAATATTATTCGAATTTTTTATTCGCGTCGAATAAAAGAGTTGTTTATACGAAGAATTTGTATTCGAATAGTCCCACCCCTATCAATCGAGAAAAATGAGCTATGACCATCGAAATCCGTCACGCATGACCAGGCGATCATAAATATTAGCGCAGAACTTGCACCATCTAACTCCGGTTTTACATTTGTCAAGTATTGCTTTCAACTCTGCTGGCGTTCTCTTTTGTGTTTTCTATTCGTGTCTACACTTGTCAATTTTTCTTGAAAGCAATTATGAAACAAAATATGGGGGTACAAGGAGGAGTGAAAGAGATAGCAAGAAAAACTTGAAACGAGTTGACGGTACGCTTTCAAGTGTACTCTTCCCCTCGCTTCTCACCCTCTTCGCCTATGTCGCGGCAGAATTGAATTCAAGACTTGAATAATGTAAAAGGGGTATAAGCCATACTCAACGATGACGGACGTTGTTAAATAATTTCTCTGCACGCACAAACATTCATACTCCTTGAGTTATGTATGTGTGTAAAAAGTCGCATAAGCTTTAGTTCTCGTACATTGCGTGCGTAAACCCACACGATGTGGTTTCTGCGCATATTTGAAAGCGACTGAAATAATTTTTCATCCCCAAAGGCCCATGAGAGTGAATGCAACAGCGATTGTCCTCGTGTCAGCTGGCTTACGAACAAACATTCATACTTGTTTATTTATTGATATTGCTTGTTTCTTTTTTTGAGCGCCTAGGCATACAACTTTAAAAACAGCTAAAATTACTCCATTTATTTCTATTTCCGTTGTATAACTTCCGTAGCATAGTCATCCATTTTCTCAAATTTTACTCTCAATCAAAAACTTCATATCGCCGCCTAAGAAGTTAACTTAAAATTTTTTTTAGAAAGGTCTATTTAATACATATAACATATCTGAAAACTAAAATGCGGTTTTTTTCTTTTTTTAAATTTATTTAAGTAAATGCATCTCTTGGTATATCCATATTTAATATCACGCTCAAACTAATGAACCGTTTTCAAAGATTTGTATACTGTTAGAAAGATATTTAAATCAGGTTTTGAAAAAATACACTGTAAAAAATTTTTTATTCCAGTGGGGTGCACCCCTGCTAACATCAAAACAACGGCTCGAATATTTCACGTACAAGGAAAATTCCGGCTGCTCAATGTACTTGAGAACATGGATATATACAAGTTAAAAACATTTGACGGCATGATAATAAACGACGAAATATTGGAAACCTTAAAACCAGGGACGGAAAATAAAAGTTTTTTTTTTCGATCTCATAAAAGTCCGTTAAGTTTTTTGTCATCCCAGGACAAAAATCACCGATATCCACCTACCTTAACCTACCGCTTAGCTAACAACCGGTATGTCAATGTCAGGTTGCAATTCGGAAGTATTAATACCGCTCAGAGACACACGCATATTAACGTTGCCTACCACGGACACATAGATGGACATTACCTGCCACAGCACCCATGGACTATAAAAAACAACGCAACGGATAGACACAGACCAGAACGAAACTAGGCATTGATATGGAATGAACTAATAAATACAGATGTGTGAAGCTATCAAGAAAATGTTCCTCTCAACTTCGAAACATTACCTTAAACGAAGCAACACTGATATCTGAGCAGTCCCCAACATTCATTGTTGCCGTATTTGCGAAAGTTGGCACTTTAAACTGAAGGATGCTATCAAGATAGCTGATAATCAGCGTTCTACTGAAACGGAAAGTGAAGAAGCACAAGAAATCTTGACTTATATCAAGAATATAAGGAAGTTTCAACATGCAGCAGATATACTAAACTACTCGAACGCAACGAACACGTCGACAATATAAATAAGCATGTTATTCCTCATCTTGGAAGCCATCCATCGCCAATGAAGGGAAAATATTTAGAAAGGGAGGCATACTGCAAAAAAAACAGCAACTTGCGCAAAGTATTTTGGATTCACTTGGAGGTGGTCCACTGTCAACTTTATCAGAAGACCTAAAGAAGAAGAACATGAGATATCGAATCGAAAACTGCTCAAATAATTTGGATAAGCAAAAAATATTATCTCTATTACCAAACACCATGACATCTAAGGAAATTAAACACGAGAGAGTTTCACAAGAGACGCTATCGCCGAATGCCAGAAAGAGATGGCTGAAACTTTGTTACCGAACTTCCAAAGCAATTATGTGCCAAAGAAGGTTAATGGAAATCCCACAAACACCAGAGATCGGACGCGGATTTAAAACCTCATCCGAAGCGGCATCAGAACATCCCCGTGGTGGGTAAACTCAGCTTTGCTGAAGTTAACAAGGACAGGATCCTCATAGGAGCCATTGACCGTGGTAACGAAAGCTGGGCCATCCCCTAGGGACCAGTGGCGGTACGTCCGGAACGCGATCGGTAAGGCCCTTCTTGACATTATGGATGAGTCTCCGGGTGCCACGCCGATGGGTTATGATGCGGGATGGCACCAGGGCCGAATGAAGGTATTCGCTTGCGAGACTGGGTGAGATCTACCAAGGGGCAAGGATCGAGGTTGTCGACTGGAAGGACATCCCGGCTCGTCCAAGGGCAAGAGCATGGATTCCTGCTATCCCTGCTGAACCTGAGAGAATTCTCAGGATGCTGCGGGTCATGAACCCGTCTCTCCCGACGCAGGACTGGAGTGTCAATCTAGTTGAGGATGCGGTAGGGCCAGATCGTGGCCTGAACAACTCGTCGTTGAAAGATAAGCCTCCAGACGAGGTTGAACTCGACGATGCGGCGGTGGCAGAGAAGTCTGAGCGCTCTCGTGATGGTGGTTCTTGGGATAAACCTGCACAAATCTAAAGCAGCCTCGGCTGCTTTAATCAGTCGCCTTTCTAAAGGCGACGTAGATGTGGTCCTCATCCAAGAACCCTGGGTCAGCAGCTCAAGGATTTGCGGTTTGGGGACTAAGGGTTTTAAGCTTATCCGAGCCAGCGAGGGGGCAGGGTTAGAGCCTGTATTTTAGTTAAGTCTGAGCTGAACGCCTTTCGCTTGCCCAACTATACCAATGGCGACGTTACAGCTGCCAGTTTAACAGTCGACAGTACCAGCCTGACAATGACGTCGGTCTATATGCCCTACGACGCCGAAGAACCTCCTCCACCGAGGGAGGTAAAAGACCTGGTGGCAAATTTTTCCATGGGTCATCTTATTATCGGAATTGACGCTAATGCTCATCACGTCCAGTGGGGAAGCTCCGGTATCAATGCTATAGGAGAGTCGTTATTTGACTATTTGTTAACAACTAACGTGGTAGTTTGCAACGTGGGTAACGAACCTACGTTTATTACTAAAACCCGCAGGGAGGTCATAGATCTCACTATTTGCAGTGAAGGCGCTTATGAGTGGGTCAGAAAATGGCGCGTTCTCGATGAACATTCATTCTCCGACAACCGGTACATAGAACTAGTTCTAGACTTTTCTGTTGAGCAGCCGGTTATGAAACGCAACCCACGTAACACTATCTGGCAGCTACACAATGAATTATTATCTAGGGACCTACCAGCACTGCCCCCACAAGTCCCCTCGTTAGTAGGGGAATTGGAGGATCTGGTTGAGTTCTTTACAACGGCGCTTTCGAATGCCCTAAAGCAGGCTTGCCCAGTGCCAAAACCACGCGGTAAACATAGGCCGCATTGGCGGTCCTTGGTGCCTTAGCACTGAGACTCAATGGCTCGAATATAAAGTTAAACTTAGGGCCTACAAAAAAGCACTGAGGCAGGCGAAGAGAGTACCGTGGAGAAATTTTGTGCACTAGGGTCGAAAATGTCGACGGTACAGCGAGACTTAGACGAGTGCTCTCAAAAACTCAAACAGCCACAAGCTATTTGCGCAAACCGGACGGATCCTGGACCAGCACAGAGGGGGAAACCCTAGAGCTCTTGAATACGCACCTCCCAGGGAGGAACCCTTAGCACCTACAACAAACCTGGCTGTATACATACCCATCATGGAGGAAAAGGTTGGGTGGGCGGTTAAAAGCTTCGAACCGTTCAAGGCTGCCGGGCCAGACGGGATTATGCCTGCATAACTCATAAACACGCTGGAGACATCAGCCAAATGGCTGGTATTTATCTATACAGCCTGCCTTTCTCTTAGCTACATTCCGTGCTCCTGGAGAAGTGCCACGGTAGTGTTTATTCCTAAGGCGGGGAAGGCGTCTCATTACGAGTCCAAGTTCTACAGGCCGATTAGTCTCTTGTCCTTTGTACTCAAAAGCTTCGAGAGGATAATAAATGACTACCTCTCCACTACTATTGATGGCAACCTTATCTCTAGCTATCAGCATGCATACACCAAAGGGAAATCTGCGCTTCACAGCCTAGTTTCTGTTATTGAAAAATCGCTGTATGAAAAGGAGTACTGTCTCGTGGCCTTTTTAGATATTGAAGGAGCCTTCAACAACATAAGCACTGATGCTATAAACATCGCTTTAACAAGTCTGGGCATAAGCAGGTGGTACCACGAAATAAATCCCAAATGAAATAAGTCCCCAAAAAAAAAAATGAAATAAATCCCAAATATTTTCCATACAAATTGGGACTTATTTCATAAAAGTTTGTTGGGAATTATTTCTTAATGAAATAACTCCCAAATGAAATAACTCTCAACGGGATTATTTCATTTTCCAGCATTGGGAGTTATTTCATATTTGTTGGGACTTATTTCATTTCTCTTAAAACTACAATTTATTAAAGCTTGATGTTATGGTCATGTTATTGTACAGTAGAAAATTTTTCATGGACTATTTGACCGATCGAATAATTTATTTTTTAAATTATTCTATTTTTGTTATTAACGAACAAACTGAGCAACAACTCACAAACAAACAATACCAGCTACCGTGATTGCAATTTCGTTCTTGCTAAGGAACTAGACGTATGGTTTTGTAGTTGTTGTTAGAAATTTTTCATTTTTCCCTTTATAGTGGTCATTGAGCCGAGGAGAAATTAGGAATTTCTAACCGCAGCGTGTCATACTAGTTACACCAACACTGCTTGTTTGATTTCGTGGGATAATTGCTGAAAAAATTGCTAATGTTTTTTAGCAAATATAAATTTCACTACACTAGGTGATTATTTTTTATGGGAGCACAAACTAAAAACTTTAGAGAATTGCCTGTCGATTAAAATGAATACACGCCGCTTTTCGATTACTCATAGACTGTAACATTTAATCTTCAACTCTTTCTTTTTAGCATTTTTTCTTACATCTAATTTACAGTTTGTCAACTTCCAATTCCAATAAGCGGTAAGTTCTTCGCCTGTACCTATGAGCCTACGTATGTGTGTATGTGTACAAGAGAGCGTGGACAAGCCGCGCTTGCCAGTAGGTATACACACACCGTATGCACATAGGAACATTAGAATACAGACTGTAATCATGCATTTACTTACATTAGGGTGGTGCTAAAAAGTTAAGATAAGTAAATTGGTAAGTTGAAGTCATTAAAAGGGAAAATAAGGTAAGTGCAAATTAATTATAAGGTAAGTATGAGGTAAGTAATAGAAAAATATAAGGTAATTCTATTTTAAGTATTCAGGTAAGTATAATAATTACATTTCATTTTAATTTACATTTCATTTTAATTCACATTTCAGGTAACATTACTTATTTTTATCATCTGCTTTAACACCGGCCACCTTGAAGGAATCTGGATTCTTCAACCATCTGCTATGGGTAACACGGCAAGCTTATGGATTGGACGCCTAATTGTTCCAGTTTTTGTTTGGATGTCGGCCACTCTCACCTTTCCGTCCTGGCCGACTATCGTGCCTGTCACTCGGCCTAGGACCCATTGCTGGGGTGGGGCGTTGTCTTCGTGAACGACGACGAGCTATCCTACCTCTACGTTGGGTTGTGGGTGCTGCCACTTGTTGCGCTCCTGCAGACTCAGCAGGTAGCTCCTGGCCCACGTTCGCCAAAACCGACGCTTGATTGAGCAGACATGCTGCCATCTGCCGGAGTAGCGCGTGCTGGGTTCCAGGAGCTCCGCTTCCTCGGGCATTTCCCTCAGCCGGCAACCGATTAGCAGGTGCGCCGGAGTTAGAGCCTCGCCGTCGTTCGGATCCTGGCTGATTGGACGCGAGTTGAGTACGGCCTCTACCTCGACGAGCACCGTTCCTGTTTCTTCGGCGGTGAGACTCGCGTTGCCGACGGCTCGCACGAGCAGGTGCTTCGCCGACTTCACTGCCGCCTCCCATAACCAGCCGAAGTGGGGAGCCCTGGGAGGTATAAAGACGAACCTGAACCCTTCGTCTGCTGCGTGGTGGAGTATCCCCTCCTTCTGACTGAGAAATGCTTCCCTCAGTTCCTTGAGCTTGCAATCGGCTCCTACGAAATTCGTCGCGTTATCGCAGTGAATCGTCGCTGGTATTCCCCGGCGTCCAACGAACCTTTTAAGGGCGAGAATAAATATATCAGAACTGAAATCAGACACAAGTTCTAAATGGACAGCTTTTGAGGTAAAACACACAAATACCGCAATGTACATTTTTACCGGGGGGCGACCCCGTATCTTTTGTGTGACGTAAATTGGACCGCAAAAATCTACCCCACAAACCATGAAAGGTCGTAGGGCACCCAGCCTGTCGGCTGGTAAATTGCCCATAATTTGGCTTTTTAAATTTGGCTTATAATGAAAGCAATGTCTGCAGTTTCGCGCGGTTCGACAACATGCCTCTCGAGCGTTAACTAGCCAAATTTTTTCTCGCAAAATTGCAACCAATGCTTTGGCACCTGCATGATGGTTGCGCAAATGTAGGAACCGTATATACGATTTGACGAACTGCGAATTTTTACTCAATAATAGAGGAAATTTGGCATCGTACGGGATAGGCGCATTTAACAAACGACCGCCTACTCGTAACAATTTCAACGACAAGGACTTTTCTGAATACTCATGCAAAAATGGATTCAATTTTTGCAAGCTCGACGGTAGTGGAAGACTCTTTGACAATGTGGTTATTTCTTGGCTATATTCATCAAATTGCACTATTTGGACAATTTTCAAGAAGCTTAATTGCAACTCTTGTTCAAGAAGCTTAATTGCAACGGTGTTGGATCATATTTGGTTGATCGATTTCTCACCTTTAAAACCCATCGCAGAACATAGGCAAACACTCGTAACAATTTTTTGTGTGAGGAAGATTTTTCAATCACAGTCACGAGTGGATTACGTTCGTCACTCACTGCTACTAAGGCGCTGGAATTTTTCTTCTTTTCCAGTGCTTTATTTATTGGCCAATTTGCGGGGTCTGTATTTCATCCACGCTGCAACCCCGAGACACTTGATCCGTAGGATTT
The DNA here is from genome assembly GCA_964058755.1 of Campiglossa producta. Taxonomy (NCBI): domain Eukaryota; kingdom Metazoa; phylum Arthropoda; class Insecta; order Diptera; family Tephritidae; genus Campiglossa; species Campiglossa producta. The sequence continues at coordinate 803,777 of CAXKVI010000018.1, read as the reverse complement.
TGTTTAGTTGGCACATGTCGCCACGAAGCACTTTGAGTCAACTCTTGAATCTCGGACACTCTATTAGCAACGAATGTTTGCAAAGTTGATGGATGTGTTTTTATCCAATGCAAAACTATTTCGTAGTCTTTCCAGAATGTTGTGCTGTCAATAGGTCGACTCAACATCGGCGCAATACGTGACCATAACTTGGCCAAAAGATGCGCTGCTAGGAGCTCTAAACGAGGAAGAGACTTAATCTTCAGCGGAGCAACCCTGGATGTTGCAGTTAGCAGAATGCATTTAACTTCATTAGCGAATTGGCTTCGAATGTAAATACAACAACCATACGCTCTTATTGAGGCGTCGGCGACGCCATGTATTTGACAATTGGCACTCGACTCAGTAAAAACAAACCGAGGAATGCTGATTGAAGGCAATTGCAATAAATTCGCTTTGAAATTCTGCCAACTGCTGTTGAGATACAACGGAATCGACTCATCCCAATCTAGTTTCTTAATCCACAGCTCTTGCAATAAGACTTTAGCTGTTGTCACTAGTGGGGCCAGCAAACCAAGAGGATCAAAGAGTCGGGCAGATACCGATAGAATATTTCGTTTTGTAGCACGTAACTCATCAAATGTATCATCTAGTTTAAACCGAAATAAGTCGTCTTTTGGCGTCCAGTGGATTCCCAGCGTTTTAGTGGAGTCTGAATCCTTGAAACTTAACGATTTTTCCAGACTCTGACTGTCGAAAAAACTCGGGTGGTTAGAGAACCACTTAGCAAGTTGGAATCCTGCCGACTTTAAGACGTCAGATACCTCACAGCGAATTCTGTCGAGGGATTCAAAATCTTCAGATCCGCTTAACGATCATCAACGTAAAAATCGGTACTTATTACTTTGGCACCGAGTGGATATTCTTGTGCATTCATATCACTTAGCATCTGCAAACACCGTGTAGCGAGAAATGGAGCTGGCGCAGTGCCATAGGTTACGGTGTTTAAACGAAAAATTTGCAGAGGCTCGGATGGATGCTTTCTCCACACTATTAATTGAAAATTTCTATCATTTTCATTTACGAGAACTTGACGGTACATCTTAGTGATGTCCGCTGTAATAGCATACTTATGCATACGAAAGCGAAGTAGCGTCGAAAAAAGTTCTTCTTGAATGGTCGGTCCAACCATCAAAATGTCATTCAACGCAATTTGTGTTGACGTCTTACTCGACGCGTCGAAAACAACGCGGAGTTTCGTCGACGTACTTTGTGGTCTTAAGACACACTGATGCGGAATGAAATAGTGGGCTTCACTCGGGATTTTGTTATTAGTGGGGCTCATGTGGCCCAATACCAAGTACTCATCCATGAAGTCCAGATACATTTGACGAAGTTCTGGATCTTTCAACGTACGTCTCTCCAGCGCCTGAAACCGCCGAGCTGCGGTTTCAAATGACTGACCCAACGCATTTTGGTCAGTTTTGAACGGCAATCTTACTTGAAGCCGTCCCGACGGTAAGACTTCAGTAGTCTTCGCATTCCATTTGCTCGGCAGTGTACTTAGTAGCCTGTGATTCCGAAGGGATTTCTTCCATTGCCCAGAATCTTTGGACAATTTCATCAATTGCTTCGGAGTCATCTTCGGCTTTGCATAATGCACTGCTAGCTTCGGACTGTTCACTTTGGTGGGAGACGTATTTGCCTGAAATAACCCAACCCAAAAGTGTTTTTTGAAGTGTTGGAAACCTTGGGTCGGTTTTAATTTGACCAACCGACAAAAGATCGAAAAATGTTTCGGCTCCCAACAAAAGATCGACTTTTGAGTACTTATGGAAACCAGGATCAGCTAATTCAATATTAGCTGGAATTTTCCAACATGTAGTGTTAACAGCGCGATCTGGGTGATTTGCCGAAATCGCTGCCATTACCCAGAAATCTGCGAGAAACTCAAAATTGTTAACTCGGGATTTTATGACTGCACTCACTTTTGACCTAACCTTTTGGGTGGCATTGCCAATCCCGATGACATTTAATGTCGCCTTTTCTCGCCGAATTCGCAGCTTTTGTGCCAGCTCTTCAGTCATGAAATTAACTTGAGACCCTGAGTCAAGTAAAGCACGAGCTGACACATAATCACCGGAGCAAGTTTTTACCTTGACCACTGCTGTCGCTAACATAACGCGATCAGGCACGCTCACTGTGTGCATAGCTTGTGAGGTCGAAGGTTGTGGTGTTGTTTCGAACGATATCGGGTATTGGTGTAACATGGTGTGATGTGACCGGTTACAAACTCTGCTGAGGAAAGAGAGTTTTAAATTTAGGGCAAGTGGTCAAAAAGTGGTCTTTGGAGTTGCAGTGAAAACACGTAGTTGGCTTCGCTTTCGCAGCCACAAAGGACGACTTTGGCTTTTCAGCACTCTTGTTGCTTTGCCTTTGGGTGTCTTGCGATTTTGACGATGTCGACGCTTCTTCAGACGAGAGGTGCTGGTATCTCTTATTGAGAGCCGCTTCGCACTCACTCCACAGCGGCAGCTTGTCGTAGTCAAGTTGCTCCTCCCATTTTGACCGCGTAATGGGATCAACCTTCGACATAACTAAATGTATCAGCATCGCATTTGAAATATTTTTGTCATCACGCAAAGACAATAAGGAGTCATGAACAGCTGATACGGTGTCATGGACCGCAGCGAAAGCGACGATGGCTTTTGGATTTTCGGCAGCTCAAACAGTTTTGAAACTGTGCTCGAAAATATCAGACATTTATTGTCACATACCTTTTTCAGGCCTGCCAGCGCCTTCGGATAATTTTCTTCCGTCATTTGTAACGCCTTCACCGTTCCTAAAGCTTCACCAGACAAACACGAAACTAAATGTGTAAATTTTTCAATGTCTGGAAGAGCAGGGTTGTTATGAACGAGGCTCTCAAACAAACTCATAAAGTTTTTAAACTCTGAATACTGCCCTCGAAACTTGGGCGGCGACAATTTCGGAAGTCTTGAGCTGTGAAGGAGCTGTCAAGAGCTTTTGATTTGTTGCTCTCTGACAATATGGACTTTAACATAGCCTTGGTTCCAACAATTAAATCTTCCAGGCTATCACGAGTGTCAGCATCTTCATCGATCTCTTCTATTTCAGACTGACACGCCAGAAGCTTTTCGCTGTAACTGTTCAGCATTTCGAGTCGACACTCAACTTCCGACGGATCTGATGAAATTGAATTATCGAGAATCCCCGTTTTTATTCTAGCTATGCTTCTTTTTAAAATTGTCCTATGTCTTTTTAAAGATGTGGCGTCTTCCACCTGATTCTCACTTTTACTCATCTTGATTCGCTATTCACAGTAACTTTGCACAAAATTATAGTTTAGAAGTTTTCAACTTAATAATACGAAAACGAAAAAAAATTGTTGAAACTTCACTAAACTATCGAAGAAATGGTGCAAATCAAGAGGTAGATTATAATCCCTTACTTAGGAAAACTAGACACAATGTCGAAAGTTTTTAAGGGCCCAACCGTGAGCAAAAATATGGTCAACGATTTAACCAAACACTTAAAGCTGTATAGCTTTCGAAAAATATTGACAGAATGGTAATCGGAGCCTTGTCGGAAATTGTACGAGGTAGTTTTTCACTAAGCAATCCCGAAATCGTGTTTCACGAATTTGTATATAAACAATTTAATTTCAAAGTGAATACAAGAGATGCCAAAAATTAAAGCTTGTTGGGTGATCTTTGCAGCAATTTAACAATAACAACGACCTCAACAGCTTTTTAATTGTTAGCACTCAATACCTGTTCTTTATGGACTGGTTCGTTTCCAGCTTCAACTTCCCTTTGACACAGTAAGCAGTTGCACTTCATGTGGTAGAACCTTTGGTGGCCAAGTCCTTGATGACAGAAACGATATTGAGACAATGGCACTGGACAATCAGCAGCAGTATTCTTTATGTGTGTCTGAATGTATGTGTGTGCAGCACAGTGTCTAGCACAATTAGCCTTTTATTATAATTAACTTTTTTAACGTTGCGATTTTGCAAGTATCAACTTTTTTCACTTTAAAACATGGATTTAGTAACGCACTTGTGGGTAATTCAACCTCTTTAAATATTTATTTAAATATTAGCAAGTACATTTTAATGTTTTAATTTTTTTTTTTTTAATTTGCACTATGTCTCTGCTCGGGCGCCATGAAAAAATTGCTAATGTTTTTTAGCAAATATAAATTTCACTACACTAGGTGATTATTTTTTATTGGAGCACAAACTAAAAACTTTAGAGAATTGCCTGTCGATTAAAATGAATACACGCCGCTTTTCGATTACTCATAGACTGTAACATTTAATCTTCAACTTCTTCTTTTTATTATCATTTTTTCTTACATCTAATTTACAGTTTGTCAACTTCCAATTCCAATAAGCGGTAAGTTCTTCGCCTGTACCTATGAGCCTACGTATGTGTGTATGTGTACAAGAGAGCGTGGACAAGCCGCGCTTGCTAGTAGGTATACACACACCGTATGCACATAGGTACATTAGAATACAGACTGTAATCATGCATTTACTTACATTAGGGTGGTGCTAAAAAGTTAAGGGAAGTAAATTGGTAAGTTGAAGTCATTAAAAGGGAAAATAAGGTAAGTGTAAATTAATTATAAGGTAAGTATGAGGTAAGTAATAGAAAAATATAAGGTAAGTATAAGTTAATTCTATTTTAAGTATTCAGGTAAGTATAATAATTACATTTCATTTTAATTTACATTTCATTTTAATTCACATTTCAGGTAACATTACTTATTTTTATCATCTGATTTAACAATTGCCACTATGTTCGTTAATACGTGTATTTTTTTTATGTTATTTTTTGTTGTATATGTATGAATACATATCTCTTTGCCTTTTAGATCACACAGCAGCGATATCTGTAGCTTGCGATGTGTGACTAGGGCTTTTAAGCTGCATCCTCTGTTACGAGTTTTTACAGCGCCACGGGTCCTTGGCTAGAATATGAAAGCTTGATGTTATGGTCATGTTATTGTACAGTAGAAAATTTTCCATGGACTATTTGACCGATCGAATAACTTATTTTTTAAATTATTCTATTTTTGTTATTAACGAACAAACTGAGCAACAACTCACAAACAAACAATACCAGCTACCGTGATTGCAATTTCGTTCTTGCTAAGGAACTAGACGTACGGCTTTGTATTTGTTGTTAGAAATTTTTCATTTTTCCCTTTATAGTGGTCATTGAGCCGAGGAGAAACTAGGAATTTCTAACCGCAGCGTGTCATACTAGTTACACCAACACTGCTTGTTTGATTTCGTGGGATAATTGCTACTATGTTCGTTAATACGTGTATTTTTTGATGTTATTTTTTACCATTAGGATATATTTCATTTCTCTTAAAATTGCAATTTAACAAGCTTTCACGTTTTTGTAACTGTTTTTATAACTGTTGTAAGGTGAGGTTTTAGCAAAACAACCAACAGTCTTATTACCTCGAAAGTTTTTGCGGCATCTCATAAGACTGTAACTGATATTGTTGTGTCAATATGTTCCAAAAAGAACATATTTTCAATAACTTTGGACAACAATAATAAAAAGATTTTGATCGATGACACATTTTCAATTGTACCGCTGGGGTGTTTTAAACAGTTGATTTTGTCCCCAAGAGGTCCCCTTGGTTCAAATATTGGCCGATAACTTAGATATCGACCGATAACTTTGAAATCGGTTGAGTTAGCGGAATAATCGATATCTTAAATTTAAATTTAAAGTTTCAAGCGGTTTTCGAGTGATACGTCCACAAACATACATACATATTATATGTAGAGATTATGAAAAGGTAAGTTATAAACCGAAAAAAAGAGTTGGAAGGGGAAAGGGGGCACGGAGCGGGTGCCCTTCCTGGCTAGCCTACGCCAGGTCACGGAGCTGGACATAAAGGACCTGATGGCCTTCATCAAATCATCTAAATGGTTCGAGGAAGAGTAACGGTGTCGGTTTAGGAACGTCATTACCGGGATTCTGCTATGTGGAGAATCCCGATAATACCGGGATTTTCCATATGGCAGTGTCCCGGAACTGACTTTCCTAGTGTTACTGGCCTAGGTGTGCCTCTGCGGCAGCCACTTGAACCTAACCTAACCTATCTTACGAATTGATAAAAATTTAGCATAGATATACAAAAAAAATAAACCAAAGTTTTCGGTTGATTAGTTTACGCGTGATATGAAAATATCAGAAAGTAACCAAGAGATGCATTTACTTAAATAAATTAAAAAAAAGAAAAAAACGCAATTTAATTTTTAGTTATGTTATATATATTTGCAAGAGCATAGCTGAACCCGATTTTTGAATTACGGTTTGTTTACATTTTGTTTTTTGATGAAAAGTGCGGGGAAACGAAAAATTTTTAAAATACGATATTACCCTGCTTCAGTTAGCAAAGTTTATTTTAAAAAGACTATTTCAAAATGAAGGTTAGAGTAATATAAAACAAAAAAAATATAGTTTCAAAATTTTGAATACACTAAAAAAAATTATTGATAGTTTTAGTATGTAGCAATAAAGTTCATTAAATTTTAGTATAATAAAGTACAAATTTTAAGTAGCTAACCATTGACGTTGATTTTTAATAATTTTTTTGGTTGAATTCCTTGGATACCATATATTGCTCGTTCCAAAGTAAACAGATGTAATCACGGTAGCTGGTATTGTTTGTTTGTGAGTTGTTGCTCAGTTTGTTCGTTAATAACAAAAAATAGAATAATTTAAAAAATAAATTATTCGATCGGTCAAATAGTCCATGAAAAATTCTCTATTGTACAATAACATGACCATAACATCAAGCTTTCATAAACAGATGTAACTCGAAATTTTCATTTTTTTAGGTATTACGATACATTTTGATAACTGGCAGAGGCCATTATATTCAATCTTATACAATGGTCGTTGAGACAAAAATGGCGAAAATAGATTCCTTAGCATCTTTGTATTATAAATTTTCGTTGCTGAATATACCTTTTTTTCAATGTAAACTGAATCGAGTAGAAATAAATTTGTATTCCACTATCAAAAAAATACAATTTCCTTGTTTATTTTATCAACTTGTATTTTTATTTCAACTTGAATCACTTTACTAGAAAAAATTAAAAATATTTAAAAAAAAAATTGGAATGAAACTGTAGTATTCCGAAATACTCCGTATGACAATTTTTCTGGCTGTATAAAATTTCAGTTGTAAAGTGATTCAACTCAGAATGAAAAAAATACAGCTGAAATTCATCATGTTTTTCAAAATAAAATGAACCTATTTTTTTGCAATCTGTTATGAATGAATGAATATAATGATTTTTTTTTTGGGTCAGCCTAATATGTATGTTAGCGAACCTAAACATTCTTAAATTTCAACGTATTTTTCTCATAGAAGTTATTAAAACCTGGGGGTGAATTCTGGTTCTATGAAATGATAAAATAAAAAGATTTTTCATACAAAATTTATGAAAAGAAACTTCAAATTCATAAAAAATTTTCACGTTATCATTTCATAGAACCAGAATTCACCCTCTGTTTTCAAAAGTGTACAGTATAACATTATGAATAAAAGCGGGATTTTCCAACTAGTACGCAAATGCATTGCACATGGTATCCGAGGAATTTAATAAAAAAAATTATTTAAAATCAACGTTCATAGTTAGCTACTTAAAGTTTGCACTTTATTATACTAAAATTTGATGATCTTTAATACTGCATACTCAAATTATTAAAAAAAAATGGAAAAAAAATTTTTTTTGCGAATAATTTTTTTCAGTGTATTCAAAATTTTTAAATGATATTTTTTGGTATTTCTCTAATCCTAGCTATACGTAAATAGCAACAGAATGTCGCTTTGGGTATGTGCACTTAGGTAAAGAATAACATTGTTAAATAACAATAAAAACAAAATAAGCGAAGATATAGTTGCAATTTGCCCGCAGGCTCACTAAGCAGTGTTTGGTGTAAAGGTTACACACTGCGGTTTAGAAATTCCTAATCTCCTCTCGTTGGTTCGATGACCTGTAAAGGTGATGAACAATAAGGCGGATCGGTCCCCATACAAAAAAAAAGTTTGTCCAGTCCACCCCTAAGATTAAAGATATTTTGAAGGCGATCCCAAAAAAAAAAAATTTTTTTTTTTGCCACGCCTCCCCGATGGGCTATTTACTTTTTTTGACACTACGTCGCCATTTTAAGTCCGATTTTAATAAGCCGTATATCGTTGTTCATGGCTTGCCAGCCGCCACATTTCTTACCTTGGTCATTTTTTACTCCGAGTTTAATTAAAAGCAATAGTAACCAGTGTTGCCAATTTTAGTAAAAAAAAAATTTGGCATAATTGCCAAATTTAACACAGAGTTATATTTGGATTTTTGATACCTTTATAACTTTTTAGTTATGAACAAAAGTAGTTACTGTTAAAGAAAACGTTTCACAGAATTTAAAGGCCTTTTCGACAGACTAAAAAAATTGGAATTTTGTAGGTATGATGTGAAACGAGATACCGACAGTCACTACTAGAATTTGAACTCGGAGTAAAAAATGATCAAGGTAAGAAATGTGGCGGCTGGCAAGCCATGAACAACGATATACGGCTCATTAAAATCGGACTTAAAATGGCGACGCAGTGTCAAAAAAGTAAATAGCATATCGGGGGGGCGTGGCAAAAAAAAAAAAAAATTTTTTTGGGATCGCCTTCAAAATATCTTTAATCCTACGGGTGGACTGGACAAACTTTTTTTTTCGATCCACCCTAATGAACAATATCTAAGCAACAATACAAAGCGGTTTGACAACATCCTTCAACAAGATAGAAATTGCAATCATCGTAGTTGGTATTGTATGTCAACTTGTTTTCGCCAAAAACTCAAAAGAATAATTTCATAAAAATCCACAAAATTTTCAAAGTTTGTAAAAAACAATGACCAATAACAACAATAACTAAAATTATAATAAAGCCGGGACACGAGAAAAAATTTACCAATATGTACAACAAAAATCCTAGCCATACGTAAATAGCAACAGAATGTCGCTTTGGGTATGTGCAATTAGGTAAAGAATAACACTGTTATATAACAATACACTCAGAGAAAAATAGAATTCTAAAATTAAGTCCGACCGGAATTAAATTTACCTTTTTCCATTCTTAAAAATTTCGTACTTAAATATTCTTAGAATAAGAATTTTTCGTTCTTGCTTTTGAAATTGAGATGCAATAAGCTTCAAATAAGAATAAAGTACTTATATTAAGAATTTTATTCTTAAAACAAAACCATTACGTACTCCAATCAATAAATAAGATGCAAAAAGCTTTAAATAGGAATAAAGTACTTAAATTGCAATGAGACAGCAGCAAACATAAATACGCGATAGCGTCATGGTAGAGACGTCCGTGCAGCAGTCAAAGCGTGTGAGCTCGATTCCCGGTGGAGGCAACAAAAAGCAACGTGTAATTAGAACAAACATGTAAATAGAAAGTGGCAAGAAAAAGTAAACGATGGCATAGTAACCACCCTGGTTAAGCGTTCGAGGGACCTGAGTTCGATTCTCAATGAAGTCAATATAAGAACCCTGAAAAAATAATTTTTTTTTATTGTTTTTATATAAAAAAAATTATATTGACTTCATCGAGAATCGAACTCACAACCCCTTAAACTTAAATCTTGTTTTGAGAATTTTAGTATTAGTTTAAGAAATAATTGGGATTGAAAAAAGATTTTTTCGGTTTGAAATTAAGAATAACAAACTAACCCTAAGAATATATTGTTCTTGAAGTAGCCCCGGGCGTTCTTAAATTCGGAGAAAATTATTCTTGAAAGAAGAATAAGAAAAAAATTCTTGATATAAGAATTTTGTACTTCGTATAAGAACATTCGGTATTACCATATTTTCGTGACCCAAATTAGAAATTCCTAATCTCCTCTCGTTGGTTCGATGACCAGTAAAGGTGATGAAAAACTTCTAAGCAACAATACAAAGCGGTTTGACAACATCCTTCAACAAGATAGAAATTGCAATCATCGTAGTTGGCATTGTATGTAGCATTTTTCAACTTGTTTTCGCCAAAAACTCAAAAAAATAATCAAAGTCCACAAAATTTTCAAAGTTCATAAATAAATTAAAGAAAGATCAACAAGTAAGTTATCTTAACAAAAGGAATTTGAAATACATTTATATTAATTCGATTTTAAATACTTTTTGTAGTATTCAATACTTTATTCAACCTCCATTTAGTTATATTCAATATATAGTATATATATAATTATCATCATTTATTGGCGCTTAACCGCCTAAGCGATTTTGGCCGTTGCTTATCAAAACACACAGTCATTCCTTTTTAGCGATAATTGGCACCAATTGGAAAACCCAAAGGAGTTCAAGTCATCCGCCACCTGTTGTTTCCATCTCAGTCGAGGCCTCCCCTTCCTCTGCTGCCGAATTCAGGCGGCGATAGGAAAACCTTCTGCACTGGAGCTTCTTATTGCATTCGCATAACATGACCCAGCCATCGGAGCCTTTGGGCTTTAATTCGCTGGATTATGCTCAGATCTGCGTAGAGCTGGTACAGCTCGTCGTTAAATTTCCTTCGATACTCGCCGTTGGCATCGCGAGAAGGACCATAAATCTTCCGGGGAACTTTTCTCTCAAATACTCCAAGGGCCATCTCATCTTCTCTTGACATTGTCCATGAATCTGAGCCATACATCAGGACAGGTATGATGAGAGATTTATATAATTACACTGGTTTACAGCCAAAATGCACCAGAGACGCCATAGTGAAATTCCTATGTAAAATCACCTTCTAATTCCGAAAATCAAGGTTATTTTTACTTGAATGGTACCGTTTTTGAGATATTTACGATTTACCGTTATTTCAAAAAACAAAAAAGATGGCTCCACTTAATCGTGTATATCTCAAGAACAAACTTAGCTCTTCCAAAACGGTTTGAAAAATTTGAAAGCTAATAAAATTTACTATAATCAGTACATACAACACTTTTTGCTAGGTCCTGCAGATTCAAACATATTGAACAATCATTACGGATTTTTTAATTTTTTTTGTAAAAATATAAAAAAAATTGTACTTTGCGAGGAAGCATCTCGAAAACTGTTTTTTAGCAGATATTTCCCCCCCCCCCCCCCCTCTAAGCTCTGTTTTACTACAAAAAAAACAAGCTATCAGTGAACAAAATCGATGGACTAATACAAAAGTTATAAGCATTCAAGTAAATATATCCATTTAATGCTTAAGTACCCTACTGGTACATATGTGTTAGTATTCGTATATCAGTTAGTTAGCAGGTAGATTTTCGAAAAGTTATTAGATACAAAAAGCTGTTAGTGTCGTTTTCTCAAACCTAGGTACATTCTTTGTAGAACTAGGGAACCTTTTTGTTTAGGTAGGCTTGAATTTTTACTGGATCTAAGTATAAATAAGAGTACATGCGCCTTGTTCCTTCATAATATCTGAAAGGCTCGCCGGATACTGTTCAGTTTATAATTGCAGTTTATAACCCGTCATTTACTTAAAAATAAAAAATGAATAAAAGGGCGCGAGAGTTTGAGTGTACAAATGATCCAGATATGTTCTGTTTCATCTGCGGTCAATTTATTGTTAAAAGTATGAGACGTGTGTTTTCAAATCCTTTGAAAGTTACATACTATAAGTGTTTTGGAATTGAGCCTAAAAACAATGAAAAACCATGGACACCGAACACTGTGTGCACCACATGCCGAGTCGAATTGATTTCTTCGGAAACCGGAACAAAAAGGTACGTTGTAAAAATTAGGAATTTGTTCCCTTTTAATGCATAGCTGACTAATTTCTGAAACTATCTATTTAGGCGACGTGTGAAATTTATTACACCAATGAAGTGGAGGGAACCAACTTGCCATTCAACGGACTGCTATATTTGTACTACAAAAGTACTTGGGGTTGGAAAGTCCAGAAAAGTAACCTATGCGAGCGTATCTACAGTGTCATTACCAGAACTAATTTCAACAGAAGCGACATTGCCAGAATCAAATTTAACTTTAGTTCCGGCTCCAGTTTCATTGTCAACAGTAGTATCTGATTACGCGGCATCATTCTGTACTGAATTTCAAACGGAAAACGAAAGAAATTCTTTGTCACAAGCACAACTCAATGATTGGATAAGGGATTTGGAATTGTCAAAGGAAAAGGCCGAACTACACGCCTCTCGAATGCAACAATTTAAATTTGTTTCATCCGATGTTAAGGTAACATATTATAGAACTCGTCACGAAGAATTTTCCAAGTACTATACGAAGGAGGACAGTGTTTGTTACTGCAAAGACATTGCTGGTCTATTCAAACAATTTGGTGAACCATATGATTCAAAAGAGTGGCGATTGTTCATAGACGGCAATAAATTAAGTTTAAAGGCCGTATTATTGCATATTGGCAACCAAAAGCCATCTATCCCGATCGCGCATGCAGTAAATACGAAGGAAACATATGAGATAATGCAAAAATTGCTCAAGTTAATCAAATACGAAGAACATGATTGGAAAATATGTGCCGATCTTAAAGTCGTTGGAATGCTATGTGGTCTACAAAGTGGATACACAAAATACTGTTGCTTTCTATGCAAATGGGATAGCCGAGCTCGTCAAGACCACTACATCATAAAGGATTGGCCAGAACGAATCGAGTTTCAAGTTGGGGTAGATAACATAAAATACTCTCCACTTATAAAGAAGGAAAAAATAATTCTACCTCCGCTCCACATCAAGCTCGGCCTTATCAAAAACTTTGTGAAGGCTTTGGACAAAGAAGGAGAAGCTTTTCATCATTTGAAGACAATCTTCCCAGAGATTTCAGAAGCAAAAATAAAGGAAGGGATTTTTGTGGGACCGCAAATAAGGAAAATGATGACCAATAACCATTTCAAAGAACTATTGTCACCAGTGGAGGCAGCAGCGTGGGATTTTTTGAAAAGGTCGTTACTTCTTTTTTAGGCAAACACAAAAGTCCTAACTACAAGATGATAGTGAACGACTTAATCAAAAACTATGCGGAAATGGGTAAATAAAAAAACATATTATAATAAATTATATATTACATAAATTTACATGAGAATATATAGCCATAAATCTGAATTCATCGTCCAGTTCCGAACAAACAAGAACGGGAAAAATATAAACAAAAAATTTGTTCTGAATTGAAAGATAAATCCAGCCTAAGAAAATTATATACTAATGTGTCACTTATGTATTTATCTAATTTACTTTTTTATTTTCTTTCAGGAGTAAATATGTCTTTAAAAATTCATTTCTTACACTCCCACTTAAATTTTTTCCCGCAAAATCTTGGCGACGAGCATGGCGTAAGGTTTCACCAGCAAATGAAAGTGATTGAAAGTCGGTATCAAGGATTCTGGGATGTCGCTATGAAGGGCGACTACTGTTGGTTTCTCATAAGAGAAACCGATCCTAATCTAAAAGTTTTCGAGATGCTTCCTCGCAAAGTACAAATTTTTTTATATTTTTACAAAAAAAATTTAAAAAATTCGTAATTATTGTTCACTATGTTTGAATCTGCAGGACCTAGCAAAAAGTGTTGTATGTACTGATTATAGTAAATTTTATAAGCTTTCAAATTTTTCAAACCGTTTTCGAATAGCTCAATTTGTTCTTGAGATATACACGATTAAGTGGAGCCATCTTTTTTGTTTTTTGAAATAACGGTAAATCGTAAATATCTCAAAAACGGTACCATTCAAGTAAAAATAACTTTGATTTTCGGAATTAGGAGGTGATTTTACATAGAAATTTCACTATGGCGTCTCTGGTGCAGAAAAAAAGTTGGAATTTGTGATGCAGTGTTATTAATCATTTTAAAAAAGCTTGTTTTCTTTATCATTTAGTTTTACATTTTTTTTAGTAAAAAAAGAAAGGAACAAAGTCAAAAACTGAAAAATTGCGATATTTCAAACAAACAACTAACAAATCTAATTTTGACAACTCTGACAGAGGCACCAACGCCATCTAGTGTTTGGATAATGTAACAAAATTTTAGATAGGCGACGTGAGTTCCAGAATCGCATTTTAGAGACATCGCCTAAACTTCTGAGAATTCATTTCATTTGGCGTTTTAGCGTTTGGCGATGTCTGAAATTGGGCTGCAGGTCCCGCATGCCACACTTCAATACAAGAAAGGAGTTTTTATTGCATTAGTAAAAGACGTAGATACAAATAAGGTTGTTGTTTGTTTTTCTTTTTTTTTTAAATAATGTTTTGCATTCGCGTTGAATAAAATAGTTTATAAACAAACAGCACAGTAAAAAATGAAAGTTTACTTTTAATACCAGTCGGTATTGAAATTAAGCCTTTTTGGAATTAAATTTCAGTTTTAATACTAAATAGTATTAATTTAAGACTCTGAAAAATTTTTAGTTCCAAAAAGTTTTAAAATAATACCAAAATTATACTAAAGCGCTCTCTCTATAGCCCTCTCTCTCATTATAATGTTTTAAGTACTATTGGTTTAAAACCAAAGCCAGAAAAGTATTAAATTAATTACTTTTTTGCATTAACTTAAATCCGGTGGTTTGGTCTTCTGAGCACGCGGTTCGTCGCTATAGCGATATGTCATTTAGAACAAAGCTGCATTCAATAAATTGTGAGTTTGATTCTCGGTAAAGGCAATATAATAAAACTGTGTAATTTTTTTTTGTTTTTTGCCAGAGAAAATCTAAATGGTATTAAAGTTAGACTTTTATTTTTACTGTGAGTGTTACAATTTATTTGTGTAGAGGCCGTTTCGGGGTTGGTTACAAAAAGGAGTTATAACCCGAAGCCCGCTTATCGGAAATATCGATTGTTATATGTTATATATATCCAATCTTGCTTGGTTCGATCGTCCATATTGTATATGTAATAAGTGCAAAATATGCAACATTGTACGTTCCTAGCTATTAAATTGGAGAATATATAGTCCCAAATAGTTTATCGAAACAATCGATAGTATGGGGGCTATGTGCTATATTGGTCCACAGGGGCGTCGCGAAGGTCCCGATCGTGGGGGGTGAATCTTACTGATATGCCGACTGATCTCGAAAATTTGCCGACATTTTTTATAGGTATAATAATGGATTTAAAAAAAAATAAATAGGTGAAATACTCTTGTGAAAATGCGCAATATGTTACCGAATGAATTAAAAATTACAGAGTTTTTTTACTCTTTCTTCATTTTCGTCGTATATAATGTTTTACAAAATTAAATACATACTAAAAAGATACCCTTTTCACAAAAATCAAAATAAATTTTCAAAAAAAATTTTTTGGAGAAAAATTGAAGAATTAAATTCAAATTTTGACTCTGCGATGTTTTAGTAAGGACCATTTTTGAACAACTACACAAAGGTCAATTTCATCTACTTTATCTTTTGAAGAGAAGAGCAACATCAACGAATTTAAACGATCATCTCCCATTGTTGTGTGCAAATGGTCGAAAACTATTTTCAATTTACTGAAGGAACGTTCACACGATACTGACGTGACAGGAGCAGTCAAAATATAACGAACCAGTTTATATGCTAAGGGAGTAACTCGTTTTAACTTGAATGCTACCGTGGAAATATCTTCGACTGATTTACAACTTTGACATGAGTCAAAAAGAATTTGTAACTCACAAAGCAAACATTCGACTTCTTCCTTGAAAAATTCGGGTTCCAATTGTACAATAGAGTTTATCAAATCAATCGTAACATTATTTCTGTCTAGTGGAATTCTAAACATTTCCTGAATGGGTTTGAAAGTTGACAAACTTTCTTGTAACTTTTCTTGGATGCAACTTGTAAAAACTTGAAGAACAATTTTGAATTCTTTTCTATAAAATGTTTCAAAATCGAAAATTGTAGCAGATTCCGGATTTTCGTAAATTTTTTTTGGCACCCGTCGCGTTCTGTGATGCTTTGAAAAGTCGTTTTCGGGGCTTATCTCCCACTTCCGAGCAAAGTAAACCGAGCTCGCAATCAAATCGTTTTTTTGAATATCATCGTTCATTTGCTGAATGATGTGCTTTGAATCAACAATAAAGCATCGATGATGTTAAGTTCTTCAGCTTCCAAATTTTCTGTCAAATTTTTAACTTTGAACATTATATTTTTGCAAAAAAAATAAAGAGCTTTTAAAATCGAAGTCCAAAATTTTTTTTAATAAGCCTGAAGCTTGTGTACGTGAATTGCTGTGAAAATTTTCGCAATTTTTCATTATAGTTTCAAGAGCATGAATGATGCCTTCGAAAGAAATCCACAGCTTTGACTGTTTCTGCCCGAGCAGTCCAACGTGTTTTTGACAAATTCTTCAACTGCAATGAATTTTCAATATTACCTAACTCTTCACGCAAACTCAAGAAACGTTTCGTACTTCCAGAAAAAAAATATACAAAGCTTCTAAAACATTAAAAAATTCTTTAATCAAACAGCTTGCATTGCATGAAGCTTCAACAAATATGTTGATTCTATGAGCATGACATGGAATATAGGGAATACGTTTTTCACATTTTTCCGCTAATTTTTGCTGCGTGCCTTTAAACTTTCCAGACATTTTTTTGCACAATCATAAGATTGAAAAACAATGTTTTTTATGGAAATTCCCATCGACTGAAGAGCTGTTACAATTTTTCTAGCCAGCTCTTCTCCTGATTTTTTAGTCAGGACGATATCCATCTTCAAAAGCCGTTCAACAGGTACAATTCCTTCATTTGTTTGATGCGCATACCGAATATTTACAGCTAATCGATCTTGATGTGACAGGTCTGGAGTAGTATCAGCCATTACAGAAAATATTCCCGCTTGGTTAACTTCGCTGACGATGGCCTTTTCAGTTTCATTCCCTAATAAATCGATGAATTAATTTTGAGTCACGGGACTGAGGTAAGTAACATGATATGGTCTTTCGGAGATTTCGTCCAACCATTTTTTAGCCAGAGGACAATGCCGGGCAATTAAATGAACAATCTGTCGAAAATTTCCATCATTGTTTACTGGTGAATCTTTGTGACCACGTAAAGCGAGACCTTGCCTTCCCAGAGTCCTCGCAACATCGAACAAAACTCGTAAAACCCTTGAATGATACTCTTTTTCTTGTACTTCTTTAATCTTGTTGTCCCTGATGGAACTATCTATTAATATATCAACATGGGCCCCTTCGTTGATAAAATTGGAGTAATCATATAGAGCTGCCTTGTGAGATTCGGAAGTGAAGTGCTGAAGTAGTTTGCCTATTTTCTCTCGACCACGACTCTTCATTTTATGTCACTCGCGGACTCCTACTGATACCCATTCTGAACTAGCGAAAAATGCAAGCAAGACAAAAAACTGCATCTTTATGGGGACTACATTCCAAACAAGAAAATTCTCCATACCAAGCTGGATTAAATCGACGTTGTTTGTTCGTGGGAATATTTGTATTGATCGGATAAATGTCAAGTTTCGGTTGATACGGACCGAGGGAACACAAATATTTACGTTCATTACTGGATGATATTTTATTTCGTCGACCGGGGTCATGATCGATTAGAACGTCATCCCAATAGCCATATTGAAATTGGTAGACGACAGTTTTTCGTATTCTTTTTTAGCAAATAACAATAGCTCACCACTTTCTTGGTGAATGTTTGTTAAACGGTCGATCACATCGACGAACAATGCTTTTAAATTCGGCACTGCCTCGTTTTTTACTCTATCTAAAACGTCATTCGCTCGTTCGAAATTCTTCAGGAATTCAGCAACCTTGCCGGAAATTTCAAAAATACCGACTACATATGAGCCGTTCAGTGCACACAGTGACTAAGTCCATTCGAGTTGAAGTTTAGAAATCCGTTGATTTAATTTACATTGCATTTTAAAATTCCCTGTGTAACGGCACTAGGTTGATTGATTTCGCTGCTGCTCGCAATATGGTCATCAGTAGTACCAGGTTCCAGCATAAACGAATACACCAAGCCACATGGCTGTCTCCTGATCAAAGAACAAGAAACCAGATTGATCATGTCATGATCGACGGCAGACATAGCTCCACCGTTCTGGACGTGCGTACCCTTCGTGGTCCCAATATCGACTCGGACCATTATCTTGTTGCAGCCAAGATACGCACACGCCTCTGTGTAGCAAAGAAAGTGCGCACAGTAACGGAAGGAAAGTTTGACGTCGAGAAGCTGCGCACGACACAGACAGCTGACAATTTCTCCACTCGACTCTCACACCTGCTATCGGAGAGCAATCCTCGACCTAACGATGCAACCGAGCAATGGAAGCATATCTCTCACTCATTACGTACCGCCGCTGAGACCACTATAGGGTTCCAGCGAGCCCGCAAAAACAACTGGTACGATGAGGAATGCAGCACTGCCTCGGACAAAAAGGACGCTGCCTACAGGGAGACGTTGCGAACGGGCGCAACCCGCAGTGTATGGCAACGCTATCGTGAGGCAAAGAAGGAAGAGAGACGCCTTTTCAGAAAAAAGAAACGTGAGGCCGAAAGGCGTGAGTGTGAGGAGCTTGAGATGCTGGCTGACAGGAATGATGCCCGAAAATTCTATGAAAAGATCCGGCGGATGACGGAAGGTTTTAAGACCGGGGCAAGTTCCTGTAAGGACAATAATGGCGACCTGGTAACCGACGTACAGAGTGTACTTAAATTATGGAGGGAGCACTTCTCCTCACTGCTAAATTGCGAGGGAGACGTCGAACCCGATACCCCAATCCCTGACGATGGAAAAGTCGTCCCACCACCTGACTATGATGAAGTGAGGATAGCTATATCCCGGCTGAAAAACAACAAAGCGCCTGGAAAAGACGGACTGCCCGCCGAGCTGTTCAAACACGGAGGCGAAGAGCTGGTAAAAAGCATGCATCAGCTCTTATGCAGAATATGGTCAGACGAGTGCATGCCTCCAGATTGGAATTTAAGTGTGCTCTGCCCAATCCACAAGAAAGGCGATCCCGCTAACCGCACCAACTACCGCGGAATCAGCCTTCTTAATATCGCGTATAAGGTTCTTTCTAGCGTATTGTGTGAAAGACTGAAGCCCATCGTAGACAAGCTGATTGGACCTTATCAGTGTGGCTTTAGACCTGGTAAGTCTACCATCGACCAGATTTTCACGATACGCCAAATCCTGGAGAAGACCCATGATAAAAGAATCGACACACACCATCTCTTTGTCGATTTCAAAGCCGCTGCAAAGCTTATACGGCTTTGCCAAATGACGTTGAGCATTACTAACAGCTCCGTCAGAGTCGGGAAGGACCTCTCTGAGCCATTTGAAACCAAACGAGGCTTCAGACAGGGCGACTCCCTTTCGTGCGATTTCTTCAACCTGATGCTGGAGAAGATAATTCGAGCAGCAGAGCTAAACCGCAATGGTACAATCTTTTACAAGAGCGTGCAATTGCTGGCGTATGCCGATGATATTGATATCATTGGCCTTAACAACCGCGCCGTAAGCGCTGCCTTCTCTGGACTGGATAAAGAAGCGAAAAAAGTGGGTCTTGCGGTCAACGAGGACAAGACGAAGTATTTGCTGTCATCAAAGAAAGAATCGGCGCACCTGCGCCTTGGCAGCCACGTCACTGTTGATAGTTACAAATTTGAAACTGTGAGGGACTTCGTCTATTTGGGAACCAGCATTAACACCGAAAATAATATCAGTCTAGAAATCCAACGGAGAATCACTCTTGCGAACAAGTGCTACTTTGGACTGAGTAGGCAATTGAGAAGTAAAGTCCTCTCTCGAAGAACAAAGATCGCGCTCTATAAGTCTCTCATCATACCTGTCCTGATGTATGGCTCAGACTCATGGACAATGTCAAGAGAAGATGAGATGGCCCTTGGAGTATTTGAGAGAAAAGTTCTCCGGAAGATTTATGGTCCTTCCCGTGATGCCGACGGCGAGTATCGAAGGAGATTTAACGATGAGCTGTACGAGCTTTACGCAGATCTGACCATAGTCCAGCGAATTAAAGCCCAAAGGCTCCGCTGGCTGGGTCACGTCATGCGAATGGACAAAGAAGCTCCAGCCCAGAAGGTTTTCCAATCGTCACCCGAATTCGGCAGCAGAGGAAGGGGGAGGCCTCGACTGAGATGGAAACAACAGGTGGAGGATGACTTGAACTCCCTTGGGGTTTCCAATTGGCGTCAGTTATCGCTAAAAAGGAATGACTGGCGTGCTTTGATAGGCGACGGCCAAAATCGCTTAGGCGGTTAAGCGCCAATAAATGATGATGATGGTGTAATTGAAACTAAAATATTAGATGTAGGATGCATAAATACGGATATAGCTTACATTTGACAGTATATTTTGTATTTTTTTTGGTTTTGTTGCGAGCTACAAGGAGCCAGATATTGGCTGCATTAAATCATGGAGTTAATCAGAATGGCTTCTGAAAAAAATTAAAATTTTTTCAGTGGCCAAAAAAAATTTTTTGTTAAATGGTGTTAATACTTGTTGTTCGGTATAGTTACTAAAATCACGAGAAGATATGACTATAACAAGTGCTGCGACACTTAAATCTCAGATTTTGAAAAAAGTGGACTTAGTCACTGTGTGCACTGAAAGGCTCATATAAGAAATTTACTCAAAAATGCCGACTAGTCAAAAATGCCGACTACATGTAAGAAATTTAGTCAAAAATGCCGACTACATATAAGAAATTTAGTAAAAAATGCCGACTACTCAAAAATGCCGACTGCATGTAAGAAATTTAGTCAAAAATGCCGACTACATGTAAGAAATATAGTCAAAAATGCCTACTACTCAAAAATGCCGACTGCATGTAAGAAATTTAGTCAAAAATGCCGACTACATATAAGAAATTTAGTAAAAAATGCCGACTACTCAAAAATGCCGACTGCATGTAAGAAATTTAGTCAAAAATGATTACTACTCAAAAATGCCGACTGCGTGTAAGAAATTTAGTCAAAAATGCCGACTACATATAAGAAATTTTGCAAAAAATGCCGACTATTCAAAAATGCCGACTGCATGTAAGAAATTTAGTCAAAAATACCGACTACATGTAAGAAATATAGTCAAAAATGGCTACTACTCAAAAATGCCGACGGCATGTAAGAAATTTAGTCAAAAATGCCGACTACATATAAGAAATTTAGTCAAAAATGCCGACTACTCAAAAATGCCGACTGCATGTAAGAAATTTAGTCAAAAATGCCGACTACATATAAGAAATTTAGTCAAAAATGCCGACTACTCAAAAATGCCGACTTCATGTAAGAAATTTAGTCAAAAATGCCGACTACATATAAGAAATTACCGATTTCAAAAAAACGTGGGGGGTGTGCCACCACCCACTCGCGACGCCCCTGTTGGTCCTATCTTGTTGGTTCCGCCAAATGTTTAACATATTATAAAATGGCATCCGCATGCTAAATTTCAGCGAGATATCCCAAAAACTGAAGGACTATTTTGAAAATTAATCAATTCTTTTTAATTTTTTTTCAAAGCGGATGCGGGCGTAATAATACTAATTTTTTCGAAAAATGCCAAATCACATAATCGTTTTAAATTGCAAGTCCCAACTTTTGACGCCCAACGCGTTCCAAAATTCCGAAAAAAGCGGAAATCGCTAATTGTCGATGAACCCTAATGTACATATGTATATGCATACATAGGTACTACTAGGACAAATTCATATGGTTTGAACTGATTAAGGCCCGGTTTTTCAGTGCAAGTTTAAACTTTAAGTCTTGCAAAATAATATTACGTCTTCTTCCATTTGAAGCTTCGTTGTTTTGTGGGTGCGTGTTATCAGCAGGTCCTTCATCTTCAATCAATGTCTCATATTCGATGCTGCCGTGTTCCAAACAGCATATCGCTTCCCTGGTTCTATAATTACGCAATTGTAAAATATTAAGTTTTGGTGAAGCAAGTTTCAATATTTGTATGCGCATATGTTATGGACAATTGGAACGATTTCGCAAGCGTCTAGCGCGGAAACTATTTGCAATACAATTATAAAATTTATACACAGCAAAGATTATTAATTTCTAATCTCGAAACTTGGAAATTGACAATTGCGTCATTATAGAATCAGGGAAGCGATATGTTGTGAAGAATACATCCACATTTAATAATTTGAGCAATAAAGTTCAGATCCGTATGCAATCCCAAATGCATTTTCCACGAAAATTCTTGCTGAAGAATGTAAATAATTGAATTGTCTCTGAGCTGATGTCAAAAATCCATTATCTTTAAATGGACTTATTAACCAATCGGTATTGGCATATGATGAATTTCATATCAGAGCCTCAGAATTTGATGAAATTATGCATAGAGGTACATCTTACCTACCCAAACACAACCTCATTTTTAGAAATTGCATTTTCGAAAAATTGTGGGGGTGGCAAGCAGTGATGGATTTACGCCTAGGCCCGTGAGGCCCTGGCCTAGGGCGGCACAAGTTGAAGGGCGGCAAAATTTTTGAAATGCCAAAATATTCAATTTTTTGAACCATCAAAATAATTGGTAAACATATTAAAACTCTATGTCAATAAATAAAGTTATTTTTAAAAGAAAAAAAGAAAATATTGAATCAAAATTAATGAAATGCTTTTTTTAAAAAGGGCGGCACATCAAACGGGGCCTAGGGCGGCAGCAAGCCTAAATCCGTCACTGGTGGCAAGGTATCGAAATATTCCAAATTTTTCGAAAAACGACGATAATAATAACGCATTTTAGTTTTCAGATATGTTATATATATTGAATAGACCTTTCTAAAATAAAATTTTATTTTTCAAAATCGCTTGACCTTTGAAGTGTTTTTTTAGTTTCAAATCTTATTTTGGAAAACATTTTTTTTTTCAGTGTACTAAAAAATTTTGACAGTGTATTTTTTTGAAAACTTATTTCAATACCTTTCTAATGGTATGAAGATCTTTGAAAAAGGTTAAGCCATTCCGTAGTAATCACACTTTAACCCTTTCGACCCGACATTCGCATAGCAGTGATGGAAAAAAAATTGTCATTGGAATTTGTTTTTTAGGTGATATGTAATATAAAGTAAAAAAATCTGAAATACAGTAACAGGGGGTGGTGGTAAACCATTGTACCATCTGGGATGTAATGTGGTACAAATATGTACCAACCGTCCGGTAAAACACACTTTTGGGGAAATAATAAGTACTTATAGAACTATTGGTACACATATGTACCATCATACCGGACGATTGGTACATATAGGTACAATATGTTAAATTTGAGAGTAAATCTATTTATTTTTCACAAATACTTTGGTGTGATATTCTAAATACTTGTAAAACTTGTATTCTTATTTATTTTAAATATTTTTGCCGCTTTATCACTTATTATCATAGGAAAACTTTGAAAAAACTAACCTCGCACTTCACTTTCACTGCTTTTCGATGCACAAAAAACGAATTCGTGGAAACAAATATCAACAAAATATTACGGGACTTATAGGTATGATTTAGCAAAGACTAGCGATGCTGAGGTGAATAGCTCAACTCAACAGAATTTCATTGAATGCATAAAAATTTGTAATTTGATAGTGACAAATAAATTATTTTATTTGCTATTTTAATAAAAAATATATAGAAACGGTATCCAATGATCTTAATAAATAATATAGAAAGATCAACAAGTAAGTTATCTTAAGAAAAGGAATTTGAAATACATTTATAATTTGTGTAAACTGAATTTTGATACTTAGAGAAAATTGACAAAGATTTACACAGCGATGGACACCATGACGCGTTTCGGACTTTCCAGGGTCCACATCAGATGGCTTTTCGGACACAGAAGTACTGTGTCTGCACCGAAGCAGTTAAAGCAATTGCTTATAACAAATCAGCTACGATGCCCTGTAGTATTTCTAAGTCAACTTTCTTATAAGCGTGCCAATTTCATACCTTTAGACATAAGGCCGCGATATATTTTCCATATGATACACGGAATATGAGTATATTATTAGGCGTGCATATTTATGCAGAAGCACATTGTGGTTTTTAATTTGCATTCCTTCATACCACTTTTTTGTGTATTATTGGTTTGCTCTACCTATGGTGTGTACTTATGTATCAATTATGAATGAGTCTTATTGGAGCTTAGCTCGAAAATTGTTTATACCTGCTGTACTTTTTACTAGTACTAGGGTATTATAATTTTTGATGTTACGAAATTTTTATGAATTTTGATACTTAGAGAAAATTGACAAAGATTTACACAGCGATGGAAACCATGACGCGTTTCGGACTTTCCAGGGTCCACATCAGATGGCTTTTCGGACACAGAAGTACTGTGTCTGCACCGAAGCGGTTAAAGCAATTGCTTATAACAAATCAGCTACGATGCCCTGTAGTATTTCTAAGTCAACTTTCTTATAAGCGTGCCAATTTCATACCTTTAGACATAAGGCCGCGACATATTTTCCATATGATTCACGGAATATGAGTATATTATTAGGCGTGCATATTTATGCAGAAGCACACTGAGGTTTTTAATTTGCATTCCTTCATACCACTTTTTAGTGTATTATTGGTTTGCTCTACCTATGGTGTGTACTTATGTATCAATTATGAATGTTTCTTATTGGAGCTTAGCTCGAAAATTGTTTATACCTGCTGTACTTTTTACTAGTACTAGGGTATTCTAATTTTTGATGTTACGAAATTTTATGAATTTTGATACTTAGAGGAAATTGACAAAGATTTACACAGCTGCGTTCCATACAAATTTTGACAGTTCATTTACACACTTGATAAATTTATACGTTTACACGCTTTATAAGGTGTTTATAAGCTTTGATGAGTCCCCTTATTAATTCGATTTTAAATACTTTTTGTAGTATTTCATACTTTATTCAACCTCCATTTAGTTACTTTTAATATGTAGCAATATAATTATCATCATTCATCATTTATTGGCGCTTAACCGCCTAAGCGATTTTGGCCGTTGCCTATCAAAGCACGCCAGTCATTGCTTTTTAGCGATAACTGGCGCCAATTGGAAACCCCAAGGGAGTTCAAGTCATCCTCCACCTGTATTTTCATCTCAGTCGAGGCCTCCCCCTTCCTCTGCTGCCGAACTCAGGCGACGATAGGAAAACCTTCTGTGCTGGAGCTTCTTTGTCCATTCGCAAAACATGACCCAGCCAGCGGAGCCTTCGGGCATTAATTCGCTGTACTAAAGTCAGATCTGCGTAGAGCTGGTACAGCTCATCGGTAAATTTCCTTCGATACTCGCCGTTGGCATCACGGGAGGGACCATAAATCTTCCAGAGAACTTTTCTCTCAAATACTCCAAGGGCCATCTCATCTTCTCTTGACATTGTCCATGAATCTGAGCCATACATCAGGACAGGTATGATTACATTTTTTTTTAGTTCGTACAACGCAACTCATGTTTGCTAAAATAGTAAAGGAACAAAGTAAATAACTGAAAAATTATGATATTCCAAAGAAACAATTAACAAACCTAATTTTGACAACTCTGACAGAAGCACCAACGCTATCTAGCCTTCAGATAATGTATACAAATTTTAGCTAGGCGACGTGAGTTCCAGAATCGCATTTTAGCGACATCGCCTAAACTTCTGAGAGTTCATTTCATTTGGCGTTTTAGCGTTTTTAGCTTCTAGGCGAAGGCGATGTCTGGAATTGGGCTGCAGGTCCCGCATGCCACACTTCAATACAAAAAAGGAGTTTTTATTGCAAAAGTAAAAGACGTAGACACAAATAAGGTTGTTTTTTGTTTTTCTTTTTCTTTTTTTAAGTAATGTTTTGCATTCGCGTTGAATAAAATATCTTATAAACAAACTAACTAATGGCGGCGATATACCAACAGGTTATCATAACCTCTAACGAGATTTTTAGCCGAGCTTCTCTTTCCAACTTGTGGTGTGTTGCTTTTGAGTTTTTCCTACAAGTTGGCGGGACCTACACTTTTTTGCCGACTCCGAACGGCACTTGCAAAGCAAATGAATTTTTTGCTGAGAAGCTTCTCATGGCAGAAATACACCCGGAGAGTTTGCCAAACTACTGCCGAGGGGCGGCCCCGCTTAGAAAAATTGTTTTTCTAAATAATTTTTGATGTTACTTTTGCCGGGCATCGAACCTCCACGACTTGGTGTAGAAGGCCGAACACTTAACCGCTACACCACGGCGGCCGCGTTATAAACAAACAGTGTTACAATTTATTTGTGTAGAGGGGGTTTCGGGGATGTTTACAAAAAGGAGTTGGACGGCCAAAATCGCCTAGGCGGTTAAAGGCTCTTTTAATGAATGAATGACAAAATGGAGTTATAACCCGAAGCCCGTTTATCGGAAATATCGATTGGAAGAGGCTTATATGTTATATATGTCCAATCTTACTTGGTTCGATCGTCCATATTGTATATGTAATAAGTGAAAAAATGCAACATTGTACGTTCCTAGCTATTAAATTGGAGAAGATATAGTCCCAAACCAGTTTATCGAAACAATCGACAGTATGGGGGCTATATGCTATATTGGCCCTATCTTGTTTGTTCCGCCAAATGATTAACATATTATAAAATGGCCCTACGCGTTCCAATGTTCCGAAAAAAGCCGAAATCGGCTAATTGTCGATGCACCCTAATGTACATATATGCATCCATAGGTACTACTAGGACAAATTGATATGGTTTGAACTGATTAAGGTCCGATTTTTCAGTGCAAGTTTAAACCACAGACAAAGTTGACTAGAGTTTATCTCATACAAATTGACCATTTAAACTAAGTTTAAACTCGCAGTAAGGTTTAAACTTACACTGAAAAACCGGCGCAAAATAATATTACGTCTTCTTCCATTTGAAGCTTCGTTGTTTTGGGGGTGCGTGTTATCAGCAGGTCCTTCATCTTCAATCAATGTCTCATATTCGATGCCGCCGTGTTCCAAACAGCATATCGCTTCCCTGGTTCTATAATTACCTAATTGTAAAATATTAAGTTTTGGTGAAGCAAGTTTCAATCTTTGTATGTGCTCTAAAATTACTTAAAAGTTAAAACTAGCAGACACGATGACAATCGCTATTGCATTCACTCTCATTGCCCAAAGAACTGATTTCAGTCGCGTTTTTACACACATACACAAAAATAAATAATATTTAAATTCCTTATTTTATCATATTGTATTTCTATAGTAACAGTTAGTTGTATGTGCTAGGCAACCGCGGGAATTCACCGCACGATTTTTGAATTTCGGAGCAAGATTTTGGGCTACCAGGCAAACATAAAAATTAGGCAGCGAACGACATTTTGCTCATTTGAAAGAACAAACATTTCCCCAAGAAATGGCAATGGTCCTGAAAGACAGTTTTGCATGTATATGTATTCTTGCATACACCAACGTCGTGTGATTGGTTAATATTGTATAAGATCCATCTCGCAATAAATAAACGAGTATGAATGTATGTTCGTAAGCTAGCCGACACCATGACAATCGCCGTTGCATTCACTCTCATGGGTCAAAGAACTTCGCTTCTTTGTTTGAACTCGCCTTGATTTTAGGGATGAAAAATAATTTCTGTCGCTTTCAAACAAGCACAGAAACCACATTGTGTGGGTTTACGCCCGCAATGTACGAGAGCAAAAGCTTATGCGACTTTTTACACACATACATAACTCAAGGAGTATGAATGTTTGTGCGTACAGACAAATTATTTGACAACGTTATGTCATCGTTGAGTATGGCTGAGATGTTGCAAGTTCTGCGCTAATTTTTATAATCGCCTGGTTACGCGTGAGGGATTTCGAAGGTCATCATAGCGCTTTTTTCTCGATTGAAGTAGGATGAAACGCAAATGGTTTGCACGTACAAATGTGATCACACTGTTTTGAATGGTCCCAAAGTGGACCCAAAATGGTACCAAATTGACCCAAAATGATCTCAAATTGGCCCCATAATAGTCTTAAATCGATCCCATAGCGACCTAAAGCGACTCCAAGGGATGCCAAAGTGATCTCAAAATGGTCTCAAATTGACCCCAAAATGGTCCTATAGTGATCCCATAGTGACCTAAAGCGACCCCAAGGGATCCCAAAGTGACATCAAAGTGGCCCCAAATTGGTCTCAAATTGACCCAAAAAGGGTCTTAAGTGATCCCACAGTAACCCAAAGCGACCCCAAGAGATCCCAAAGTGGCCCCAAAATGGTCTCAAAAGTGATCCCATAGTGGCCTAAAGCGACCCCACGGGATCCCAAAGTGGCCCCAAAACGGTCCCAAATTGGCACCAAATTGGTCTTAGAGTGATTCCATAGTGACCTAATGTGACCCCAAGGGATACCAAAGTGGCCCCAAAATGGTCTTAAAGTGATCCCATAGTGACCCAAACGACCCAAGGGATCCCAAAGTGGCCCCAAAATGATCTCAAATTGGCCCCAAAATGGTCTTAAAGTGATCCCAAAATGGTCTTAAAGTGATCCCATAGTGACCTAAAGCGAACCCAAGGGATCCCAAAGTGGCCCCAAAATGGTATCAAATTGAACCCAAAATGGTTTTAAAGTGATCCCATAGTGACCTAAAGCCAGGCCTATGTGTTACGAATGTGATGCATTAATCAGCATATCAATATAATTAGATATATATATCAGATATCAACATGATTTTTTTACAGGTCGATGTAGGATTAAATTTTAGGAAGCTACCTAAAATTGAAAACCTCTAACTAAACCCAAAGTAGTCTTTTTTGGAGATTAAAAATTGAAAAGGTCTGGTCTTACTCATGTATTAAGGGCTGGTTTCCTCGAAAGCGGTGGCGCTATATAGCGTCCGTTACATAGCGGTGAAGTACGTTGTCAAAAATACTGCCATGTAAAAGTAATTGAGTGTAAAGTAAGAAGACGGTGAAGTTCACCGTAATGTAATATAGCGTCCGTCATGACGGAGGCAATTTTTCGTCAACATTTTTTCTCACCGTCATTGTCATAGCGGTGTCAATTCAACAAAATTCTTCAAATTCGTTCACAAAAACAACAATTAATTGTTTTCAAAACAAATATTTTAAAAATATAAAAGATAAAAACAAGAAATGTGGCCGCAAATTTACAATTTCAAATGGATTGAAGTCACCGCTACTTGCATGTAAGTTTACAGAAAAGCGGTGCTGCTAAAGACGGTGAGCATAGCTACATATTAGAATTTTTTTCGGCCAGAATTCATTCAAATTTCTATTATTGGCATACATTTGGCAATATTCTGAATCGGTTTAAGGGGCCTTTTAGGGAATTTTACGCCCTTCAAAATTGCGTTTGAGTATTTGTGCATATCTCTCACTGGTTCACCAGTAGAAGCGGTCAACAATTTTTTTTTTTGAAAAAATTAAACATTTTCGACGATATCTCGAAAACCGGGTTTCGGGTATCAAAGAAAGTTGACTGAAGATTGCTTTATATAAATATCTACATGCTGCTAAACTTTTAACATAATTGGTAGAGAAGTGCCCAAGTTAGCAAAAGTATTTAACGATTTTCCGGGTTTTACTTTTATCGATATATCCAAAACCGGTTATCGGATATCGACAAGTTTTCTCCAAATCATTATCCGTTTATATATCGGTATGTTGCTAAAATTTCAAAATGATCGGAGGGAAAGTGTTAATGTTATTGAATAACCAACTTCGCTTTTAAAAATATTTTTAAGGATTTTTCGTGTTTCAATTGTTAACGATATCTCCGAAACCGGGTGGGGGTATCAAAAATTTGTTGCCTAAATATAACCTTCACATATCTCTACACGTTGATAAAATTTCAACAAAATCGGTGCAGTAGTGTTTAAATAAATGTATATTAAACACTGCGACTTGAATTTATATATATAATCTTCGATCTATTGACTATATCTTTTTGAGGCATTGTGTAAGACGAATTACGCTGATAAATTTAAGCTCCTCTTTCGATGTTTAAATTTTTTTGCAAAAATGTAACACTATTTGGGATTTGCCCATATACTGTAAAGATTGTATATTACAATTTTTTTTTTCAGACTAGGAAAACACTTCAAAGACCAAGCGAATAAAAAAAAAAAATTTAGAAAGGTCTATTTAATATACATATATGATGAATTTCATATCAAAGGATGAAAAAAAAGTACATTTTGAACCCGACCCCCTCAGAATTTGATGAAATTTTGCACAAAGGTATATCTTACCTACCCAAATACAACCTCACTTTTAGAAATTGCATTTTCGAAAATATTCGAAAAATGACGATAATAGGTACTTTGAAGTGTGATTACTACGGAATGGCTTTACCGATTTCAAGGATCTTCATTCCATTAGAAATTTATTGAAGTAAGCTTTCAAAAAAATACCCTGTATAAATTTTTTAGTACACTGAAAAAAAATGTTTTTCAAAATATATTTTCCAAATAAACTGAAAAAACACTTCAAAGAACAAGCGGTTTTGAAAATTAAAATTTTATTTTAGAAAGGTCTATTCAATATATATAACATATCTCAAAACTAAAATGCGGTTTTTACGTTTTTTTTTTAAATTTATTTAAGTAAATGCATCTCTTGGTTACTTTTTGATATTTTGATATCACGCGTAAACTAATCAACCGATTTCAAAAATATGTATACCGTTAGAAAAGTATTAAAATCACCTTTTGAAAACATATACTGAAAGATTCTATATTACACTGAAAAAAAAAAATTGTTTAGTTTTTTTCAATTTTTTTTTAAACTGGGAAACAATTCAAAGACCAAGCGATTTGAAAAAAAAAATTTAGAAAGTTCTATTAAATATATGGGTGTTTCCCAGAAAAAGTCAACCAACACATTGTTTTGTATGGAAAAAAATTGGTTTTTTACTAGTAAAATAACGTCCGCAACGTAACGTCCCCAACAGACATATGCAACGATTACTTACAAACAGCTTTTCTTATCTTATTTTTGTGTTGGTTTTTAAGAACTCACTACATTCATCTTTAATTTATCCTTAAAGGTTTTTTCTTAATACTTCGAAATTGGAAGAAAATTGCTAATTTACCTAGTTGCCTTAACACTACTTCCGTTTTGAGTAACGTCCGCAACGCAGTTTAGGTGGCTATGACAGCGACATCATACTATGCTATCGTCTGCAACATACTTTAACCGACAGCAGGTCCTAAAATACGTCCATAAATAATATAATGGCTTCAGTTTTCACGATAGGTTAGGTTCAAGTGGCTGCCACAGAGGCACACTTAAGCCAGTTTTGAAAGGCCCGTTGTGATACCAACAACACAAGGAAAGTCAGTCCCTGGACCCAGCCATGTGGAAAATCCCTGAGTTGTTGGGATTTTCCACATAGCAGAATCCCGGCACTGACACTTCTAAACCGACACCGTTACTCCTCCTCGAACCACTTAGATGACTTTATGAAGGCCATCAAGTCCTTTATGTCCAGTTCCGCGATCTGGCTTAGGCTATCCAGGAACGGAACTCCCAAAAAGCGCGTTCTCGCGCCGCTTAAAACCGGACAGTTGCAGATGAGGTGCTCCACTGTTTCCTCCTCCATATCATCTTTGCAACTCCTGCAGCATCGTCGGTAGGGCACACCTAGCCTTTCTGCATGCCTACCAATGAGGCAGTGACCGGTTAATACCCCTATCAATATGCAGATTTTCCTCCTAGTTAGGGCATAAATGCGTCTAGACCTTTTAAGATCCCATTTTGGCCAGGTTTGCTTCGATATCCGACACCCTGTCGATTGCAGCCATCTTTCGTTGGCTTCACGGAGTGTGTGCTCCTTCAGCATTAGTTTGCATGTGGCAAACGGCATACCTAAGCGCTCTTTATCCTGAAGAACCTGCTTGGTCGTGCAAGCTCGTCTGCCTTACAGTTTCCCTCAATGTTCTATGTCCCGGGACCCATATGAGGTTTACGCGGCTCTGTTGGGCCATCTCCTGAAGAGATCGACGACAACTGAGCGTCAGTTCAGAGGTGAACGTGTATGAGCCAAGGGATTTGATGGCCGCTTGGCTATCGCTGAAAATAGCGATATCTTCTCCGATAACACGTTTTCTTAACCAGGCCGCGGCGTCCAGGATTGCCGAGACTTCCGCCTGGAAGACGCTACAATGATCAGGTAGTCTGAAGGAGAGCTCAAGGTCCAAATCCCTTGAATAAACCCCTCCTCCAACTCTGCCGTCCAACTTCGAGCCGTCGGTGTATATGGAAGTGCCACCATTTTTTTCGGGACACCAATGTCCTCTCCCAGTCTTATCTGCTGGGAATGTTTATTTTGAAACGCTATCCCCGACTGTAGTGGTCGCACAACGATCTGTGCTTAGAGGGAGAAAGCTGTAAGATTCCAGAATACTGGAGTGTCCAATAGTACCCGCACCCCAACTGGAGGTTTCTCTTAGGCGCAGAGCTGATGCCGCCGCTGACCGAAACCCTTCCAGATCAAGTGGCAAAATGCCCAGAATGACCTGGACGGCTTCGTTGAGCGTTGTCCTTAGCGCACCGCTTATACAGATCATATTGGATCTATGAACTTTCCGCAACAGATTCAGGTATGTTGCCTTGCTCAGCGCAGGCCACCATACGACGACTCTATACAGCATGATTGGGCGAATGATGGCCGTGTAGATCCAACTGCATACTCTAGGGCTGAGCCCCCATTTTTTGCCAATGGCTCTTTTGCATGTGTAAAGAGCGATGCAAGCTTTCTTCTGGCGCTGAAGAACATTCTCCTTCCAATTCAATTTCCTGTCCAGAACTATGCCTAGAAACTTGGCCTTATCCGACAAGCCCAGGCGCGTGCCATCTAGTTCTGGTAGGCTTAGTGGCGGTATTTTGTACCGGTTGGTGAAGACGACAAGTTCCACTTTTCCCGGGTTGATACTAAGTCCGCTGCGAGAGGGCCACGTCGAAACTTCTCGCAGTGCTACTTGCATCAGGTCACACAGAGTTTGTGGGAACTTGCCTCTGAATGCAATAGCTAAATCCCCCCCCAGCTTGTGTCACGTAGCAACGACTTGACTGTGAGGTTCCATAAAAGCGGGGAAAGAACACCACCCTCGGGCGTTCCCCTTGTGACATAGCGTGATAACTCAACCGTACCAAGTGAAGAAGCTATTTTCCTGCCCCTTAAAAGTTGGTCAATTAAACCAGTTAGAGGTCTATCTACGCCCAGATTAGTTAGAGCGGAGTTGATAGCCTCCGGGCTTATATTGTTGAAAGCCCCCTCAATGTCTAGGAAGGCCACGAGACAGTAGTCCTTTTTACACAGCGATTTCTCAATGACAGATAGTAGGCTGTGCAGAGCAGTTTCTGTTGATATACACTTGGTGTATGCATGCTGATAGCTAGAGATAAGGTTGCTATCAATAGTCGTTGAGAGGTAGTCGCTTAGTATCCTCTCAAAGGTTTTGAGTACAAAGGACGAGAGACTGATCGGTCTGTAGTCTTTTGGCTCGTAGTGGGATGCCGTCCCAGCCTTAGGGATAAACACTACCGTGGCGTTTCTCCAGGAGCCCGGAATGTGGTTGCGAGCAAGGCAGGCTCTGAAGAGAAATACCAGCCATTTAGCTGATGTCTCCAACGTGTGTATAAGTTGCGCGGGGATAATCCCGTCCGGCCCGGCAGCCTTATACGGTTCAAAGCTCTTAAATGCCCACCTTACCCTTTCTTCCGTGATGGGTATATTTACTACCAGCTTTGTTGCAGGTGCTAGTGGTGCGTCATGCAGATTCCCCGGAAAATGTGTATTCAAGAGCAGCTCAAGGGTTTCCTCTTCCGTGCTGGTCCAGGATCCGTCAAGTTAAAAATTGAAAAGGTCTGGTCTTACTCATGTATTAAGGGCTGGTTTCCTCGAAAGCGGTGGCGCTATATAGCGTCCGTTACATAGCGGTGAAGTACGTTGTCAAAAATACTGCCATGTAAAAGTAATTGAGTGTAAAGTAAGAAGACGGTGAAGTTCACCGTAATGTAATATAGCGTCCGTCATGACGGTGGCAATTTTTCGTCAACGTTTTTTCTCACCGTCATTGTCATAGCGGTGTCAATTCAATAAAATTCTTCAAATTCGTTCACAAAAACAACAATTAATTGTTTTTAAAACAAATATTTTAAAAATATAAAAGAGAAAAACAAGAAAAGTGGCCGCAAATTTACAATTTCAAATGGATTGAAGTCACCGCTACTTGCATGTAAGTTTACAGAAAAGCGGTGCTGCTAAAGACGGTGAGCATAGCTACATATTAGAAGTTTTTTCGGCCAGAATTCATTCAAATTTCTATTATTGGCATACATTTGGCAATATTCTGAATCGGTTTAAGGGGCCTTTTAGGGAATTTTACGCCCTTCAAAATTGCGTTTGAGTATTTGTGCATATCTCTCACTGGTTCACCAGTAGAAGCGGTCAACAAATACCGACTACATGTAAGAAATATAGTCAAAAATGGCTACTACTCAAAAATGCCGACGGCATGTAAGAAATTTAGTCAAAAATGCCGACTACATATAAGAAATTTAGTCAAAAATGCCGACTACTCAAAAATGCCGACTGCATGTAAGAAATTTAGTCAAAAATGCCGACTACATATAAGAAATTTAGTCAAAAATGCCGACTACTCAAAAATGCCGACTTCATGTAAGAAATTTTGTCAAAAATGCCGACTACATATAAGAAATTACCGATTTCAAAAAAACGTGGGGGGTGTGCCACCCCCCACTCGCGACGCCCCTGTTGGTCCTATCTTGTTGGTTCCGCCAAATGTTTAACATATTATAAAATGGCATCCGCATGCTAAATTTCAGCGAGATATCCCAAAAACTGAAGGACTATTTTGAAAATTAATCAATTCTTTTTAATTTTTTTTCAAAGCGGATGCGGGCGTAATAATACTAATTTTTTCGAAAAATGCCAAATCACATAATCGTTTTAAATTGCAAGTCCCAACTTTTGACGCCCAACGCGTTCCAAAATTCCGAAAAAAGCGGAAATCGCTAATTGTCGATGAACCCTAATGTACATATGTATATGCATACATAGGTACTACTAGGACAAATTCATATGGTTTGAACTGATTAAGGCCCGGTTTTTCAGTGCAAGTTTAAACTTTAAGTCTTGCAAAATAATATTACGTCTTCTTCCATTTGAAGCTTCGTTGTTTAGTGGGTGCGTGTTATCAGCAGGTCCTTCATCTTCAATCAATGTCTCATATTCGATGCTGCCGTGTTCCAAACAGCATATCGCTTCCCTGGTTCTATAATTACGCAATTGTAAAATATTAAGTTTTGGTGAAGCAAGTTTCAATATTTGTATGCGCATATGTTATGGACAATTGGAACGATTTCGCAAGCGTCTAGCGCGGAAACTATTTGCAATACAATTATAAAATTTATACACAGCAAAGATTATTAATTTCTAATCTCGAAACTTGGAAATTGACAATTGCGTCATTATAGAATCAGGGAAGCGATATGTTGTGAAGAATACATCCACATTTAATAATTTGAGCAATAAAGTTCAGATCCGTATGCAATCCCAAATGCATTTTCCACGAAAATTCTTGCTGAAGAATGTAAATAATTGAATTGTCTCTGAGCTGATGTCAAAAATCCATTATCTTTAAATGGACTTATTAACCAATCGGTATTGGCATATGATGAATTTCATATCAGAGCCTCAGAATTTGATGAAATTATGCATAGAGGTACATCTTACCTACCCAAACACAACCTCATTTTTAGAAATTGCATTTTCGAAAAATTGTGGGGGTGGCAAGCAGTGATGGATTTACGCCTAGGCCCGTGAGGCCCTGGCCTAGGGCGGCACAAGTTGAAGGGCGGCAAAATTTTTGAAATGCCAAAATATTCAATTTTTTGAACCATCAAAATAATTG
The DNA here is from genome assembly GCA_964058755.1 of Campiglossa producta. NCBI lineage: Eukaryota > Metazoa > Arthropoda > Insecta > Diptera > Tephritidae > Campiglossa > Campiglossa producta. Next base: position 767,896 of record CAXKVI010000018.1, on the reverse strand, counting down.
GTAAACATATTAAAACTCTATGTCAATAAATAAAGTTATTTTTAAAAGAAAAAAAGAAAATATTGAATCAAAATTAATGAAATGCTTTTTTTAAAAAGGGCGGCACATCAAACGGGGCCTAGGGCGGCAGCAAGCCTAAATCCGTCACTGGTGGCAAGGTATCGAAATATTCCAAATTTTTCGAAAAACGACGATAATAATAACGCATTTTAGTTTTCAGATATGTTATATATATTGAATAGACCTTTCTAAAATAAAATTTTATTTTTCAAAATCGCTTGACCTTTGAAGTGTTTTTTTAGTTTCAAATCTTATTTTGGAAAACATTTTTTTTTCAGTGTACTAAAAAATTTTGACAGTGTATTTTTTTGAAAACTTATTTCAATACCTTTCTAATGGTATGAAGATCTTTGAAAAAGGTAAAGCCATTCCGTAGTAATCACACTTTAACCCTTTCGACCCGACATTCGCATAGCAGTGATGGAAAAAAAATTGTCATTGGAATTTGTTTTTTAGGTGATATGTAATATAAAGTAAAAAAATCTGAAATACAGTAACAGGGGGTGGTGGTAAACCATTGTACCATCTGGGATGTAATGTGGTACAAATATGTACCAACCGTCCGGTAAAACACACTTTTGGGGAAATAATAAGTACTTATAGAACTATTGGTACACATATGTACCATCATACCGGACGATTGGTACATATAGGTACAATATGTTAAATTTGAGAGTAAATCTATTTATTTTTCACAAATACTTTGGTGTGATATTCTAAATACTTGTAAAACTTGTATTCTTATTTATTTTAAATATTTTTGCCGCTTTATCACTTATTATCATAGGAAAACTTTGAAAAAACTAACCTCGCACTTCACTTTCACTGCTTTTCGATGCACAAAAAACGAATTCGTGGAAACAAATATCAACAAAATATTACGGGACTTATAGGTATGATTTAGCAAAGACTAGCGATGCTGAGGTGAATAGCTCAACTCAACAGAATTTCATTGAATGCATAAAAATTTGTAATTTGATAGTGACAAATAAATTATTTTATTTGCTATTTTAATAAAAAATATATAGAAACGGTATCCAATGATCTTAATAAATAATATAGAAAGATCAACAAGTAAGTTATCTTAAGAAAAGGAATTTGAAATACATTTATAATTTGTGTAAACTGAATTTTGATACTTAGAGAAAATTGACAAAGATTTACACAGCGATGGACACCATGACGCGTTTCGGACTTTCCAGGGTCCACATCAGATGGCTTTTCGGACACAGAAGTACTATGTCTGCACCGAAGCAGTTAAAGCAATTGCTTATAACAAATCAGCTACGATGCCCTGTAGTATTTCTAAGTCAACTTTCTTATAAGCGTGCCAATTTCATACCTTTAGACATAAGGCCGCGATATATTTTCCATATGATACACGGAATATGAGTATATTATTAGGCGTGCATATTTATGCAGAAGCACATTGAGGTTTTTAATTTGCATTCCTTCATACCACTTTTTTGTGTATTATTGGTTTGCTCTACCTATGGTGTGTACTTATGTATCAATTATGAATGAGTCTTATTGGAGCTTAGCTCGAAAATTGTTTATACCTGCTGTACTTTTTACTAGTACTAGGGTATTCTAATTTTTGATGTTACGAAATTTTTATGAATTTTGATACTTAGAGAAAATTGACAAAGATTTACACAGCGATGGATACCATGACGCGTTTCGGACTTTCCAGGGTCCACATCAGATGGCTTTTCGGACACAGAAGTACTGTGTCTGCACCGAAGCGGTTAAAGCAATTGCTTATAACAAATCAGCTACGATGCCCTGTAGTATTTCTAAGTCAACTTTCTTATAAGCGTGCCAATTTCATACCTTTAGACATAAGGCCGCGACATATTTTCCATATGATTCACGGAATATGAGTATATTATTAGGCGTGCATATTTATGCAGAAGCACACTGAGGTTTTTAATTTGCATTCCTTCATACCACTTTTTAGTGTATTATTGGTTTGCTCTACCTATGGTATGTACTTATGTATCAATTATGAATGTTTCTTATTGGAGCTTAGCTCGAAAATTGTTTATACCTGCTGTACTTTTTACTAGTACTAGGGTATTCTAATTTTTGATGTTACGAAATTTTATGAATTTTGATACTTAGAGGAAATTGACAAAGATTTACACAGCTGCGTTCCATACAAATTTTGACAGTTCATTTACACACTTGATAAATTTATACGTTTACACGCTTTATAAGGTGTTTATAAGCTTTGATGAGTCCCCTTATTAATTCGATTTTAAATACTTTTTGTAGTATTTCATACTTTATTCAACCTCCATTTAGTTACTTTTAATATGTAGCAATATAATTATCATCATTCATCATTTATTGGCGCTTAACCGCCTAAGCGATTTTGGCCGTTGCCTATCAAAGCACGCCAGTCATTGCTTTTTAGCGATAACTGGCGCCAATTGGAAACCCCAAGGGAGTTCAAGTCATCCTCCACCTGTTTTTTTCATCTCAGTCGAGGCCTCCCCCTTCCTCTGCTGCCGAACTCAGGCGACGATAGGAAAACCTTCTGTGCTGGAGCTTCTTTGTCCATTCGCAAAACATGACCCAGCCAGCGGAGCCTTCGGGCATTAATTCGCTGTACTAAAGTCAGATCTGCGTAGAGCTGGTACAGCTCATCGGTAAATTTCCTTCGATACTCGCCGTTGGCATCACGGGAGGGACCATAAATCTTCCAGAGAACTTTTCTCTCAAATACTCCAAGGGCCATCTCATCTTCTCTTGACATTGTCCATGAATCTGAGCCATACATCAGGACAGGTATGATTACATTTTTTTTTAGTTCGTACAACGCAACTCATGTTTGCTAAAATAGTAAAGGAACAAAGTAAATAACTGAAAAATTATGATATTCCAAAGAAACAATTAACAAACCTAATTTTGACAACTCTGACAGAAGCACCAACGCTATCTAGCCTTCAGATAATGTATACAAATTTTAGCTAGGCGACGTGAGTTCCAGAATCGCATTTTAGCGACATCGCCTAAACTTCTGAGAGTTCATTTCATTTGGCGTTTTAGCGTTTTTAGCTTCTAGGCGAAGGCGATATCTGGAATTGGGCTGCAGGTCCCGCATGCCACACTTCAATACAAAAAAGGAGTTTTTATTGCAAAAGTAAAAGACGTAGACACAAATAAGGTTGTTTTTTGTTTTTCTTTTTTTAAATAATGTTTTGCATTCGCGTTGAATAAAATATCTTATAAACAAACTAACTAATGGCGGCGATATACCAACAGGTTATCATAACCTCTAACGAGATTTTTAGCCGAGCTTCTCTTTCCAACTTGTGGTGTGTTGCTTTTGAGTTTTTCCTACAAGTTGGCGGGACCTACACTTTTTTGCCGACTCCGAACGGCACTTGCAAAGCAAATGAATTTTTTGCTGAGAAGCTTCTCATGGCAGAAATACACCCGGAGAGTTTGCCAAACTACTGCCGAGGGGCGGCCCCGCTTAGAAAAATTGTTTTTCTAAATAATTTTTGATGTTACTTTTGCCGGGCATCGAACCTCCACGACTTGGTGTAGAAGGCCGAACACTTAACCGCTACACCACGGCAGCCGCCTTATAAACAAACAGTGTTACAATTTATTTGTGTAGAGGGGGTTTCGGGGATGTTTACAAAAAGGAGTTGGACGGCCAAAATCGCCTAGGCGGTTAAAGGCTCTTTTAATGAATGAATGACAAAATGGAGTTATAACCCGAAGCCCGTTTATCGGAAATATCGATTGGAAGAGGCTTATATGTTATATATGTCCAATCTTACTTGGTTCGATCGTCCATATTGTATATGTAATAAGTGAAAAAATGCAACATTGTACGTTCCTAGCTATTAAATTGGAGAAGATATAGTCCCAAACCAGTTTATCGAAACAATCGACAGTATGGGGGCTATATGCTATATTGGCCCTATCTTGTTTGTTCCGCCAAATGATTAACATATTATAAAATGGCCCTACGCGTTCCAATGTTCCGAAAAAAGCCGAAATCGGCTAATTGTCGATGCACCCTAATGTACATATATGCATCCATAGGTACTACTAGGACAAATTGATATGGTTTGAACTGATTAAGGTCCGATTTTTCAGTGCAAGTTTAAACCACAGACAAAGTTGACTAGAGTTTATCTCATACAAATTGACCATTTAAACTAAGTTTAAACTCGCAGTAAGGTTTAAACTTACACTGAAAAACCGGCGCAAAATAATATTACGTCTTCTTCCATTTGAAGCTTCGTTGTTTTGGGGGTGCGTGTTATCAGCAGGTCCTTCATCTTCAATCAATGTCTCATATTCGATGCCGCCGTGTTCCAAACAGCATATCGCTTCCCTGGTTCTATAATTACGCAATTGTAAAATATTAAGTTTTGGTGAAGCAAGTTTCAATCTTTGTATGTGCTCTAAAATTACTTAAAAGTTAAAACTAGCAGACACGATGACAATCGCTATTGCATTCACTCTCATTGCCCAAAGAACTGATTTCAGTCGCGTTTTTACACACATACACAAAAATAAATAATATTTAAATTCCTTATTTTATCATATTGTATTTCTATAGTAACAGTTAGTTGTATGTGCTAGGCAACCGCGGGAATTCACCGCACGATTTTTGAATTTCGGAGCAAGATTTTGGGCTACCAGGCAAACATAAAAATTAGGCAGCGAACGACATTTTGCTCATTTGAAAGAACAAACATTTCCCCAAGAAATGGCAATGGTCCTGAAAGACAGTTTTGCATGTATATGTATTCTTGCATACACCAACGTCGTGTGATTGGTTAATATTGTATAAGATCCATCTCGCAATAAATAAACGAGTATGAATGTATGTTCGTAAGCTAGCCGACACCATGACAATCGCCGTTGCATTCACTCTCATGGGTCAAAGAACTTCGCTTCTTTGTTTGAACTCGCCTTGATTTTAGGGATGAAAAATAATTTCTGTCGCTTTCAAACAAGCACAGAAACCACATTGTGTGGGTTTACGCCCGCAATGTACGAGAGCAAAAGCTTATGCGACTTTTTACACACATACATAACTCAAGGAGTATGAATGTTTGTGCGTACAGACAAATTATTTGACAACGTTATGTCATCGTTGAGTATGGCTGAGATGTTGCAAGTTCTGCGCTAATTTTTATAATCGCCTGGTTACGCGTGAGGGATTTCGAAGGTCATCATAGCGCTTTTTTCTCGATTGAAGTAGGATAAAACGCAAATGGTTTGCACGTACAAATGTGATCACACTGTTTTGAATGGTCCCAAAGTGGACCCAAAATGGTACCAAATTGACCCAAAATGATCTCAAATTGGCCCCATAATAGTCTTAAATCGATCCCATAGCGACCTAAAGCGACTCCAAGGGATGCCAAAGTGATCTCAAAATGGTCTCAAATTGACCCCAAAATGGTCCTATAGTGATCCCATAGTGACCTAAAGTGACCCCAAGGGATCCCAAAGTGACATCAAAGTGGCCCCAAATTGGTCTCAAATTGACCCAATAAGGGTCTTAAGTGATCCCACAGTAACCCAAAGCGACCCCAAGAGATCCCAAAGTGGCCCCAAAATGGTCTCAAAAGTGATCCCATAGTGGCCTAAAGCGACCCCACGGGATCCCAAAGTGGCCCCAAAACGGTCCCAAATTGGCACCAAATTGGTCTTAGAGTGATTCCATAGTGACCTAATGTGACCCCAAGGGATACCAAAGTGGCCCCAAAATGGTCTTAAAGTGATCCCATAGTGACCCAAACGACCCAAGGGATCCCAAAGTGGCCCCAAAATGATCTCAAATTGGCCCCAAAATGGTCTTAAAGTGATCCCAAAATGGTCTTAAAGTGATCCCATAGTGACCTAAAGCGAACCCAAGGGATCCCAAAGTGGCCCCAAAATGGTATCAAATTGAACCCAAAATGGTTTTAAAGTGATCCCATAGTGACCTAAAGCCAGGCCTATGTGTTACGAATGTGATGCATTAATCAGCATATCAATATAATTAGATATATATATCAGATATCAACATGATTTTTTTACAGGTCGATGTAGGATTAAATTTTAGGAAGCTACCTAAAATTGAAAACCTCTAACTAAACCCAAAGTAGTCTTTTTTGGAGATTAAAAATTGAAAAGGTCTGGTCTTACTCATGTATTAAGGGCTGGTTTCCTCGAAAGCGGTGGCGCTATATAGCGTCCGTTACATAGCGGTGAAGTACGTTGTCAAAAATACTGCCATGTAAAAGTAATTGAGTGTAAAGTAAGAAGACGGTGAAGTTCACCGTAATGTAATATAGCGTCCGTCATGACGGAGGCAATTTTTCGTCAACGTTTTTTCTCACCGTCATTGTCATAGCGGTGTCAATTCAACAAAATTCTTCAAATTCGTTCACAAAAACAACAATTAATTGTTTTCAAAACAAATATTTTAAAAATATAAAAGATAAAAACAAGAAATGTGGCCGCAAATTTACAATTTCAAATGGATTGAAGTCACCGCTACTTGCATGTAAGTTTACAGAAAAGCGGTGCTGCTAAAGACGGTGAGCATAGCTACATATTAGAATTTTTTTCGGCCAGAATTCATTCAAATTTCTATTATTGGCATACATTTGGCAATATTCTGAATCGGTTTAAGGGGCCTTTTAGGGAATTTTACGCCCTTCAAAATTGCGTTTGAGTATTTGTGCATATCTCTCACTGGTTCACCAGTAGAAGCGGTCAACAATTTTTTTTTTTGAAAAAATTAAACATTTTCGACGATATCTCGAAAACCGGGTTTCGGGTATCAAAGAAAGTTGACCGAAGATTGCTTTATATAAATATCTACATGCTGCTAAACTTTTAACATAATTGGTAGAGAAGTGCCCAAGTTAGCAAAAGTATTTAACGATTTTCCGGGTTTTACTTTTATCGATATATCCAAAACCGGTTATCGGATATCGACAAGTTTTCTCCAAATCATTATCCGTTTATATATCGGTATGTTGCTAAAATTTCAAAATGATCGGAGGGAAAGTGTTAATGTTATTGAATAACCAACTTCGCTTTTAAAAATATTTTTAAGGATTTTTCGTGTTTCAATTGTTAACGATATCTCCGAAACCGGGTGGGGGTATCAAAAATTTGTTGCCTAAATATAACCTTCACATATCTCTACACGTTGATAAAATTTCAACAAAATCGGTGCAGTAGTGTTTAAATAAATGTATATTAAACACTGCGACTTGAATTTATATATATAATCTTCGATCTATTGACTATATCTTTTTGAGGCATTGTGTAAGACGAATTACGCTGATAAATTTAAGCTCCTCTTTCGATGTTTAAATTTTTTTGCAAAAATGTAACACTATTTGGGATTTGCCCATATACTGTAAAGATTGTATATTACAATTTTTTTTTTCAGACTAGGAAAACACTTCAAAGACCAAGCGAATAAAAAAAAAAAATTTAGAAAGGTCTATTTAATATACATATATGATGAAAGGATGAAAAAAAAGTACATTTTGAACCCGACCCCCTCAGAATTTGATGAAATTTTGCACAAAGGTACATCTTACCTACCCAAATACAACCTCACTTTTAGAAATTGCATTTTCGAAAATATTCGAAAAATGACGATAATAGGTACTTTGAAGTGTGATTACTACGGAATGGCTTTACCGATTTCAAGGATCTTCATTCCATTAGAAATTAAAAAAATACCCTGTATAAATTTTTTAGTACACTGAAAAAAAATGTTTTTCAAAATATATTTTCCAAATAAACTGAAAAAACACTTCAAAGAACAAGCGGTTTTGAAAATTAAAATTTTATTTTAGAAAGGTCTATTCAATATATATAACATATCTCAAAACTAAAATGCGGTTTTTACGTTTTTTTTTTAATTTATTTAAGTAAATGCATCTCTTGGTTACTTTTTGATATTTTGATATCACGCGTAAACTAATCAACCGATTTCAAAAATTTGTATACCGTTAGAAAAGTATTAAAATCACCTTTTGAAAACATATACTGAAAGATTCTATATTACACTGAAAAAAAAAATTGTTTAGTTTTTTTCAATTTTTTTTTAAACTGGGAAACAATTCAAAGACCAAGCGATTTGAAAAAAAAAATTTAGAAAGTTCTATTAAATATATGGGTGTTTCCCAGAAAAAGTCAACCAACACATTGTTTTGTATGGAAAAAAATTGGTTTTTTACTAGTAAAATAACGTCCGCAACGTAACGTCCCCAACAGACATATGCAACGATTACTTACAAACAGCTTTTCTTATCTTATTTTTGTGTTGGTTTTTAAGAACTCACTACATTCATCTTTAATTTATCCTTAAAGGTTTTTTCTTAATACTTCGAAATTGGAAGAAAATTGCTAATTTACCTAGTTGCCTTAACACTACTTCCGTTTTGAGTAACGTCCGCAACGCAGTTTAAGTGGCTATGACAGCGACATCATACTATGCTATCGTCTGCAACATACTTTAACCGACAGCAGGTCCTAAAATACGTCCATAAATAATATAATGGCTTCAGTTTTCACGATAGGTTAGGTTCAAGTGGCTGCCACAGAGGCACACTTAAGCCAGTTTTGAAAGGCCCGTTGTGATACCACCAACACAAGGAAAGTCAGTCCCTGGACCCAGCCATGTGGAAAATCCCTGAGTTGTTGGGATTTTCCACATAGCAGAATCCCGGCACTGACACTTCTAAACCGACACCGTTACTCCTCCTCGAACCACTTAGATGACTTTATGAAGGCCATCAAGTCCTTTATGTCCAGTTCCGCGATCTGGCTTAGGCTATCCAGGAACGGAACTCCCAAAAAGCGCGTTCTCGCGCCGCTTAAAGCCGGACAGTTGCAGATGAGGTGCTCCACTGTTTCCTCCTCCACATCATCTTTGCAACTCCTGCAGCATCGTCGGTAGGGCACACCTAGCCTTTCTGCATGCCTACCAATGAGGCAGTGACCGGTTAATACCCCTATCAATATGCAGATTTTCCTCCTAGTTAGGGCATAAATGCGTCTAGACCTTTTAAGATCCCATTTTGGCCAGGTTTGCTTCGATATCCGACACCCTGTCGATTGCAGCCATCTTTCGTTGGCTTCACGGAGTGTGTGCTCCTTCAGCATTAGTTTGCATGTGGCAAACGGCATACCTAAGCGCTCTTTATCCTGAAGAACCTGCTTGGTGGTGCAAGCTCGTCTGCCTTACAGTTTCCCTCAATGTTCTATGTCCCGGGACCCATATGAGGTTTACGCGGCTCTGTTGGGCCATCTCCTGAAGAGATCGACGACAACTGAGCGTCAGTTCAGAGGTGAACGTGTATGAGCCAAGGGATTTGATGGCCGCTTGGCTATCGCTGAAAATAGCGATATCTTCTCCGATAACACGTTTTCTTAACCAGGCCGCGGCGTCCAGGATTGCCGAGACTTCCGCCTGGAAGACGCTACAATGATCAGGTAGTCTGAAGGAGAGCTCAAGGTCCAAATCCCTTGAATAAACCCCTCCTCCAACTCTGCCGTCCAACTTCGAGCCGTCGGTGTATATGGAAGTGCCACCATTTTTTTCGGGACACCAATGTCCTCTCCCAGTCTTATCTGCTGGGAATGTTTATTTTGAAACGCTATCCCCGACTGTAGTGGTCGCACAACGATCTGTGCTTAGAGGGAGAAAGCTGTAAGATTCCAGAATACTGGAGTGTCCAATAGTACCCGCACCCCAACTGGAGGTTTCTCTTAGGCGCAGAGCTGATGCCGCCGCTGACCGAAACCCTTCCAGATCAAGTGGCAAAATGCCCAGAATGACCTGGACGGCTTCGTTGAGCGTTGTCCTTAGCGCACCGCTTATACAGATCATATTGGATCTATGGACTTTCCGCAACAGATTCAGGTATGTTGCCTTGCTCAGCGCAGGCCACCATACGACGACTCTATACAGCATGATTGGGCGAATGATGGCCGTGTAGATCCAACTGCATACTCTAGGGCTGAGCCCCCATTTTTTGCCAATGGCTCTTTTGCATGTGTAAAGAGCGATGCAAGCTTTCTTCTGGCGCTGAAGAACATTCTCCTTCCAATTCAATTTCCTGTCCAGAACTATGCCTAGAAACTTGGCCTTATCCGACAAGCCCAGGCGCGTGCCATCTAGTTCTGGTAGGCTTAGTGGCGGTATTTTGTACCGGTTGGTGAAGACGACAAGTTCCACTTTTCCCGGGTTGATACTAAGTCCGCTGCGAGAGGGCCACGTCGAAACTTCTCGCAGTGCTACTTGCATCAGGTCACACAGAGTTTGTGGGAACTTGCCTCTGAATGCAATAGCTAAATCCCCCCCCCAGCTTGTGTCACGTAGCAACGACTTGACTGTGAGGTTCCATAAAAGCGGGGAAAGAACACCACCCTCGGGCGTTCCCCTTGTGACATAGCGTGATAACTCAACCGTACCAAGTGAAGAAGCTATTTTCCTGCCCCTTAAAAGTTGGTCAATTAAACCAGTTAGAGGTCTATCTACGCCCAGATTAGTTAGAGCGGAGTTGATAGCCTCCGGGCTTATATTGTTGAAAGCCCCCTCAATGTCTAGGAAGGCCACGAGACAGTAGTCCTTTTTACACAGCGATTTCTCAATGACAGATAGTAGGCTGTGCAGAGCAGTTTCTGTTGATATACACTTGGTGTATGCATGCTGATAGCTAGAGATAAGGTTGCTATCAATAGTCGTTGAGAGGTAGTCGCTTAGTATCCTCTCAAAGGTTTTGAGTACAAAGGACGAGAGACTGATCGGTCTGTAGTCTTTTGGCTCGTAGTGGGATGCCGTCCCAGCCTTAGGGATAAACACTACCGTGGCGTTTCTCCAGGAGCCCGGAATGTGGTTGCGAGCAAGGCAGGCTCTGAAGAGAAATACCAGCCATTTAGCTGATGTCTCCAACGTGTTTATAAGTTGCGCGGGGATTATCCCGTCCGGCCCGGCAGCCTTATACGGTTCAAAGCTCTTAAATGCCCACCTTACCCTTTCTTCAGTGATGGGTATATTTACTACCACGTTTGTTGCAGGTGCTAATGGTGCGTCATGCAGATTCCCCGAAAAATGTGTATTCAAGAGCAGCTCAAGGGTTTCCTCTTCCGTGCTGGTCCAGGATCCGTCAAGTTAAAAATTGAAAAGGTCTGGTCTTACTCATGTATTAAGGGCTGGTTTCCTCGAAAGCGGTGGCGCTATATAGCGTCCATTACATAGCGGTGAAGTACGTTGCCAAAAATACTGCCATGTAAAAGTAATTGAGTGTAAAGTAAGAAGACGGTGAAGTTCACCGTAATGTAATATAGCGTCCGTCATGACGGTGGCAATTTTTCGTCAACGTTTTTTCTCACCGTCATTGTCATAGCGGTGTCAATTCAATAAAATTTTTCAAATTCGTTCACAAAACAACAATTAATTGTTTTCAAAAGAAATATTTTAAAAATATAAAAGAGAAAAACAAGAAAAGTGGCCGCAAATTTACAATTTCAAATGGATTGAAGTCACCGCTACTTGCATGTAAGTTTACAGAAAAGCGGTGCTTCTAAAGACGGTGAGCATAGCTACATATTAGAATTTTTTTCGGCCAGAATTCATTCAAATTTCTAATTATTGGCATACATTTGGCAATATTCTGAATCGGTTTAAGGGGCCTTTTAGGGAATTTTACGCCCTTCAAAATTGCCTTTGAGTATTTGTGCATATCTCTCACTGGTTCACCAGTAGAAGCGGTCAACAATTTTTTTTTTTTGAAAAAATTAAACATTTTCGACGATATCTCGAAAACCGGGTTTCGGGTATCAAAGAAAGTTTACCGAAGATTGCTTTATATAAATATCTACATGCTGCTAAACTTTTAACATAATTGGTAGAGAAGTGCCCAAGTTAGCAAAAGTATTTAACGATTTTCCGGGTTTTACTTTTATCGATATATCCAAAACCGATTATCGGATATCGTCAAGTTTTCTCCAAATCATGTTGCTAAAATTTCAAAATGATCGGAGGGAAAGTGTTAATGTTATTGAATAACCAACTTCGCTTTTAAAAATATTTTTAAGGATTTTTCGTGTTTAAATTGTTAACGATATCTCCGAAACCGGGTGGGGGTATCAAAAATTTGTTGCCTAAATATAACCTTCACATATCTCTACACGTTGATAAAATTTCAACAAAATCGGTGCAGTAGTGTTTAAATAAATGTATATTAAACACTGCGACTTGAATTTATATATATAATCTTCGATCTATTGACTATATCTTTTTGAGGCATTGTGTAAGACGAATTACGCTGATAAATTTAAGCTCCTCTTTCGATGTTTAAATTTTTTTGCAAAAATGTAACACTATTTGGGATTTGCCCATATACTGTAAAGATTGTATATTACAATTTTTTTTCAGACTGGGAAAACACTTCAAAGACCAAGCGAATAAAAAAAAAAATTTAGAAAGGTCTATTTAATATACATATATGATGAATTTCATATCAAAGGATGAAAAAAAAGTACATTTTGAACCCGACCCCCTCAGAATTTGATGAAATTTTGCACAAAGGTACATCTTACCTACCCAAATACAACCTCACTTTTAGAAATTGCATTTTCGAAAATATTCGAAAAATGACGATAATAGGTACTTTGAAGTGTGATTACTACGGAATGGCTTTACCGATTTCAAGGATCTTCATTCCATTAGAAAGTTATTGAAATAAGCTTTCAAAAAAATACACTGTATAAATTTTTTAGTACACTGAAAAAAAATGTTTTCCAAAATATATTTTCCAAATAAACTGAAAAAACACTTCAAAGATCAAGCGGTTTTGAAAATTAAAATTTTATTTTAGTTTTGAGATATGTTATATATATTTGTTAAAATCTAATACAAAATATTTCTCTCAGGGCATCTAACTTCAGTTATATGTCATATTGTTTCAACCATTGTTAGCTCTAAGTTTTTCATCAGTCCTTAATAAACCACACAGTGAATTACAACGTCGTGTCTTTTACTCTGCCAACAGGTTATGGGCCCAGAACTGCCTAGTTCGTGATTTTATTTTTTTTAGTTCGTTGCGTAATTTGTAAATTCTGAGAAAACGCGTGTGTCGCGGAGTGAATTTAATTTGATAATTTATGCAGTTTGTTTTTTCTGAATTATAATACATAATTAGTAAATATGAGCGCATCGGGTCTTTACGCGATTGAAAAATTGAATGAAAATAATTATTCGTCCTGGTCCGTCCAGATGAAAAGTGTATTAATACACAACGATCTTTGGGCAGTAGTTTCTGGAAGTCAGGTTAAGAACGAAGCGGATGCGTCAGCAAAGGCCGCATATGAAAGGAAAGACGAGAAGGCGTTAGCAACAATTATATTGTGCCTGCATGCATCGCAACTCAACTACGTAAAGCATAGCAATTCATCATTGGAAGCGTGGAATACCCTTCAAGATATTTACCAACGTAAAGCTCCAGCTCGAAAGGTTACCTTATTCAAAAAGCTAATGGCGTTAAGGCTCCAGGAAGGGTGTAGTATGTCTGCCCACGTAAATGAATTCGTCGACATCGCAGAGAGACTTGCTCAAGTTGACACCACTTTGACAGATGAGATTTTGTGCATTATTTTGTTGTCGAGTTTGCCAGAGGCATATGACAATTTTGTCGTTGCGATTGAGGCGCAGGAATCCTTTCCAGCATTTAACACATTGAAGGTCAAATTAGTTGAAGAAGGTGAGCGACGATTGGAAAAGGGTGATGCTAATTCCAGTCCCGGTAACATGGCTTACTATGCGGGAAGGTCAAAGAAGTCAAATGATCAAGGGGGAAAGAGCATTGGCAATTATAACAAAAGAGATAAGAAAAACATAAAATGTTATAGTTGCGGGCAGCGTGGACATTATGCCTTTGAATGCAAAAAGAATAAAAGAGACAGCAAAGATGCTGATAAATCGAAAGACTTCAGACTATCAATTTTAGTTGGAGCAGCAACAGCAAACAGTTTTAATTTGAAGCGAAGTTCGTGGTGCCTAGACAGCGGAGCAACAACACACATGTGTTGCGAGAGACAGTTTTTTACTTCCTTTATTCCTATTGTCGAAAAGGTTTGGTTAGCCGACAACAATACAGTGGAAGCGCGCGGTCGCGGTGAGATACGCATAAAGGTGGGAGCAAAGACATTAACAGCAGAGAACGTACTTTATATACCAGCGCTTCAGCATAATTTTTTGTCTGTAAGTCGCATTGCCTCAGGCAAAGGCAGAGTGGAGTTTTCTAAATCTGGTGCAGTTATAAGCGACAAAAGTGGACGTGTTATAATCAAAGCAGAGCGACTAAACGACCTTTACATTTTTGAATGTCAATCGGATAATGAGAGCAAACGCATTTCTGCGGATAATAAATGCAATGCAATAAAAAACAAAGAAAACCATATTATGAAATGGCACAATCGGTTTGGTCATATACACATTGCAGCATTGAAAGAGATGTCAAGCAAAAGTATTGTGTACGGACTTAACTTAGGCGAATGCAACAACAATGACCCTTGCAAAACATGTGCTGAAAGCAAAATATGTGTAAAGTCGTTTGAATCGTGCGAACATAAAACGAATAAGCTATTAGAAATTATTCATAGCGACGTGTGTGGCCCTATGAACAAAAAATCATTTGCCGGCTATCAATATTTTGTTACGTTCATAGACGACAAGTCGCGATACATACATATACGTTTGTTGAAAAGTAAAGCGGACGTATTGGACGCGTTTAAATCATTTAAAATATCTGTAGAGCTTGAAACTGAAAACAAAGTTAAAATATTGAGGTCTGATAATGGGCGAGAATTTGTGAACAAAACGTTTGATATGTTTTTAGCTGAAAGTGGCATAAAGAGGCAAACAACTGTGCCATACACGTCACAACAAAACGGCGTAGCAGAGCGCGCGAACCGAACATTGGTGGAAATGGCTAGGAGTATGCTGGTGTATTCGGGATTGGACGAAGCATTTTGGGCGGAAGCCATCACGACAGCAGCATACATACGTAACAGGTCAGTGTCGAAAGCTTTAGTAGATAAAACACCATTCGAAATATGGTTTAAAAGAAGACCATCAGTGTCGCACTTCAGGGTATTTGGTTGTCCTGCTATAGCGCTAGACAAAACTGAAAAGCACAAATTTCGGGCAAAGGGAAAAGAGATGATTTTTGTTGGCTACTCAGAGCAGTCCAAAGCATATCGTTTGGTTGAAAATAGTACAAAGAAGGTCGTGGTTAGTAGAGATGTAATTTTTCTCGAGGATTTGATGAAACCGTCGCATGCCTTGGTAAGCTGTGAAGCTGAGCAACAGCATAAAGAACATAATAATAAACAACACGAAGAAAAACAAAATGACGAACTACAAAGTGAAGATTTAATTGAAGGTGAAATTCGTGAAGTCAAGGCAAAAGATGATGCTGTAAGTGCCAAAGATTGCTCCGATGATGAGGTGTTTGTTAAAAATGAAAACAGGGCGCCTGGTAGGCCTAAATTAGAACGTACAGGTAAACCAGGGCGGCCACGAAAGCGTTTTAATACAGTAAGCGTTCTGATGCAAAAAGACGTGAAACCTGAAACGGTGACTGAAGCGTTAAATAGCAGAGATACTGACCAATGGAGAGCATCTATGCAGGAGGAGTACAAAGCATTAGTTGCAAATAAAACTTGGTCACTGGTTGAGCTGCCGAAAGGCCATAAAGCGATAGGATGTCGTTGGGTGTTTAATGTTAAAAAGAACGAAAAGGGCGATATTGAAAGGTTTAAATCTCGGTTAGTGGCAAAGGGGTGTAGCCAGGTTCAAGGTGTGAACTTCAGCGAAACGTTTTCTCCAGTGGTTCGATACGCCACAATAAGGTTAATTATTGCTTTGGCAACTGAATATGAATTATATATGGACCAGATGGACGTATCGTCAGCCTATTTAAATGGCGAATTGAATGAAACCGTGTACATGCAGCAACCTGAGGGCTTTATCGATGAAGAGTTTCCACATCATGTACTCAAGTTACGCAAAGCACTTTACGGGTTGAAGCAAAGCGGTCGTGAGTGGAACAAACGACTCGATGGAGTGCTTCGTACAATGGGGTTTAAACCAGGTGAGACCGAGCCATGCGTATACACTAAGCATGGAACAAAAACGTACAATATCATAGCAGTGTACGTCGACGACATATTGTTTGCTAGCTCTTCCAGGCAAGAACTCGACGATATAAAAGCGAACATATCTGAACATTTTGAAGTTGTCGACGGTGGTCCTTTAAAGCATTTCCTGGGCATAGAAGTCGATCGTAAAGGCTCCAAAGGAGCTGTAACATTATGTCAACGTCAATATATTGAATCATTGCTCAAACAGCATAACATGGAAAGCTGCAGGACAACTGCAACACCATTACCGCCGAGTTTCCAAGTACATTGTAAAAGCGCCACTTGCAGCAGAGCCAATGCTACCAAATACCAATCATTAGTGGGTGCCCTCATGTACTTGGGATTATCAACGAGACCGGACATTTTACATTCGGTGACAAAACTATCACAATGCAACGTAGATCCTCATGTTGAACATGAAGCAGCATTGAAGCATATTTTACGATATTTGAAGCAGACGGCATCTTACAAGCTACACTATGAGAAATCCGGTGCACTTATCGAAGGTTATGTAGATGCCGACTGGGCTGGCGATAGCTCCGATAGAAAATCGTTCACGGGGTATGCGTTTGTTGCTGCGAATTGCGTTTTTTCGTGGCAATCACAAAAACAAAATATAGTCGCTTTGAGTAGTACCGAAGCCGAATATGTAGGCTTATCCACAGCAGCGAAAGAAGCCGAATATTTACGTAAGCTACTACGTGAAATGGGGTTTGAGCTGTCCGGGCCATTGTGTATAGCATAAAGTGTGAAATGTGGCTTTGACAGAAATGTCAAAACACACTTCAACGTCAATCAAAACACACATCCATGTCAAAAATTTGGGTTGCTATTGTGGGTTCTGCAAACCAGAGTTTTGTGCAGGACCGTAAATCAATGAGACAGGGTTCTTGTTTGCAAAAAAGTGTTGCAGTGTTGCACAACTTTTTCATTCCAATTTGTAAGTAAATTTTTAAGCGAATCTTTCAGCTTACACTTTTATTATATTTTGCAAAAAAAACTATTAAATTTTATTTATTTTATAGAAACCAGAAAATGAGAACACAATTTTTTTAGATAGATTGTTTTTAATTTATTAAGCCAGGTACCAACATCAAAGCCGTGGAATTTCGCCAGCATAATGCAATTGGCCTGTCGTGAAATCTTGTTAGCAGTTTTCATTTTTTTGTTGCCTTTTGCAGTACGTTTTTAAATCTTTACAAATTCTAAGAAGTAGCAAACAAAACGTCCAAAAAAGTGCGTTCGTGGCACGGTTCAGGCAACACCCCGGACTTGGGATGGCGTAGCTCAGGTTATTTTTTTATAAGCGCGGCCGAAGGCCCCCAGTTTGTTGTTTTTGTTGTTGTAGCGAGGTGTAGCCCTGCCTAAATGTCAGACAGGGTCACCCCGAGTGTATTGCTCTTGGCCGGGTCGATATAAGAAAACGGCCCGGGTCGTTTCGGCACGATGGGTACAGCACTAGTACTGGTACCGTTCTCGTAGAACCGGCAATACAAGAAACTAGCCGTGTAGGCTTTGTAGGTCATTTAGCGTTACCCAGGGTGCACCAACTGGGAGGCGACCTACTCTTTATGTTCTGCACATAAATACCATGGATTCCGCCCCAATTTTGGTATCAAACCCGGGTAAATTTTCGGTTTTTTGACCATAACCAAAAATTAGAAAACCGCAACCGGATTCGTGGTCCTGAGGCCAAACCCCGTCTTTCGAGCTGCCTTCCATAATTTTAGCTAATTTATTAGCAGTTGACAGCTAAAGTAGACAATCACCGCTTATTTCGATAAAGAAAGATAATGAAAACCAGACTTAAGAAGTTTTGAACCATTATTTTTCACCTTATTTTATATATTAAAGGCTTGGTTTCCTCGAAAAGCGGTGCCGCTATGTAACGTTCGCTATATAGCGGTAGCTATTCTCACCGTCATTAGCAGCACCGCTTTTCTGTAAACTTACATGCAAGTAGCGGTGACTTCAATCCATTCGAAATTGTAAATTTGCGGCCACTTTTCTTGTTTTTCCCTTTTATATTTTTAAAATATTTGTTTTGAAAACAATTAATTGTTGTTTTTGTAAACGAATTTGAAGAATTTTATTGAATTGACACCGCTATGACAATGACGGTGAGAAAAAACGTTGACGAAAAATTGCCACCGTCATGACGGACGCTATATTACATTACGGTGAACTTCACCGTCTTCTTACTTTACACTCAATTACTTTTACATGACAGTTTTTTCGACAACGTACTTCGCCGCTATGTAACGGACGCTATATAGCGTCACCGCTTTCGAGGAAACCAGCCCTTAAGAGCACTATTACCCCTTTATTTACTACTAATTTTTTTACGCAATCGAATGCAACTCGGCGCTAAATGATACTATTTTCCAAAAAAGCAACTCTGATCATCAGGTGTTAAACTCACTTTGAAAATTTGACGTCTATGCAGAAGATTCCACACTTGTCCTGATACACAATGGTCCGGGCCGATGACAATCAACTGTGACAACCAAAGCGCACAGCATCTCGTTCGTAATCCAATATACCACGCAAGAAGCAAACACATTGATGTCAGGTATCATCACATTCGAGAGATGTACAAAGAAAATAAAATAAGTTTAAAGTATGTATGTACTAACAACATGATTGCTGATGTATTAACTAAAAACTTACAAAGAATTAAACATGAAAAATTTGTTAAAGAAATGGGTATTTACTAACAAAATTTTTTTTTATTTTAATCTAATATTTGAAATGTATTTTTACAATTACATACATATTTTTCGAAACAGTGAAGTATATATTTTGTATTAAGGAGGAGTGTTAAAATCTAATACAAAATATTTCTCTCAGGGCATCTAACTTCTGTTATATGTCATATTGTTTCAACCATTGTTAGCTCTAAGTTTTTCATCAGTTCTTAATAAACCACACAGTGAATTACAACGTCGTGTCTTTTACTCTGCCAACAATATTGAATAGACATATATAACATATCTCAAAACTAAAATGCGGTTTTTTCGTTTTTTTTTTTAATTTATTTAAGTAAATGCATCTCTTGGCTACTTTTTGATATTTTGATATCACGCGTAAACTAATCAACCGATTTCAAAAATTTGTATACCATTAGAAAGGTATTAAAATCACCTTTTGAAAACATATACTGTAAAGATTCTATATTACACTGAAAAAAAAAATTGTTTAGTTTTTTTCAATTTTTTTTTAAATTGAGAAACAATTCAAAGACCAAGCGATTTGAAAAAAAAATTTAGAAAGTTCTATTAAATATATGGGTGTTTCCCAGAAAAAGTCAACCAACACATTTTTTTGTATGGAAAAAAACTGTTTTTTTACTAGTAAAATAACGTCCGCAACGTAACGTCCCCAACAGACATATGTAACGATTACTTACAAACAGCTTTTCTTATCTTATTTTTGTGTCAGTTTTTAAGAACTCACTACATTCATCTTTAATTTATCCTTAAAGGTTTTTTCTTAATACTTCGAAAATGGAAGAAAATTGCTAATTTACCTAGTTGCCTTAACACTACTTCCGTTTTGAGTAACGTCCGCAACGCAGTTTAGGTGGCTATGACAGCGACATCATACTATGCTATCGTCTGCAACATACTTTAACCGACAGCAGGTCCTAAAATACGTTCATAAATAATATAATGGCTTCAGTTTTCACGATAGGTTAGGTTCAAGTGGCTGCCACACAGGCACACTTAAGCCAGTTTTGAAAGGCCCGTTGTGATACCACCAACACAAGGAAAGTCAGTCCCTGGACCCAGCCATGTGGAAAATCCCTGAGTTGTTGGGATTTTCCACATAGCAGAATCCCGGCACTGACACTTCTAAACCGACACCGTTACTCCTCCTCGAACCACTTAGATGACTTTATGAAGGCCATCAAGTCCTTCATGTCCAGTTCCGCGATCTGGCTTAGGCTATCCAGGAACGGAACTCCCAAAAAGCGCGTTCTCGCGCCGCTTAAAGCCGGACAGTTGCAGATGAGGTGCTCCACTGTTTCCTCCTCCACATCATCTTTGCAACTCCTGCAGCATCGTCGGTAGGGCACACCTAGCCTTTCTGCATGCCTACCAATGAGGCAGTGACCGGTTAATACCCCTATCAATATGCAGATTTCCCTCCTAGTTAGGGCATAAATGCGTCTAGACCTTTTAAGATCCCATTTTGGCCAGGTTTGCTTCGATATCCGACACCCTGGCGATTGCAACCATCTTTCGTTGGCTTCACGGAGTGTGTGCTCCTTCAGCATTAGTTTGCATGTGGCAAACGGCATACCTAAGCGCTCTTTATCCTGAAGAACCTGCTTGGTCGTGCAAGCTCGTCTGCCTTACAGTTTCCCTCAATGTCCCTATGTCCCGGGACCCATATGAGGTTTACGCGGTTCTGTTGGGCCATCTCCTGAAGAGATCGACGACAACTGAGCATCAGTTCAGAGGTGAACGTGTATGAGCCAAGGGATTTGATGGCCGCTTGGCTATCGCTGAAAATAGCGATATCTTCTCCGATAACACGTTTGCTTAACCAGGCCGCGGCGTCCAGGATTGCCGAGACTTCCGCCTGGAAGACGCTATAATGATCAGGTAGTCTGAAGGAGAGCTCAAGGTCCAAATCCCTTGAATAAACCCCTCCCCCAACTCTGCCGTCCAACTTCGAGCCGTCGGTGTATATGGAAGTGCCACCATTTGTTTCGGGACACCAATCCGTCCTCTCCCAGTCTTATCTGCTGGGAATGTTTATTTTGAAACAGCTATCCCCGACTGTAGTGGTCGCACAACGATCTGTGCTTAGAGGGAGAAAGCTGTAAGATTTCAGAATACTGGAGTGTCCAATAGTACCCGCATCCCAACTGGAGGTTTCTCTTAGGCGCAGAGCTGATGCCGCCGCTGACCGAAACCCTTCCAGATCAAGTGGCAAAATGCCCAGAATGACCTGGACGGCTTCGTTGACCGTTGTCCTTAGCGCACCGCTTATACAGATCATATTGGATCTATGGACTTTCCGCAACAGATTCAGGTATGTTGCCTTGCTCAGCGCAGGCCACCATACGACGACTCCATACAGCATGATTGGGCGAATGATGGCCGTGTAGATCCAACTGCATACTCTAGGGCTGATCCCCCATTTTTTGATGGCTCTTTTGCATGTGTAAAGAGCGATGCAAGCTTTATTCTGGCGCTGAAGAACATTCTCCTTCCAATTCAATTTCCTGTCCAGAACTATGCCTAGAAACTTGGCCTTATCCGACAAGCCCAGGCGCGTGCCATCTAGTTCTGGTAGGCTTAGTGGCGGTATTTTGTACCGGTTGGTGAAGAGGACAAGTTCCACTTTCCCCGGGTTGATACTAAGTCCGCTGCGAGAGGACTACGTCGAAACTTCTCGCAGTGCTACTTGCATCAGGTCACACAGAGTTTGTGGGAACTTGCCTCTGAATGCAATAGCTAAATCCCCCCCCAGCTTGTGTCACGTAGCAACGACTTGACTGTGAGGTTCCATAAAAGCGGGGAAAGAACACCACCCTGGGGCGTTCCCCTTGTGACATAGCGTGATAACTCAACCGTACCAAGTGAAGAAGCTATTTTCATGCCCCTTAAAAGTTGGTCAATTAAACCAGTTAGAGGTCTATCTACGCCCAGATTAGTTAGAGCGGAGTTGATAGCCTCCGGGCTTATATTGTTGAAAGCCCCCTCAATGTCTAGGAAGGCCACGAGACAGTAGTCCTTTTCACACAGCGATTTCTCAATGACAGATAGTAGGCTGTGCAGAGCAGTTTCTGTTGATATACCCTTGGTGTATGCATGCTGATAGCTAGAGATAAGGTTGCTATCAATAGTCGTTGAGAGGTAGTCGCTTAGTATCCTCTCAAAGGTTTTGAGTACAAAGGACGAGAGACTGATCGGTCTGTAGTCTTTTGGCTCGTAGTGGGATGCCGTCCCAGCCTTAGGGATAAACACTACCGTTTCGTTTCTCCAGGAGCCCGGAATGTGGTTGCGAGCAAGGCAGGCTCTGAAGGGAAATACCAGCCATTTAGATGATGTCTCCAACGTGTTTATAAGTTGCGCGGGGATAATCCCGTCCGGCCCGGCAGCCTTATACGGTTCAAAGCTCTTAAATGCCCACCTTACCCTTTCTTCAGTGATGGGTATATTTACTACCACGTTTGTTGCAGGTGCTAATGGTGCGTCATGCAGATTCCCCGAAAAATGTGTATTCAAGAGCAGCTCAAGGGTTTCCTCTTCCGTGCTGGTCCAGGATCCGTCAAGTTAAAAATTGAAAAGGTCTGGTCTTACTCATGTATTAAGGGCTGGTTTCCTCGAAAGCGGTGGCGCTATATAGCGTCCATTACATAGCGGTGAAGTACGTTGCCAAAAATACTGCCATGTAAAAGTAATTGAGTGTAAAGTAAGAAGACGGTGAAGTTCACCGTAATGTAATATAGCGTCCGTCATGACGGTGGCAATTTTTCGTCAACGTTTTTTCTCACCGTCATTGTCATAGCGGTGTCAATTCAATAAAATTCTTCAAATTCGTTCACAAAACAACAATTAATTGTTTTCAAAAGAAATATTTTAAAAATATAAAAGAGAAAAACAAGAAAAGTGGCCGCAAATTTACAATTTCAAATGGATTGAAGTCACCGCTACTTGCATGTAAGTTTACAGAAAAGCGGTGCTTCTAAAGACGGTGAGCATAGCTACATATTAGAATTTTTTTCGGCCAGAATTCATTCAAATTTCTAATTATTGGCATACATTTGGCAATATTCTGAATCGGTTTAAGGGGCCTTTTAGGGAATTTTACGCCCTTCAAAATTGCCTTTGAGTATTTGTGCATATCTCTCACTGGTTCACCAGTAGAAGCGGTCAACAATTTTTTTTTTTTGAAAAAATTAAACATTTTCGACGATATCTCGAAAACCGGGTTTCGGGTATCAAAGAAAGTTTACCGAAGATTGCTTTATATAAATATCTACATGCTGCTAAACTTTTAACATAATTGGTAGAGAAGTGCCCAAGTTAGCAAAAGTATTTAACGATTTTCCGGGTTTTACTTTTATCGATATATCCAAAACCGATTATCGGATATCGACAAGTTTTCTCCAAATCATGTTGCTAAAATTTCAAAATGATCGGAGGGAAAGTGTTAATGTTATTGAATAACCAACTTCGCTTTTAAAAATATTTTTAAGGATTTTTCGTGTTTAAATTGTTAACGATATCTCCGAAACCGGGTGGGGGTATCAAAAATTTGTTGCCTAAATATAACCTTCACATATCTCTACACGTTGATAAAATTTCAACAAAATCGGTGCAGTAGTGTTTAAATAAATGTATATTAAACACTGCGACTTGGATTTATATATATAATCTTCGATCTATTGACTATATCTTTTTGAGGCATTGTGTAAGACGAATTACGCTGATAAATTTAAGCTCCTCTTTCGATGTTTAAATTTTTTTGCAAAAATGTAACACTATTTGGGATTTGCCCATATACTGTAAAGATTGTATATTACAATTTTTTTTCAGACTGGGAAAACACTTCAAAGACCAAGCGAATAAAAAAAGGTCTATTTAATATACATATATTATGAATTTCATATCAAAGGATGAAAAAAAAAGTACATTTTGAACCCGACCCCCTCAGAATTTGATGAAATTTTGCACAAAGGTACATCTTACCTACCCAAATACAACCTCACTTTTAGAAATTGCATTTTCGAAAATATTCGAAAAATGACGATAATAGGTACTTTGAAGTGTGATTACTACGGAATGGCTTTACCGATTTCAAGGATCTTCATTCCATTAGAAAGTTATTGAAATAAGCTTTTAAAAAAATACACTGTATAAATTTTTTAGTACACTGAAAAAAAATGTTTTCCAAAATATATTTTTCAAATAAACTGAAAAAACACTTCAAAGATCAAGCGGTTTCGAAAATTAAAATTTTATTTTAGAAAGGTCTATTCAATATATATAACATATCTCAAAACTAAAATGCGGTTTTTTGGTTTTTTTTTTTTAATTTATTTAAGTAAATGCATCTCTTGGTTACTTTTTGATATTTTGATTTCAAAAATTTTTATACCGTTAGAAAGGTATTAAAATCACCTTTTGAAAACATATACTGTAAAGATTCTATATTACACTGAAAAAAAAAAAATTGTTTAGTTTTTTTCAATTTTTTTTTAAACTGGGAAACAATTCAAAGACCAAGCGATTTGAAAAAAAAAATGTAGAAAGTTCTATTAAATATATGGGTGTTTCCCAGAAAAAGTCAACCAACACATTGTTTTGTATGGAAAAAAATTGGTTTTTACTAGTAAAATAACGTCCCCAACAGACATATGTAGCGATTACTTACAAACAGCTTTTCTTATCTTATTATACCTTTCATGAACATGAAATGGTATTATAACTTTCCGATGTTTGTAAATATGAGAAGAAGAAGGGATAGACCCATCAATAAGTATACCGAAATGATCAGGATGACGAGATGGGTTGATTTAGCCATGTCCGTCTGTCCGTCTGTCTGTCTGTCTGTTTGAACGCAAACTAGTCCCTCAGTTTTTGAGATATTTGGCTGAAGTTTGGTATGCGGCCACCATTTTCCAATATAGGAATCATTTGTCGGAACCAGCAAGATCGGACCAATATAACATATAGCTCCCATACAACCGATTATTCCGATAAACGGATTTTGGGCTATAACTCCTGTAATTAAACACGAAGTTACGTGAAATTTTATAAGTGTTGCTATTTTTATATGTGAAATATCGATGCTGAAACTCATAGAGATGGGATAAATATTTCACATAGCTCCCATACAATCGATTATTCCGATAAACGGATTTTGGGCTATAACTCCTGTAATTAAACACGTAGGAACGTGAAATTTTTATAGTATTGCTATTTTTATATGTGAAATATCGATGTTGAAACTCATAGAGATGGGATAAATATTTCACATAGCTCCCATACAATCGATTATTCCGATAAACGGATTTTGGGCTATAACTCCTGTAATTAAACACGTAGGAACGTGAAATTTTGGACGTATTGCTATTTTTATATGCGAAATATCGATGTTGAAAATCATCGAGATTGGATAAATATTTCACATAGCCCCCATACAATAGATTGTTCCGATAAACGGATTTTGGTAGATAACTCCTGTAATTATCGCTATTTTTATATGCGAAATATCGATGTTGAAAATCATTGAGATGGCATAAATATTTCACATAGCTCCCATACAATCGATAATTCCGATAAGCGGATTTTGGGCTATAGGTCCTGTAATTAAACACATAGGAACGCGAAATTTTGGAAGCATCGCTATTTTTATATGTAAAATATCGATGTTGAAAATCATTGAAATGGGTTAAATATTTCACATAGCCCCCATACAATCGATTGTTCCGATAAACGGATTTTGGTAGATAACTCATGTAATTATATCGGTAGGAACGTGAAATTTCGTAAATGTTGCTATTTTAGAATGTGGAATGTCGATGTTAAAAATCAATGAGATTGGACCAATATAACACATCGTCCCCATATAATCGATAACTCCGATAATTTCGGTATGAGCTAAAGTTAAATTCACACAGGCTGTACTGGGGATCAAACAGTGAAAATCGTGACGCTTATTCATGAAAGGTATTTAGCCTTCGGCACAGCCGAAGACAGCTTTCCTTACTTGTTTTTGTGTTGGTTTTTAAGAACTCACTACATTCATCTTTAATTTATCCTTAAAGGTTTTTTCTTAATACTTCGAAATTGGAAGAAAATTGCTAATTTACCTAGTTGCCTTAACACTACTTCCGTTTTGAGTAACGTCCGCAACGCAGTTTAGGTGGCTATGACAGCGACATCATACTATGCTATCGTCTGCAACATACTTTAATCGACAGCAGGTCCTAAAATACGTCCATAAATAATATAATGGCTTCAGTTTTCACGATAGGTTAGGTTCAAGTGGCTGCCGCAGAGGCACACTTAGGCCAGTTTTGAAAGGCCCGTTGTGATACCACCAACACAAGGAAAGTCAGTCCCTGGACCCAGCCATGTGGAAAATCCCTGAGTTGTTGGGATTTTCCACATAGCAGAATCCCGGCACTGACACTTCTAAACCGACACCGTTACTCCTCCTCGAACCACTTAGATGACTTTATGATGGCCATCAAGTCCTTTATGTCCAGTTCCGCGATCTGGCTTAGGCTATCCAGGAACGGAACTCCCAAAAAGCGCGTTCTCGCGCCGCTTAAAGCCGGACAGTTGCAGATGAGGTGCTCCACTGTTTCCTCCTCCACATCATCTTTGCAACTCCTGCAGCATCGTCGGTAGGGCACACCTAGCCTTTCTGCATGCCTACCAATGAGGCAGTGACCGTTAATACCCCTATCAATATGCAGATTTCCCTCCTAGTTAGGGCATAAATGCGTCTAGACCTTTTAAGAGCCCATTTTGGCCAGGTTTGCTTCGATATCCGACACCCTGGCGATTGCAGCCATCTTTCGTTGGCTTGACGGAGTGTGTGCTCCTTCAGCATTAGTTTGCATGTGGCAAACGGCATACCTAAGCGCTCTTTATCCTGAAGAACCTGCTTAGTCGTGCAAGCTCGTCTGCCTTACAGTTTCCCTCAATGTCCCTATGTCCCGGGACCCATATGAGGTTTACGCGGTTCTGTTGGGCCATCTCCTGAAGAGATCGACGACAACTGAGCATCAGTTCAGAGGTGAACGTGTATGAGCCAAGGGATTTGATGGCCGCTTGGCTATCGCTGAAAATAGTGATATCTTCTCCGATAACACGTTTGCTTAACCAGGCCGCGGCGTCCAGGATTGCCGAGACTTCCGCCTAGAAGACGGTACAATGATCAGGTAGTCTGAAGGAGAGCTCAAGGTCCAAATCCCTTGAATAAACCCCTCCTCCAACTCTGCCGTCCAACTTCGAGCCGTCGGTGTATATGGAAGTGCCACCATTTGTTTCGGGACACCAATCCGTCCTCTCCCAGTCTTATCTGCTGGGAATGTTTATTTTGAAACAGCTATCCCCGACTGTAGTGGTCGCACAACGATCTGTGCTTAGAGGGAGAAAGCTGTAAGATTCCAGAATACTGGAGTGTCCAATAGTACCCGCACCCCAACTGAAGGTTTTTCTTAGGCGCAGAGCTGATGCCGCCGCTGACCGAAACCCTTCCAGATCAAGTGGCAAAATGCCTAGAATGGCCTGGACGGCTTCGTTGAGCGTTGTCCTTAGCGCACCGCTTATACAGATCATATTGGATCTATGGACTTTCCGCAACAGATTCAGGTATGTTGCCTTGCTCAGCGCAGGCTACCATACGACGACTCCATACAGCATGATTGGGCGAATGATGGCCGTGTAGATCCAACTGCATACTCTAGGGCTGAGCCCCCATTTTTTGTCAATGGCTCTTTTGCATGTGTAAAGAGCGATGCAAGCTTTCTTCTGGCGCTGAAGAATATTCTCCTTCCAATTCAATTTCCTGTTTAGAACTATGCCTAGAAACTTGGCCTTATCCGACAAGCCCAGGCGCGTGCCATCTAGTTCTGGTAGGCTTAGTGGCGGTATTTTGTACCGGTTGGTGAAGACAACAAGTTCCACTTTTCCCGGGTTGATACTAAGTCCGCTGCGAGAGGGCAGTGCTACTTGCATCAGGTCACACAGAGTTTGTGGGAACTTGCCTCTGAATGCAATAGCTAAATCGTCTGCGTATGCCACTATCCCCCCCCCCCCCCCCCTCCCAGCTTGTGTCACGTAGCAACGAGTTGACTGTGAGGTTCCATAAAAGCGGGGAAAGAACACCACCCTGGGGCGTTCCCCTTGTGACATAGCGTGAAAACTCAACCGTACCAAGTGAAGAAGCTATTTTCCTGTCCCTTAAAAGTTGGCCAATTAAACCAGTTAGAGGTCTATCTACGCCCAGATTAGTTAGAGCGGAGTTGATAGCCTCCGGGCTTATATTGTTGAAAGCCCCCTCAATGTCTAGGAAGGCCACGAGACAGTAGTCCTTTTCACACAGCGATTTCTCAATAACAGATAGTAGGCTGTGCAGAGCAGTTTCTGTTGATATACCCTTGGTGTATGCATGCTGATAGCTAGAGATAAGGTTGCTATCAATAGTCGTTGAGAGGTAGTTGTTTAGTATCCTCTCAAAGGTTTTGAGTACAAAGGACGAGAGACTGATCGGTCTGTAGTCTTTTGGCTCGTAGTGGGATGCCGTCCCAGCCTTAGGGATAAACACTACCGTGGCGTTTCTCCAGGAGCCCGGAATGTGGTTGAGAGCAAGGCAGGCTCTGAAGAGAAATACCAGCCATTTAGCTGATGTCTCCAACGTGTTTAAAACTTGCGCGGGGATAATCCCGTCCGGCCCGGCAGCCTTATACGGTTCAAAGCTCTTAACTGTCCACCTTACCCTTTTTTCAGTGATGGGTATATTTACTACCAGGTTTGTTGCAGGTGCTAGTGGTGCGTCATGCAGATTCCCCGGAAAATGTGTATTCAAGAGCAGCTCAAGGGTTTCCTCTTCCGTGCTGGTCCAGGATCCGTCAAGTTTTCGCAAATAGCTGATGGCTGTTTGACTTTTCGAGAGGACTCGTCTAAGTCTCGCTGTGTCGTCGACCTTTTCGACGCCAGTGCAGAAATTTCTCCACGATGTCCTCTTCGCCTGTCTCAGAACTTTTTTGTAGACCCTTAGTTTAGCTTTATGTTCGTGCCAGTGAGGCTCAGAGCCGAGGGTCTTGGCCTTGTTAAATTGTTTCCGGCATGATTTGCGGAGCGAGTCCAAATCGTAGGACCACCAATGTCGCCTGTGTTTACCGCGTGGTTTTGGCACTGGACAAGCCTGTCCTAGAGCATTTGAGAGCGCCGATGTAAATGTAATAACAAGATCCTCCAGCTCCTCTACTGATGAGGGGGCTTGTGAGGGCAGTACTGGCAGGTCTCTGTCTAATATTTCATTGTGTAACTGCCAATTAGTGTTACGTGGATTGCGCTTCATGATTGGTTGTTCTACAATAAAGTCTAAAACCATTTCTATGCAACGGTGGTCGAGAATGAATGCTCTTCCAGAACTCGCCATTTTCTGACCCACTCATAAGGCCTTCACTACAGATAGTGAGGTCTATGACCTCCATGCGGGTCTAAGCGATAAAAGTAGGCTCATTACCCACATTGCAAATTACCAGGTTGGTTGTTACGAGGTAATCAAACAGAGACTCGCCCCTGGCATTGATATCGGAGCTCCCCCATTGGACAGCATTAGCGTCCGCTCCAATAATAGGATTACCCGTGCAGAGATTTGACACCAGGTCTTTCACGTCCGTTTGTGGTGGTGGTTCTTCGGCGTCGTAGGGCATATAGACCGACGCCACCATCAGGCAGGTGCTGTCACCGTTAGACTGATAGCGGTAATATCACCATTGGTGTAGTTAGGTAGGAGAAAGGAGTTCAACTCAGACTTGACCAAAATACACGTTCTGACTTTGCTCTCCTCGCTGGCTCGAATGAGCTTGAAGCCCTTAGTCCCCAATCCGCAGATTCTCGAGCTATTGACCCAGGGTTCTTGGATGAGGACCACATCCACGTCGCCTTTAGAAAGACGACTACTTAAAGCAGCCGAGGTCACTTTAGATTTGTGCAGATTAATCTGAAGCACCACCAACATGAGAGCGCTTAGACTTCCCTGCAGTCCCCATATCGTCGAGGTTTGCCCCATCCCGGAGGTTGCCTATCAATGACGAGTAGTTCCGATTAACTGCCCGATATGGCGTTGCAGGAGTCCTGCTGTTTCTAACTTTAGATGTTAATCGCTCAGCGTTGGCTGCTACCACCGTGACGTCGAGGACTTCCTCGTCCTGTAGGCTGTCCTCCATCTCCGAGTTGTTCACAGCACTATCGCCAAGGGACGTGGCGGATAACATGCTTTCCGCATCGGAATCCTCCGCTTCCTCTTCTGGTAATTCGTTTTTCGGTTCCCCCGGAGCAGCCGAGAAGGCAGCGCGCTGAGCATCACCACGATATACGTGGATAACGATCTGGCCCACGCTGTAGTGTACTAGGCCATTGCACCTTTTGAGGGGCTAGATTGACTCTTTGTTCATGGTGAACACCACCTTTCTGTCAGGCCCTACCGCATCCCGACCAGATTGACACCCCAGTCATGCGTTGGGAGGGACGGATTCATTAGCCGTAGCATCCCCAGAATTCTCTCGGGTTAGTCAGAGATGGCCGGAATCCACGCCCTTGCCCTTGGACGAGCTGGAATGTCCTTCCAGTCGACGACCTCTATCTTTGCGCCCTTGTAGACTTCACTCAGTTTAGCAGATGCTGCCTTGTACAGTGCTACGGTTTTTGCATCCTGGCATCCGTTACTCGCGCCGAACTCCCCGGAAACTCCGGAGGAACGTTGAGAAGAATGTTGCCGAGTTCATTTCGCACGTAACGCCACGGGCCTTGGGGATGGCCAGACGATCATTGCCTCGGTCAAGAACGCCTATAAGGATCCTGTCCTTGGTTACCTCAGCAAAGCTTAGTTTGCCCGCTCCAGGGGTATTCTGATGCCGCTTGGGAGGGGGATTTAACTCCAGGTCCGATCTCTGGCGCTTGAAAGGGTTAACTTTTAACCTCTTTGGCATGTAAGAATTTGGGAAATCCGGTATCACAGCTTTCGCTAGCTCTACCGATTTACTGGAATTCGGCGACAGCGATTCCTGCGGTACCCCTTCATACCCCTTCAGGATCTGTGCAGCCAATCTTTTCTCGTGGTATGTGAAGCGGCGGGGAGATGTCTCCCGGGAGTGCGGACCCGTAGTTGCCATCGCGGTCGCTCCCTTTGCCGAAATCTCAGTTGCAGCTTCCTTCCCCTTCGAAACTCCGAGGCCAGGTCGTGAGACCGCTGCCACAGACGTAAAGATACTGGTTTTCATATCAGCGGTTGATGGGAGTTTAGGATCCGCCGTTGTCCGCTTAGCTGCGTTGGCAACCGCACTGGTGCTAGCTCCCATCAAGTCAATCTTACTCGATAGAGGGTTGGTTGACCGATTCGTAGTTGCTATCGCTGTCGATCCCCCCCCCTTGATTGTGGAACGGAGGTTGTCCCCCGGCGTTGTTGTTGCTTTCTCGCCTGCTCCTCCATTCCTCCATAGCTCTCCTCTGCTGAGGAGTGAAATTTGGCGTTGTTTGTTTTTTAGGTTTTTCGTTTTTATTTACGTTATTTGAGTTCATCTTGTTCGTACGACCCATCGCCGGTCAAGGCCAGCTTTTGGTCAAGGGAAGAGTAGGGGAAAATGTGTCGTCCACCTCGGCAGAGCCCCGTACCGCGGTAAGGCCATGCTTACTCTCTGAGGCGACCGGGTATCAGAAAGGCTCCGTTCAAATACAGCCACGATTTGCCTCACGGCTGCAAACGTCCAATGGGCACGGTTTCGCATAACACCCTGGATTGGGAGGGAGGTTTTCACGATACTTCTTACTCAAAATTAAAAAAAAAAACGTTCAAACGTAACGTCCGCAACTTTAGGAAATGCCCATATATAACATATCTGAAAACTAAAATGCGGGTTTATTCTTTTTTTTTTTTAATTTATTTAAGTAAATACATCTCTTGGTTTCTTTCTGATATTTTGATATCACGCTCAAACTAATGAACCGTTTTCAAAGATTTGTATACTGTTAGAAAGGTATTTAAATCAGCTTTTGAAAAGATATACTGTAAAAAAATTTGTATTCCAGTGGGGTGCACCACAGCTAACATCAAAACAACGGCTCAAATATATCACATACAAGGAAAAGGTCGGCGGCTGAATGTACTTGAGAACATGGACATATACAAGTTAAAAACATTTAACGGCAGGATAATAAACAACGAAATATTTGAACTCTTAAAACTAATTTACAAAAAACATCACAAGCCAGCAGGTACAGCAACCAAACACGTAACAATGAACAAGCCAAAACGAAAAATGAACCAAACGGCAAAAATCACAGATTTCTAGTGTTAAGGCGTAAAAGGTGTAAATTAGCAATTTTCTTCCAATTTCGAAGTATTATGAAAAAACCTTTAAGGATAAATTAAAGATGAATGTAGTGAGCTCTTAAAAACCAACACAAAAATAAGATAAGAAAAGCTGTTTGTAAATAATCGTTTCATATGTCTGTTGGCGGCCGCCGTGGTGTAGCGGTTAAGTGTTCGGCCTTCTACACCAAGTCGAGTCGGTTCGATGCCCGGCAAAAGTAACATCTGCCCCTCGGCAGTAGTTTGGCAAACACTCCGGGTGTATTTCTGCCATGAGAAGCTTCTCAGCAAAAAATTCATTTGCTTTGCAAGTGCCGTTCGGAGTCGGCAAAAAACTGTAGTTGGCGGGACAACTTGTAGGAAAAACTCAAAGGCAACACACCACAAGTCTGAAAGAGAAGCTCGGCTAAAAATCTCGTTAGAGGTTATGATGACCTGTTGGTATATCGCCGCCATTAGTTTTTTTTTTTTATGTCTGTTGGGGACGTTACGTTGCGGACGTTATTTTACTAGGAAAAAACCAAATTTTTTCCATACAAAAAAAATGTTGGTTGACTTTTTCTGGGAAACATCCATATATTAAATAGACCTTTCTAAATTTTTTTTTTTTTAAATCGCTTGGTCTTTGAAGTGTTGCCCAGTTTGAAAAAAAAGTTGAAAAAAACTAAAAATTTTTGAAATCGGTTGATTAGTTTACGCGTGATATCAAAATATCAGAAAGTAACCAAGAGATGCATTTACTTAAATAAATTTAAAAAAAAAAGAAAGGAAAAAACCATTTTAGTTTTGAGATATGTTATATATATACCCTCGTGTAGGGTGGATACCTTGCCGCGGTACGAGGGCTTAAGTCGATAGCCACAGGGCTACGCTGCCCTTATGATCATAGCTCCGTACGGCACTTCATCACGAGAGCAGCCTAGTCTCTCTGGCGCGACGACAAAGATCTTCGCCCTCCCAATCCAGGGTGTTATGCGAAACCGTGCCCATTGGACGTTTGCAGCCGGGAGGCAAATCGTGGCTGTATTTGAACGGAGCCTCTCTGACACCGGGTCGCCTCAGAGAGTAAGCATGGCCTTACCGCGGTACGGGGCTCTGCCGCGGCGGACGACACATTTTCCGATACTCTTCCCTTAACCCTAAGCTGGCCTTGTCCGGCGATGGGTCGCAAGACACAAGATGAACTCAAATAACCTAAATAAAAACGAAAAATCTAAAAAACAAACAACGCCAAATTTCACTCCTCAGCAAAGGAGAGCTATGGAGGAGCAGGCGAGAAAGCAACAACAACGCCGGAGGACAACCTCCGTTCCACAATAAAGGGGGGATCGACAGCGATGGCAACTACGAGTCGGTCAACCAACCCTCTATCGAATAAGATTGACTTGATGGGAGCTAGCACCAGTGCGGTTGCCAACGCAGCTAAGCGGACAACTGCGGATGCTAAACTCCCATCAACCGCTGATATGAAAACCAGTATCTTTACGTCTGTGGCAGCGGTCTCACGACCTGGCCTCGGAGTTTCGAAGGAGAAGGAAGCTGCAACTGAGATGTCGGCAAGGAGAGTGACCGCGTATTCCGCGAATTCCAGCGACCGAATTCCAGTAAATCGGTAGAGCTAGCGAAAGCTGTGATACCGGATTTCCAAAATTCTTATATGCCAAAGAGGTTAACCCTTTCAAGCGCCAGAGATCGGACCTGGAGTTAATTCCCCCTCCCAAGCGGGTCACAATACCCCTGAGCGGGCAAACTAAGCTTTGCTGAGGTAACCAAGGACAGGATCCTTATAGGCATCCTTGACCTAGGCGATGGCCGTCTGGCCATCCCCAAGGACCGGTGGCGTTACGTGCGAAATGAACTCTTCTCAACGTTGCTTCGGAGTTTCCGGGTAGTTCGGCGCGAGTAACGGATGTGGGTTGGCACCAGGGTCAGATTAAATTACTCGCATGCGAGGATGCAAAAACCGTAGCACTATACAAGGCAGCAGCTGCTAAACTGGGTGAAGTCTACAAGGGCGCAAAGATAGAGGTCGTCGACTGGAAGGACATTCCAGCTCGTTCAAGGGCAAGGGCGCGAATTCCCTGACGAACCCGAGAGAATTCTCGGGATGCTACGGCTAATGAATCCGTCCCTCCCAACGCATGACTGGAGTGTCAGTCTGGTCGGGTATGCGGTAGGGCCCGACAGACAGGTGGTGTTCACCATGAATAAAGAGTCAATCGAGCCCCTCAAAAGGTGCAATGGCCTAGTACACTACAGCGTAGGCCAGATCGTTATCCAAGTATATCGTGGTGAGGCTCAGCGCGCTGCCTTCTCGGCTGCTCCGGGGGCACCGGAACACGAATTACCAGAAGAGGAAGCGGAGGATTCCGATGCGGAAAGTATGTTATCCGCCACGTCCCTTGGCGATAGTGCTGTGCACAACTCGGAGATGGAGGACAGCCTACAGGACGAGGAAGTCCTCGACGTCACGGTGGAAGCAGCCAACGCTGAGCGATTAACATCTAAGGCTACAGGCAGCAGGACTCCTGCAACGCCATATCGGGCAGTTAATCGGAACAACTCGTCGTTGATAGGCAACCTCCTAGATGGAGCAAACCTCGACGATATGGGGACGGCAGGGAAGTCTGTGCGCTCTCGTGTTGGTGGTGCTTCAGATTAATCTGCACAAATCTAAAGTGACCTCGGCTGCTTTAAGTAGTCGTCTTTCTAAAGGCGACGTGGATGTGGTCCTCATCCAAGAACCCTGGGTCAATAGCTCGAGAATCTGCGGATTGGGGACTAAGGGCTTCAAGCTCATTCGAGCCAGCGAGGAGAGCAAAGTCAGAACGTGTATTTTGATCAAGTCTGAGTTGAACTCCTTTCTCCTACCTAACTACACCAATGGTGATATTACCGCTTTCAGTCTAATGGTCGACAGCACCCGCCTGACGGTGGCATCGGTCTATATGCCCTACGACGCCGAAGAACCCCCACCACAAACGGAGGTGAAAGACCTGGTGTCAAATTTCTGCACGGGTAATCTTATTATTGGAGCGGACGCTAATGTTCACCATGTCCAATGGGGGAGCTCCGATATCAATGCCAGGGGCGAGTCTCTGTTTGATTACCTCTTAACAACTAACCTGGTAATTTGCAACGTGGGTAATGAGCCTACTTTTATCACTAAGACCCGCAGGGAGGTCATAGACCTCACTATCTGTAGTGAAGGCGCTTAAGAGTGGGTCAGAAAATGGCGGGTTCTGGAAGAACATTCATTCTCCCACCACCGCTACATAGAAATAGTTCTAGACTTTATTGTAGAACAAGCTATCATGAAGCGCAATCCACGTAACACTAATTGGCAGTTACACAATGAAATATTAGACAGAGACCTGCCAGTACTGCCCTCACAAGCCCCCTCATCAGTAGAGGAGCTGGAGGATCTTGTTACTACATTTACATCGGCGCTCTCAAATGCTCTAGGACAGGCTTGTCCAGTGCCAAAACCACGCGGTAAACACAGCCCACATTGGTGGTCCTACGATTTGGACTCGCTCCGCAAATCATGCCGGAAACAATTTAACAAGGCCAAGACCCTCGGTTCTGAGCCTCAATGGCACGAACATAAAGCTAAACTAAGGGCCTACAAAAAAGCTCTGAGACAGGCGAAGAGAACCTCGTAGAGAAATTTCTGCACTGGCGTCGAAAAGGTCGACGACACAGCGAGACTTAGACGAGTCCTCTCGAAAATTCAAACACCCATCAGATATTTGCGAAATCTTGACGGATCCTGGACCAGGCCGGAAGAGGAAACCCTTGAGCTGCTCTTGAATACACCTTTTCCGGGGAATCTGCATGACGCACCACTAGGACCTGCAACAAACCTGGCAGTAAATATACCCATCACTGAGGAAAGGGTAAGGTGGGCAGTTAAGAGCTTTGAACCGTATAAGGCTGCCGGGCCGGACGGGATTATCCCCGCGCAACTTATAAACACGTTGGAGACATCAGCTAAATGGCTGGTATTTCTCTTCACAGCCTGCCTGGCTCTCAACCACATTCCGGGCTCCTGGAGAAGCGCCACGGTAGCGTTTATCCCTAAGGCTGGGAAGGCGTCCCACTACGAGCCAAAAGACTACAGACCGATCAGTCTCTCGTCCTTTGTACTCAAAACCTTTGAGAGGATACTAAGCGACTACCTCTCAACGACTATTGATAGCAACCTTATCCCTAGCTATCAGCATGCATACACCAAGATTAAATCAACTGAAACTGCTCTGCACAGCCTAGTATCTGTCATTGAGAAATCGCTGTGTGAAAAGCACTACTGTCTCGTGGCTTCTTAGATATTGACAACATATAAGCCCGGAGGCGATCAACTCCGCTCTAACAAATCTGGGCGTAGATAGACCTCTAACTGGTTTAATTGACCAACTTCTAAGAGGAAGGTAAATAGCTTCTTCACTTGGTACGGTTGAGTTATCACGCTATGTCACAAGGGGAACGCCCCAGGCTGGTGTTCTTTCCCCGCTTTTATGGAACCTCACAGTCAACTCGTTGCTACGTGACACAAGCTGGGGCGGGAAGATAGTGGCATACGCAGACGATTTAGCTATTGCATTCAGAGGCAAGTTCCCACAAACTCTGTGTGACCTGATGCAAGTAGCACTGCGAGAGGTTTCGAGGTGGTCCTCTCGCTGCGAACTTGGTATCAACCCGGGGAAAGTGAACTTGTCCTCTTCACCAACCGGTACAAAATACCGCCACTAAGCCTACCAGAACTAGATGGCACGCGCCTGGGCTTGTCGGATAAGGCCAAGTTTCTAGGCATAGTTCTGGACAGGAAATTGAATTGGAAGGAGAATGTTCTTCAGCGCCAGAAGAAAGCTTGCATCGCTCTTTACACATGCAAAAGAGCCATTGGCAAAAAATGGGGGCTCAGCCCTAGAGTATGCAGTTGGATCTACACGGCCATGGTTCGCCCAATCATGCTGTATGGAGTCGTCGTATGGTGGCCGGCGTTGAGGGTCCCGGGACATAGGGACATTGAGGGAAACTGTAAGGCAGACGAGCTTGCCAGGCAGGGCACGACCAAGCAGGTTCTTCAGGATAAAGAGCGCTTAGGTATGCCGTTTGCCACATGCAAACTAATGCTGAAGGAGCACACACTCCGTCAAGCCAGGGTGTCGGATATCGAAACAAACCTGGCCAAAATGGGATCTTAAAAGGTCTAGACGCATTTATGCCCTAACTAGGAGGGAAATCTGCATATTGATAGGGGTATTAACCGGTCACTGCTTCATTGGTAGGCATGCAGAAAGGCTGAGTGTGCCCTACCGACGATGCTGCAGGAGTTGCAAAGATGATGAGGAGGAGGAAACAGTGGAGCACCTCATCTGCAACTGTCCGGGTTTAAGCGGCGCGAGAACGCGCTTTTTGGGAGTTCCGTTCCTAGATAGCCTAAGCCAGATCGCGGAACTGGACATAAAGGACTTGATGGGCTTCATAAAGTCATCTAAGTGGTTCAAGGAGGAGTAACGGTGTTGGTTTAGGAGTGTCAGTCCCGGGTTTCTGCTATGTGGAAAATCCCAACAACTGAGGGATTTTCCATATGGCTGGGTCCCGGGACTGACTTTCCTTGTGTTGGTGGTATCACAACGGGCCTTTCAAAACTGGCCTAAGTGTGCCTCTGCGGCAGCCACTTGAACCTACCTATATATATTGAATAGTCCTTTCTAAAATAAAATTTTATTTTTCAAAATCGCTTGATCTTTGAAGTGTTTTTTCAGTTTATTTGGAAAACATTTTTTTTCAGTGTACTAAAAAATTTGTACAGTGTATTTTTTTGAAAGCTTATTTCAATACCTTTCTAATGGTATGAAGATTTTTGAAATCGGTAAAGCCATTCCGTAGTAATCACACTTTAAATACCTATTATCGTCATTTTTCGAATATTTCGATACCTTGCCACGCCCACAATTTTTCGAAAATGCAATTTCTAAAAATGTGGTTGTGTTTGGGTAGGTAAGATGTACCTCTATGCAAAATTTCATCAAATGCTGAGGGGTCGGGTTCAATGCATATTGGGTTTGATATGAAATTCATCATATATATAAAAATTTAGCGGTTTTTCGCGTTGTGATGAACTTTCCGGAGAAT
The DNA here is from genome assembly GCA_964058755.1 of Campiglossa producta. Taxonomy (NCBI): domain Eukaryota; kingdom Metazoa; phylum Arthropoda; class Insecta; order Diptera; family Tephritidae; genus Campiglossa; species Campiglossa producta. The sequence continues at coordinate 729,421 of CAXKVI010000018.1, read as the reverse complement.
GGCTGAACCGATTTTAACGAAACTTTACCACATTGAAGAGACACATGTGGAGAAGGTTTATAACTTAAAAGGGGGTTATCAGAAAAGGGGGCGTGGCACCTGCCATACAAACTAAATTTGTAAAGAAGAATATCTGTGAAAGGATCTAAGGTAAGGACCTGGAAATCGCTATAGAGCTATAGGATATCAAAACCGTAAGTGGGGGTTATGTGAAAAGGGGGCGTTGCATATTTTGGTCCTCATGTGAAAGAGATACCGAGAAAAGTAGTGGAGAGGAGGGATAAAGATTCGCATACAAGTGCGCAGAAGGACGAAGCTCCTCAACCAGTGGCCATTGTGGTCACAAACATTATTATGGCTGTATTGATACCACATCACAGCTAGAAGAACAGAAGACAAATATAACATCACAATGAGAGGAACAGAAGGGATATCGTCGGTGATACTGCAATACGTGCCTTACCAAAATAAAAATAAAAATTGTTTTATTCGTGATAGTGATACTTTACTTGATTCGAGGATCCCCCCCCTAAATATAATTTTTACTCATTAGCTAACCCGAAATCCGAATTTTTCTGTAAAGCAAAACGTTACGGTAGCTAGCAGGAGCTATGAAGCAATACGTGCCAAGTCATCGGTTTTTTCCTAGAAATGGTTTTAGAGTATGTATTATTGCTGCTTAGAACATTTGAAGCATCATCGGGGGTAAACGCGTAAGTCATAAATTTTTAATTTACTTCTCCCAACTATCTCCCTAACTTTTTCTTTTATATCTTTCCTATTATCAGTTTTACACTTTCCTTATGATATTCTAGTGCCCTTACGAGTCACTTTCGACGCTTCCATGCAAAATAATGTATGTCACTTTACATTACCCTATTATTTCTAACTGCATTTTTACAGTTATGGAGGCAAAATTTTAGAAAATTTGTTATCTGGAGAGCAGCTCAAAAGATAATATGCAGAAACCCCGGTTTTGAAAAAATTGGTATTTATAACGTTATTCCCGATGATGCTTCATTTAAAAAAAAAGTACTTTATTGTTCAAAAATGTCCCGGATTTCTTTATTTTTAGTAGTAATATTTCAGTGGCAAGATACCCAATTTGAGTAGTACATTCTCGTGACCCTAATAGCATATTCTTTATCAAATCCGAAAGTAATAATAAAAATGGGAAGCAAATAATAATTTCCATACCCTAAAATCTGCAATCTTTTGTATGCGGAGGTTTGGGGGTGATAATTCTCAAGGCCTAAGTCTCCAGTAACGGGTGGGTGGAGAAAAAGTGTGCCCTAGCGTCTGCAGGGTGTGACAGGATGCCACTTCTAAATGGCTTGCGGCTGTGCCAAAGGCTTTATACCTTTCATGAGTATGAGTCACGTTAGTTGAAACATGAACACACTATAAAGGCGTGACGCTCTTACGCTGATATATAAAGGATGCAATCAATTCTATATGGGCTATGTGGAAAATTGGTCAACCCTACGGTCGACATTGCACACGCAAAAACAGCAATAGTTACTTTTCTACCTTTTTAATAACAGGAGTTATAGCCCAAAATCTGTTTATCGGAACTATCGATTGTATGGGGGCTATGTGAAATATTAATCGAGTCTCAATGATTTTCAACATCGATGTTGTTCATGCAAGAAGAGCAATACTTACAAACTTTGACGTTTCTACCTGTTTAATAACAGGAGTTATAGCCCAAAATCCGTTTATCGGAACTATCGATTATATGGGGGCTATGTGAAATATTCATCGAGTCTCAATGATTTTCAACATCGATATTGTTCATGCGAAAAGAGCAATAGTTACAAAATTTTAAGTTCCTACCTGTTTAATTACAGGAATTATAGCTCAAAATCCGTTTATCGGAACTATCGATTGTATGGGGGCTATGAGAAATTTTAAATGAATCTTAATGATTTTCAACATCGATTCTGCTCATTCAAAAAGAGCCGTAGCTAAACTATTTCACGTTCCTAACTATTTTATTACAGAAGTTATGGCCAAAATCCGTTTATCGGAACAATCGATTGTATGGGAGTACTATTGGTCCGATCTCAATGATTTTCAACATCCATGTAAAAATAACAAAAGTTACAAAATTTCACGTTACTAGCTCTTTAATTACAGAAGTTATAGCCCGAAATCCGTTTATCGGAACAATAGAATGTATGGGAGCTATATAAATAATACAAAATAACGCCTCCATACCAAATTCTATCGCGATATCTCTAAAATTGAGGGACTAGTTTGCTTACAAACAGACGGACAGACGGACATGGCTAAATGGAATCAGCTCATCGTCCTGATCATAACGATATACTTATTAGTGGGTCTATCTCTCCTTCTTCTCATACTTACAAACATCGGGCCAAAGTTATAATACCATTTCATGTTCATGAAAGGTATAAAAAAACGAAAATTGGACTTACCCCACTTGTGCTTTAAGGGGCTCATAAATAAAATCCCGGGGTTTAGAAGTACTACTTCTAATTTTATTGTAAATAAATATTTTACGTCCTGTGAAGAAGCTTTCAGACCATCAAATCCGAAAATTTTTAAAAAAGCATATGTGTCTTGTCAAGAAATTTATTGCAACACTTGCTATGTCATCTTTTCTTCAGCTATAAGGTATGACTTCCATTGCGAACAATTACAAAACTTATACAGTTTTTTCGCTCTCCTGAAAAGTTTGGGGATAGGATTTACAGAAACATCAAAAATGGTTATAACAACAAAACACGAAGAAGCATCAAACAATATCAACAACGCACCACACATCAAATCGCACGATTGTCAGAATCAACGACGTTCTTGGAGAGATGTAGGAGGAATAGAGTTACACTGAGTTTCATAACGAATGCTACAAAAACCATACTTTACACCATTAACAACAACATCAAAAGTCACAAAATACCAACTAACTGTCGAACACCGTGAGTACATACATAGAGAGGATCGTAGAGCTGGAAAATAATCGATGGCACTATCGATAGTTTTTTTTTCACATTTCTAGCGTCACTTGTTCTTGATTGCGGAAAGCGGGGTGAATTTTGTAAGTAGAAATCTTAAATATCAAAGAATATATTATATTTAAACATAAATCTCTTACATAGATGTTCTTTGGAGTATTGGTGGTTCTGCTGAGGAAACATCAACAAAATGCCGCTTCTAAAGGTACGTACATAATAAAAGGATTATTGTGCAAACATACATATGCACGTTGGTGCATTCCCAGCAAACAATCGCAGTCATAAGAGTCCCAAAGGAGTCATAAATGGGAGCGTTTACCTACGCTCTTTATGAGTCCGGAATGAGGGTATTTCGCTTCTTCCGATGGTCTTCCGACATGCTCCTTTTTTCAACTTATTGCTTCGAAAATGTTTGATGGATTGAACTAAAGTTCTAATTTTTATTTTTTGGCAAACTATTTTATAGATGATGCAAATGAATTCGTGGACTTAAGTATTGATTCCGACAAAGCGATTCCTAAGGCTAGGGGTGGTAAAATCAGCAAATCAGCTGCTTGGAGATATTTTGTTAAAAGTCGTTATGGAAAGTATGCGAAATGCAGGTTTGTTTCGATATCCGACACCCTGGGGATTGCAGCCATCTTTCGTTGGCTTCACGGAGTGTGTGCTCCTTCAGCATTAGTTTGCATGTGGCAAACGGCATACCTAAGCGCTCTTTATCCTGAAGAACCTGCTTGGTCGTGCAAGCTCGTCTGCCTTACAGTTTCTCTCAATGTCCCGGGACCCATATGAGGTTTACGCGGTTCTGTTGGGCCATGTCCTGAAGAGATCGACGACAGCTGAGCGTCAGTTCAGAGGTGAACGTGTATGAGCCAAGGGATTTGATGGCCGCTTGGCTATCGCTGAAAATAGCGATATCTTCTCCGATAACACGTTTGCTTAACCAGGCCGCGGCGTCCAGGATTGCCGGGACTTCCGCCTGGAAGACGCTACAATGATCAGGTAGTCTGAAGGAGAGCTCAAGGTCCAAATCCCTTGAATAAACTCCTCCTCCAACTCTGCCGTCCAACTTCGAGCCGTCGGTGTATATGGAAGTGCCACCATTTGTTTCGGGACACCAATCCGTCCTCTCCCAGTCTTATCTGCTGGGAATGTTTATTTTGAAACAGCTATCCCCGACTGTAGTGGTCGCACAACGATCTGTGCTTAGAGGGAGAAAGCTGTAAGATTCCAGAATACTGGAGTGTCCAATAGTACCCGCACCCCAACTGGAGGTTTCTCTTAGGCGCAGAGCTGATGCCGCCGCTGACCGAAACCCTTCCAGATCAAGTGGCAAAATGCCCAGAATGACCTGGACGGCTTCGTTGAGCGTTGTCCTTAGCGCACCGCTTATACAGATCATATTGGATCTATGGACTTTCCGCAACAGATTCAGGTATGTTGCCTTGCTCAGCGCAAGCCACCATACGACGACTCCATACAGCATGATTGGGCGAATGATGGCCGTGTAGATCCAACTGCATACTCTAGGGCTGAGCCCCCATTTTTTGTCAATGGCTCTTTTGCATGTGTAAAGAGCGATGCAAGCTTTCTTCTGGCGCTGAAGAACATTCTCCTTCCAATTCAATTTCCTGTCCAGAACTATGCCTAGAAACTTGGCCTTATCCGACAAGCCCAGGCGCGTGCCATCTAGTTCTGGTAGGCTTAGTGGCGGTATTTTGTACCGGTTGGTGAAGAGGACAAGTTCCACTTTCCCCGGGTTGATAATAAGTAGGCTGCGAGAGGACCACGTCGAAACTTCTCGCAGTTCTACTTGCATCAGGTCACACAGAGTTTGTGGGAACTTGCCTCTGAATGCAATAGCTAAATCGTCTGCGTATGCCACTATCCCCCCCTGTCACGTAGCAACGACTTGACTGTGAGGTTCCATAAAAGCGGGGAAAGAACACCACCCTGGGCCGTTCCCCTTGTGACATAGCGTGATAACTCAACCGTACCAAGTGAAGAAGCTATTTTCCTGCCCCTTAAAAGTTAGTCAATTAAACCAATTAGAGGTCTATCTACGCCAGATTAGTTAGAGTGGAGTTGATAGCCTCCGGGCTTATATTGTTGAAAGCCCCCTCAATGTCTAGGAAGGCCACGAGACAGTAGTCCTTTTCACACATCGATTTCTCAATGACAGATAGTAGGCTGTGCAGAGCAGTTTCTGTTGATATACCCTTGGTGTATGCATGCTGATAGCTAGAGATAAGGTTGCTATCAATAGTCGTTGAGAGGTAGTCGCTTAGTATCCTCTCAAAGGTTTTGAGTACAAAGGACGAGAGACCTATCGGTCTGTAGTCTTTTGGCTCGTAGTAGGATGCCGTCCCAGCCTTAGGGATAAACACTACCGTGGCGTTTCTCCAGGAGCCCGGAATGTGGTTGCGAGCAAGGCAGGTTCTGAAGGGAAATACCAGCTATTTAGCTGATGTCTCCAACGTGTTTATAAGTTGCGCGGGGATAATCCCGTCCGGCCCGGCAGCCTTATACGGTTCAAAGCTCTTAACTGCCCACCTTACCCTTTCTTCAGTGATGGGTATATTTACTACCAGGTTTGTTGCAGGTGCTAGTGGTGCGTCATGCAGATTCCCCGGAAAATGTGTATTCAAGAGTAGCTCAAGGGTTTCCTCTTCCGCGCTGGTCCAGGATCCGTCAAGTTTTCGCAAATAGCTGATGGCTGTTTGACTTTTCGAGAAGACTCGTCTAAGTCTCGCTGTGTCGTCGACCTTTTCGACGCCAGTGCAGAAATTTCTCCACGAGGTCCTCTTCGCCTGTCTCAGAGCTTTTTTGTAGGCCCTTAGTTTAGATTTATGTTCGTGCCAGTGAGGCTCAGAGCCGAGGGTCTTGGCCTTGTTAAATTGTTTCCGGCGTGATTTGCGGAGCGAGTCCAAATCGTAGGACCACCAATGTGGCCTGTGTTTACCGCGTGGTTTTGGCACTGGACAAGCCTGTCCTAGAGCATTTGAGAGCGCCGATGTAAATGTAGTAACAAGATCCTCCAGCTCCTCTACTGATGAGGGGGCTTGTGAGGGCAGTACTGGCAGGTCTCTGTCTAATATTTGATTGTGTAACTGCCAATTAGTGTTACGTGGATTGCGCTTCATGATTGGTTGTTCTACAATAAAGTCTAAAACCTCTATGTAACGGTGGTCGAGAATGAATGTTCTTCCAGAACCCGCCATTTTCTGACCCACTCATAAGGCCTTCACTACAGATAGTGAGGTCTATGACCTCCATGCGGGTCTAAGCGATACAAGTAGGCTCATTACCCACGTTGCAAATTACCAGGTTGGTTGTTAAGAGGTAATCAAACAGAGACTCGCCCCTGGCATTGATATCGGAGCTCCCCCATTGGACAGCATTAGCGTCCGCTCCAATAATAGGATTACCCGTGCAGAGATTTGACACCAGGTCTTTCACGTCCGTTTGGGGTGGTGGTTCTTCGGCGTCGTAGGGCATATAGACCGACGCCACCGTCAGGCAGGTGCTGTCACCGTTAGACTGATAGCGGTAATATCACCATTGGTGTAGTTAGGTAGGAGAAAGGAGTTCAACTCAGACTTGACCAAAATACACGTTCTGACTTTGCTGTCCTCGCTGGCTCGAATGAGCTTGAAGCCCTTAGTCCCCAATCCGCAGATTCTCGAGCTATTGACCCAGGGTTCTTGGATGAGGACCACATCCACGTCGCCTTTAGAAAGACGACTACTTAAAGCAGCCGAGGCCACTTTAGATTTGTGCAGATTAATCTGAAGCACCACCAACATGAGAGCGCACAGACTTCCCTGCAGTCCCCATATCGTCGAGGTTTGCCCCATCCCGGAGGTTGCCTATCAATGACGAGTAGTTCCGACTAACTGCCCGATATGGCGTTGCAGGAGTCCTGCTGTCTGTAGCTTTAGATGTTAATCGCTCAGCTTTGGCTGCTACCACCGTGACGTCGAGGACTTCCTCGTCTTGTAGGCTGTCCTCCATCTCCGAGTTGTTCACAGCACTATCGCCAAGGGACGTGACGGATAACATGCTTTCCGAATCGGAATCCTCCGCTTTCCTCTTCTGGTAATTCGTTTTCCGGTTCCCCCGGAGCAGCCAAGAAGGCAGCGCGCTGAGCATCACCACGATATACGTGGATAACGATCTGGCCTACGCTGTAGTGTACTAGGCCATTGCACCTTTTGAGGGGCTCGATTGACTCTTTTTTCATGGTGAACACCACCTGTCTGTCAGGCCCTACCGCATCCCCGACCAGATTGACACCCCAGTCATGCGTTGAGAGGGACGGATTCATTAGCCGTAGCATCCCCAGAATTCTCTCGGGTTAGTCAGAGATGGCCGGAATCCACGCCCTTGCCCTTGGACGAGCTGGAATGTCCTTCCAGTCGACGACCTCTATCTTTGCGCCCTTGTAGACTTCACTCAGTTAAGCAGATGCTGCCTTGTACAGTGCTACGGTTTTTGCATCCTGGCATCCGTTATTCGCGCCGAACTCCCCGGAAACTGCGGAGCAACGTTGAGAAGAATGTTGCCCAGTTCATTTCGCACGTAACGCCACCGGTCCTTGGGGATGGCCAGACGATCATTGCCTCGGTCAAGAACGCCTATAAGGATCCTGTCCTTGGTTACCTCAGCAAAGCTTAGTTTGCCCGCTCCAGGGGTATTCTGATGCCGCTTGGGAGGGGGATTTAACTCCAGGTCCGATCTCTGGCGCTTGAAAGGGTTAACTTTTAACCTCTTTGGCATGTAAGAATTTTGGAAATCCGGTATCACAGCTTTCGCTAGCTCTACCGATTTACTGGAATTCGGCGACAGCGATTCCTGCGGTACCCCTTCATACCTCTTCAGGATCTGTGCAGCCAATCTTTTCTCGTGGTATGTGAAGCGGCGGGGAGATGTCTCCCGGGAGTGCGGACCCGTAGTTGCCATCGCGGTCGCTCCCTTTGCCGAAATCTCAGTTGCAGCTTCCTTCCCCTTCGAAACTCTGAGGCCAGGTCGTGAGACCGCTGCCACAGACGTAAAGATACTGGTTTTCATATCAGCAGTGGAGTGTAATGGGGTGTGGTTGCTGAGTGACCGCGCTCAATCCCGACTCTTGCGTCCTCGTTCGTGCACTCTGGGCAACGTTGAGCTACCTAGGCTCGCGGCAGAAAGAGAGGGAGCCCCGGGGGGGCCACTCTGACATACTTGGTTTAAGGGCTCACCGGGGTCTTTTTCGCAGCGTCTGTACACCAAGAGGTGCGGCTGTAAGCGGGCGTCTGTCTTGAAGCAAGCGGCTCGCTATATAAATGTGCAAAACTTTTCCCTCCCAATCCAGGGGGTTATGCGATACCGTGCCCATTGGACGTTTGCAGCCGGGAGGCAAATCGTGGCTGTAGTCGAACGGAGCCTTACTGATACCGGGCCGCCTCAGGGAGTAACTATGGTCTTACCGCGGTATGGGGCTCTGCCGCGGCGGACGACACACTTCCCCTTACACTACCCTTGACCCTAAGCTGGCCTTGTCCGGCGAGGGGTCGTACGAACAAGATGAAGAACACACAAAATACAAAGCAATTAACGACTTCGTTTACTCCGCAGCAGAGAAGAACTATGCTGGAGCAAGCGAAAACACAACGCCGGAGGACAAACTCCGCCTCAAAGTTAACTGGGAGGCCGACAGCGATGGAAACTACGGGTCAGTCATCCCCCAAACTGGTATCAAGTAAGAGTGACTTGATGGGAGCAAGCAACAGTGCGGCTGCCTACACAGTCAAGCAGAAAACGGCGGAAGCTAAACTTCCATCAGGCGCTGGTACGAAACCCAATCTCTTCACATCTGGGGCAATGGTCTCACGACCTGGTTTCAGAGTTTCGAAAGAGAAGGAAGACGCCGCAAAGGGAGAGACCGCGATGGCAACTACGAGTCTGAATCCCCCCCAAGAGGCATCTCCCCGACGCTCTGCGTACTGGGATAAAAGAAAGGCGGCAAGGATCCTTAAAAAATATGAGGGAGCATCGCAGGAGAAGCTGTCGCCGGAAGAAAGGAAGATGGTGGAGGAAGCGAAAGCTCTGATACCAAATTTCCAGAGGCCCTATGTGCCTAAGAGGGTGAACGGTAATCCCTTCAAACGCCAGAGATCGGACGGAGAGGTAGACCATCCGAAGCGGCATCAGGTCAACCCCGTAGGTGGAAAACTCAGCTTTGCTGAAGTAACCAAGGACAGAATCCTTATAGGTTTCATTGACCGAGGTAACGACCGTTGGTCCATCCCCAAAGACCAGTGGCTGTATGTCCGGAATGAAATGGGCAGGGCCCTCCTCCACTTAATGCGTGAGTCTCCGGGTAGTCCGCCGCGAGGTACTGACGCGGGCTGGCACCAAGGTCAGATCAAAATATTCGCGTGCGAGGATGCAAGAACTGTCGCACTGTATAAGGCAGCAGTTGCAAGACTGGGTGAAGTCTACCCAGGGGCAAGACTAGATGTCGTCGACTGGAAGGACATTCCTGCTCGGCCAAGGGTAAGGGCATGGATTCCTGCCGTCCCTGCAGAACCCGAGAATATTCTTGAGATGCTGCAGGTCTGGAATCCGTCTCTCCCGACGCAGGATTGGGGCGTCATTCTGGTCGATGATGTGGTTGGGCCCAATAGACAGGTAGAAAGCCTGCTTGACGAAGAAGGCCTCGACGTCACGATCGTGGCTAAACCTGAGCACACTAACGTTGATGCTGCTTCAGACAGCAGGGTTCCCGCCACGCCAAATCGTGCAGGTGCTCTGAACAACTCCTCGTTGAGAGACAGCGCCCGGAACAGGCCAGACCTCGACGACACGCTGGCGGCAGGGAAGTCTGAGCTCTCTCATGTTGGTGGTGCTTCAGATAAATCTGCACAAATCTAAAGCAGCCTCGGCTGTTTTAAGCAGTCGTCTTTCTAAAGGCGACGTAGACGTGGTCCTTATCCAAGAGCCCTGGGTCAATAGCTCTAGGATCTGTGGATTGGGGACTAAGGGGTACAAGCTCATCCAAGCCAATGATGAGGGCAAGGTCAGAACCTGTATTTTGGTAAAGTCTGAGCTAAACACCTTTCTATTACCCAACTACTCAAATGGTGACGTTACAGCTGCCAGCTTAACAGTCGGCAGCACCAGCCTAACGATGGCGTCGGTCTATATGCCCTATGACGCCGAAGAACCTCCTCCACAAAAGGAGGTGAGAGATCTGGTGGATAATTTCTGTACGGGCCATCTTATTATTGGAGCTGACGCTAATGCTCATCACGTCCAGTGGGGAAGCTCCGATATTAACGCTAGGGGCGAGTCTCTGTTTGACTACCTACTAACAACTAACCTGGTGGTTTGTAACGTGGGTAACGAGCCTACTTTTATAACTAAAGCTCGTAGGGAGGTTATAGACCTCACTGTTTGTAGCGAAGGCGCTTATGAGTGGGTCAGAAAATGGCGTGTTCTTGATGAGCATTCATTTTCTGACCACTAACTGGCAGCTACATAACCAAATATTAGCTAGGGACCTACCAGTATTACCTCCACAAGCCCCCTCATCAGTGGGAGAACTGGATGATCTGGTAACGACCTTTACAACGGCGCTCTCAAATGCCCTAGAGCAGGCTTGTCCAGTACCAAAACCACGCGGCAAACATAGACCCCACTGGTGGTCTTACGACCTGGATTCGTTCCGTATATCATGCAGGAAGCAATTTAACAAGGCCAAGAGCATCGGTACGGAGCCTGAATGGCTCGAATATAAAGCTAAACTGAGGGCCTATAAAAAGGCTCTAAGGCAAGCGAAGAGAACTTCGTGGAGAAATTTCTGCACCGGAGTCGAAAAAGTCGATGATACAGCGAGACTTAGACGAGTGCTATCAAAAACTCAAACAGCCATTAGCTATTTACGGAAGCCTGACGGATCTTGGACCAGCACGGAAGGGGAAACCCTGGAGCTGCTCCTGAACACACACTTTCCGGGGAACTTGTATGATGCACCTGTAGCATCTGCAACAAACCTGGCGGTAAACATACCCATTACGGAGGAAAGGGTAAGGTGGGCAATCAAAAGCTTTGAGCCGTTTAAGGCAGCTGGGCCAGACGGGATTTTCCCCGCACAACTTATAAACACGCTGGAAATATCAGCTAAATGGCTGGTAGTTCTCTATTCAGCCTGCCTGGCTCTTAATTACATTCCGTGCTCCTGGAGAAGCGCCACGGTAGTCTTTATTCCAAAGGCTGGGAAGGCCTCACACTATGAGCCTAAAGACTACAGACCGATCAGTCTCTCGTCTTTTGCACTTAAAACCTTCGAGAGGATAATTAGCGATTATCTCTCCTCTACTATTGATAGCAACCTTATTTCTAGCTATCAACATGCATACACCAAAGGCAAATCAACGGAAACTGCGCTCCACAGCCTAGTCTCTATTGTTGAAAAATCATTGCACGAAAAGGAGTACTGTCTCGTGGCCTTTCTGGACATCGAAGGGGCTTTCAACAATATAAGGCCGGAGGCTATTAACACTGCTTTAACAAACCTGGGCATAAATAGGTCTCTTATTGGACTAATTGATCAACTACTAAAGGGAAGGAAAATAGTTTCTTCACTGGGAACAGTTGATCTTTCACGCTATGTCACAAGAGGAACGCCTCAGGGTGGTGTTCTCTCCCCGCTCCTATGGAACCTCACCGTAAACTCGCTGCTACGAGACACAAGGTGGGGGGGCGGGACGATTTAGCTATTGCATATAGGGGCAAATTCCCACAAACCCTGTGTGACTTGATGCAAGTAGCACTGCGAGAAGTTTCTTCATGGTCCTCTCGCTGCGGACTTAGCATCAACCCGGGAAAGGTGGAGCTTGTCCTTTATACCAGGCGGTACAAGATACCACCGCTGAACCTACCAGAACTAGTTGGCGTGCGCCTGAACTTAGCTGACAAAGCCAAATTCCTAGGCACAGTTCTAGATAGAAAGCTTAACTGGAAGGAGAATGTCATCCAGCGCCAGAGGAAAGCGTGCATTGCACTTTACACGTGTAAAAGAGCCATTGGCAAAAAATGGGGGCTCAGCCCCAAAATTTGCAGATGGATCTACACTGCGATAATCCAGCCAATTATGCTGTATGGAGTCGTGGTATGGTGGCCTGCGCTAGGAAAGGCAACAAACCTAAATCTGTTAGGAAAAGTCCACAGATCGAGCATGATCTGTATAAGCGGGGCGTTAAGAACAACGCCCAATGAAGCTCTCCAGGCCATTCTTGGCTTTTTGCCACTCGATCTGGAAGGGTATCGGGCAGCAGCAGCATCGGCTGTGCGTCTAAGGGAAACGTCAGTCTGGGGCGCAAGCACTATTGGACACTCCTGTATTCTAAGATCTTACAGCTTTCTCCCTCTGAGCACAGATCGGTGTGCGACCACAACAGTCGGAGATTGTTGTTTTAGAATAAACATTCCCAGCAGGGAAGACTGGGAGAACATAGATAGGTGTCCCGCTACTAATGGCGGCACTTTTATATACACCGACGGCTCGAAGTTAGACGGCAGAGTCGGAGGAGGGGTTTACTCAAGGGATTTGGACCTAGAACTCTCCTTTAGACTACCTGATCACTGCAGCGTCTTCCAGGCTGACGTTTCTGCAATCATGGACGCCGTGACTTGGATAGGTGAACGCACCATCGGACAGGATATCTGTATTTTCAGCGACAGCCAAGCGGCCATCAAATCCCTTGGCTCTTACTCGTTCAACTCTGAACTGACGCTCAGCTGTCGTCGATCTCTTCAAGAGATGGCCCAACAGAACCGCGTGAACCTCTCATGGGTCCCGGGACACAGGGACATTGAGGGAAACTGTAGGGCAGACGAACTTGCCAGGCAGGGCACGACCAAGCAGATTCTTCAAGATAAAGAGCGCATAGGTATGCCGTTTGCCACGTGCAAGCTAATGCTGAAGGAGCATACACTCCGCGAAGCCAACGAAAGATGGCTACAAGCCCTAGGGTGCCGGATATCCAAGCAAACCTGGCCAAAATGCGATCTTAAAAGATCTAGACACATATACGCCCTAAAAAGGAAGGAAATCTCCATATTAATAGGTGTTTTAACCGGGCACTGCCTTATTGGTGGGCACGCAGCAAGGCTAGGCGTTCCCTACCGATGATGCTGCAGGAGTTGCAAAGAGGATGAGGAAGAGGAAACGGTGGAGCACCTCATCTGCAACTGCCCGGCCTTAAGCGGAGCGAGAAGGCGCTCTCTGGGATTTCCCTTCCTGGTTAGCTTAAGCCAGGTCGCGGAGCTAGACATAACCCTGCAGTCAAATTCCGAACTACTCAGCAAACATACTAGTTCATTGACTAACCATTTTGTGGCTTATGCATACCAGTTCATTGTTGATTAGTTTTAAAACCAGTCAATGCCAAACTACTCAGCGAAAATTCTAGTTCATTGACTATACATTTTGTGGTGTATTTATACTAGTTCATTGCTGGTTAGCTTCCAACCAGTCAAGGCCAAACTACTCAGCAAACAATATAGTTCAATGACTATACATTTTGTGGTGTATTCATACTAGGTCACTTCTGATCACCTTTAAACCAGTCAAGGCCAAACTACTCAGCAAACAATATAGTTCAATGACTAAACATTTTGTGGTATATTCATACTAGTTCACTTCTGATCACCTTTAAACCAGTCAATGTCGATCTACTCAGCAAACAATATAGTTCACTGACTATACATTTTGTGGTGTATTTATACTAGTTCATTGCTGATTAGCTTCAAACCAGTCAAGGGCACACTACTCAGCAAACAATATAGTTCAATGATTGTACATTTTGTGGTGTATTCATACTAGTTCATTTCTGATTAGCTTTAAACCAGTCAATGCCAAACTACTCAGCAACATTATAGTTCTACGCCTAAACATTTTGTGGTGTATTCATACCAGTTAATTTCTAAATACCTTCAAACTAATCAATTCCAAACTACTCAGCAGACACCTAGCTCGTTTACTATACATTTTATGGATGTTTTTATACTAGTTCTTTGCTGATTACCCTTAAACCAATAAATGCCAATCTAATCAGAAAACATACTAGTATACAACTATAATTTGCTGGGCGAAATCATACTAGTCACAAAAATCCTGGTTCGTACTAGTATGCAAGTATGTATGAATCTCGGGTTGAAATTATACTACATCTTTTTCAGTTTATATTCAGAAAGTTTTCTGAATATCAATTGTAATTTTCTGAATGTCAATTGTATTTTTCTGTATATCAAATGGAAATCCTGAATATGAATTGTAATTTTCTAAATATAAATTGTTACTTTCTGAATATAAACTGAAAAGGAGTAGTCAGAAAAAGCCTAATCTATTTTAGAAAAATACTAATTAGAAAAATTCCATTTCATACTACATTATTATTATAAGGCCTTATTACACCGCAACCATTAGTACGATCTATTGTAGTACATGGTACTATGCAAACATTATTTGAAATTTTAGGTTTGCTTCTTTTTTTCTCTTGTAATTCACAGATGCTTTTTCGTGTTTGGCTAAATACAAATATGATGCTGATGTATATATGATCTAGTATGTCAACTGCACACAGAAAAATTTCTTACATTTTTAGTTAACATGATTCATGTTAAATCAACATGAACACCTCTTGTACGTAAAACAAAAACAATTTCGGAAAATCAACACGAACATTTTAACATGAAGCGTATGGTTAAAATAACATGAAGTACTTCTGCATAAGAATTACATTAGTGTGTATCCCTTACACTATATTCGGTTTGTTTTAACATGAACAAGTGTTGTTTTCGAGCATTATCTGTTCCCCATCAAAGCTTGTGAACAGAATTGTTCTCAAAAGAACAGAATTTAAGTCAGTGTGTAGATACCGACTTGATGAAAAGTTGTAGATATTATAAATAATTAATATATTGTGAAATTTATAGTTTATTAACTTGCGAATAAGTTGTGAAGTTATGCAAAAAGTTTTGGGTAAGTAATTTGTGTTGGTTTTTTATATTTTGTAAACGTTTCCTGCTAAAACACGTCCAAAAATGTCGGGGTAGGTTAAAAACAACGCGCACTATACATATTTAAATACAATGGAAACGCTTTAGGATTAGGGATACCGGGTAGAAAAGGCGTCGTTTGATACTTATCCCTACATTAATTGGACGCGTGCTACCAGTTTTACAATCGCTTGGATAATTTAAAGAGCTTTCAATGAAACAATTTTTATTTAATTTTCAGATTGGGGCTTGTTGTTGCTGTTTTCGATGCAGAAGTTGCCAATGATTGCATTAAAATAAGAATATGTATATGTATGTATGTACATATGTGTACTTTTATTATTTAACATGCTGATCGTGTTAATTTAACATGATGATCGTGTTAATTTAACATTATGATCGTGTTAATTTAACATGATAGATCGTGTTGATTTAACAATAAAAACATGTTGAATTAACATGACAGGTCGTGTTAATAAATTATACATTATATACTTTCATACCTGAAAATATGTATGTTAAAGGTTTTCGATAAATGAATTAACTAAATAAAAATTATTAAAAAAATCAAAAACAAGGTGTTTTATTTTAAGGGTTAATTTAACAATAAAAACCTGTTAAATTAACATGATAGATCGTGTTAATTTAACAATAACATCCTTAATGTCAATTTAACATGTCTGATCGTGTTGATTTAACAAGAAAAATAATGTTGTATCAACAGGAAATCATGCTGATTCAAACCTTTGTGATCATGTTAAATTCACACTGTTCCTTCATGTTGATTTAACATGTAGGAACAGTGAAACAATAGCTTCATGTTAGAACAACATGAGCGATAGTGTTGAAAAATAATAACCTGAAAAAGTGTTAAAAAAGTGTTGACTCAACATGAAAATTATTCTGTGTGTGCTATATTTCTTGTGTACTTATATACACAGAAAAAAGGCACTGGTAAAATCTACAATCTCGTGTTGTTATCCTGAATTTGACCAAATTTTGGTTGTTTGAACGGTATTTTTTGTTGAAGTAACTGTATTCAGATCTTTTATGATCCCTCTAGATCTTTTATAATCCCATTTTGGCCAGGTTTGTTTGGATGTCCGGCACCCTTGGGATTGTTGCTACCTTTCGTTGGCTTGACGGAGTGTGTACTCCAAGCCAACGAAATGTGGCAACAATCCCCAAGGTGCCGGACATCCAAACAAACCTGGCCTAAGAAGGAGAGAAATCTCCATATTAATAGGTGTTCTAACTGGGCACTGCCTTATTGGTAGGCACGCAGAAGGTGTGCCCTACCGACGATGCTGTAGGAGCTGCAAAGATGATGAGGAAGAGGAAACGGTGAAGCACCTCATCTGCAACTGCCCGGTCTTAAGCGGCGCGAGAACGCGCTTTTTGGGAGTTCTCTTCCTGGATAGCCTAAACCAGACCGCTGAACTGGACATAAAGGACTTGATGGCCTTCATAAAGTCATCTAAGTGGTTCGAGGAGGAGTAACGGTGTCGGTTTAGGAGTGTCAGTCCCGGGATACTACTATGTGGAAAATCCCAACAAAAATCAAAGTTGGAAGAGAAGTTCGGCAAAAGTCTCGTTAGAGGTTATGACAACCTGTTGGTATATAACCGCCATTTTTTTACGTTGCGGCATAAACTTGAGTATATTGACAACAACAATATAAATTGACTCTAACAATGCTCCTTTAACTCGAGTGTATGGCCCAGCATGAAAGCAGTCTTAGTTTGACTCTTTTTGATGTAAAAATAAGACTTACTTTTATCTATATATACATATGTGGGACCGGAACTGCGCAGTGGACGACAATCTTAACCTTGAGTAACCTTAATTTACCCTACCTAAAAATACAACACCAAAGCCCCAATTACATAAAACTTTGACAAATGCGCGCCTCGTTTTTGAGCATTTGCAAAAATTTCGCTTCGCTTTACGTTTAAAAAATTTTGAATGAAAGTGGATCCTACAAAGTTGAATACAATTGGGCCTTCACCTATATAATCAAACTTGACGAACGCGGAATTTGAAAGGAGCCATTGCAAGTTGAATTCAATAATTAAATTAAAAATACAATAAACAACATAATTTAAAAAATATAGAAAAAAAAACTTGTGTCAACTTTACCGAGAATCGAACTCAGAGCCTTTAGCTCATTTTTGGCTGTGTATGAACTAGTATATAAACTGGTATAATGCTGATGCAGAGGCTGACTAGTATACCAATTGGTATGGTGCTGATGCAGAAGAGGACAATTGCTTTTCTTTTTCTCTTGTAACTGCTTCTTTTTTATCTTGTAATTCACAGATGCTTTTTCGTGTTTGGGTAAATACAAATAGTCGCTGCCCTGCAGTCAAATTCCGAACTACTCAGCAAACATACTAGTTCATTGACTAACCATTTTGTGGCATATGCCTACCAGTTCGTTGTTGATTAGTTTTAAAAGCAGTCAATGCCAAACTACTCAGCGAAAATTCTAGTTCATTGACTATACATTTTGTGGCGTATGCATACTAGTTCATTGCTGATTAGCGTTAAAACAGTCAATGTCGAACTACTCAGCAAACAATATAATTCATTGTCTATACATTTTGTAGTGTATTCATACTAGTTCATTGCTGATCACCTTTAAACCAGTCAATGTCCAACTACTCAGCTAACAATATAGTTCATTGACTATGCATTTTGTGGCATATGGATACCAGTTCATTGTTGATTAGCTTTAAACCATTCAATGCCAAACTACTTAGCGAAAATTCTAGTTCATTGACTATGCATTTTGTGGTGTATTCATACCAGTTCATTTCTGATTTCCTTTAAGCCAGACATTGCCAAACTACTCGGCAAACAATGTAGTTCATTGACTGTACATTTTGTGGTGTATTCATACTAGTTCATTTTTGATTAGCTTTAAACCAGTCAATGCCAAACTACTCAGCAACATTATAGTTCTACGCCTAAAAATTGTGTGGTGTATTCATACTAGTTAATTTCTGACTACCTTCAAACTAATCAATTCCAAACTACTCAGCAGACACCTAGCTCGTTTACTATACATTTTATGGATGTTTTTATACTAGTTCTTTCCTGATTACCCTTAAACCAATCAATGCCAATCTAATCAGAAAACATACTAGTATACAACTATAATTTGCTGGGCGAAATAATACTAGTCAGAAAAATCCTGGTTCGTACTAGTATGCAAGTATGTATGAAACTCGGGTTGAAATCATACTACACCTTTTTCAGTTTATATTCAGAAAGTTTTCTGAATATCAATTGTAATTTTCTGAATGTCAATTGTATTTTTCTGAAAATCAAATGGAAATTCTGTAACTGCATTCAGATCTTTTATGATCCCTCTAGATCTTTTATGATCCCATTTTGGCCAGGTTTGTTTGGATGTCCGGCACCCTGGGGATTGTTGCTACTTTTCGTTGGCTTGACGGAGTGTGTACTCCAAGCCAACGAAAGGTGGCAACAATCCCCAAGTTGCTGGACATCCAAACAAACCTGGCCGAAATGGGATCATAAAAGATCTAGAGGCATTCACGCCCTAAGAAGGAGAGAAATCTTAATATTAATAGATGTTCTAACTGGGCACTGCCTTATTGGTAGGCACGCAGAAGGGGTGCCCTATCGACGATGCTGTAGGAGCTGCAAAGATGATGAGGAAGAGGAAACGGTGAAGCACCTCATCTGCAACTGCCCGGCCTTAAGCGGCGCGGGAACGCGCTTTTTGGGAGTTCCCTTCTAGTCTAAACCAGACCACTGGGATTTTCCAAATGGCCGGGTCCCGGGACTGACTTTCCTAGTGCTGGTGGTATCACAACGGGCTTTTCAAAACTGGCCTAAGTGTGCCTCTGCGGCAGCCACTAACCTAACCTAACCTAACTGCATTCAACTGTTTGAACAGTCACAGATTTTTAAATTAAAAATGAAACTAAATAAAAGCTTATAAAAAAACTAGGTCCCGCCAACTCATAGGGAAAAAATCAAAGCAGCACACTATAAGTTGGAAGAGAAGTTCGGCAAAAGTCTCGTTAGAGGTTATGACAACCTGTTGGTATATAACCGCCATTTTTTTTTACGTTGCGGCATAAACTTGAGTATA
This sequence comes from Campiglossa producta, assembly GCA_964058755.1. NCBI lineage: Eukaryota > Metazoa > Arthropoda > Insecta > Diptera > Tephritidae > Campiglossa > Campiglossa producta. Next base: position 710,272 of record CAXKVI010000018.1, on the reverse strand, counting down.
TTGGCAACAACAATATAAATTAACTCTACCAATGCTCCTTTAACTCGAGTGTATGGCCCAGCATGAAAGCAGTCTTACTTTGACTCTTTTTGATGTAAAAATAAGACTTTATGAAAGTGGATCCTACAAAGTTGAATGCAATTGGGCCTTCACCTATATAATCAAACTTGACGAACGCGGAATTTGAAAGGAGCAAGTAGAATTCAATAATTAAATTAAAAATACAATAAACAACATAATTTAAAAAATATAGAAAAAAAACTTGTGTTAACTTTACCGAGAATCGATCTCAGAGCCTTTAGCTCATTTTTGGTTGTGTATGAACTAGTATATCAACTGGTATAATGCTGATGCAGAGGCTGACTAGTATACCAATTGGTATGGTGCTGATGCAGAAGAGGACAATTGCTTTTCTTTTTCTCTTGTAACTGCTTCTTTTTTACCTTGTAATTCACAGATGCTTTTTCGTGTTTGGGTAAATACAAATAGTCGCTGCTTTCTAAAGAATAAACTGGTATATTGCTGATGTAGAGGCTGACTATGATACTGGTGCATAGACCGACTAGTATACCAACTGGAATGAATGTCAAATTCGTGGACTAGTATGACAAGTGGTACGATCTGAATGGGCATAATGATTAGTATGTCCTGCCGCATAGACTGCGCAGTATGCCAACCGGTATGATTCTGATGTATATATGAACTAGTGTGTCAACTGGTAAGATTCTGATGCATATATGAACTAGTATGTCAAATGGTATATTTCTGATGCAAATTTGAACTAGTATGTTAACTGGTATGATTCTGATACATAAATGAACTACTATATCAACTGGTTTGATTCTGACGCATATATAACTAGTATGACAACTGGTATGATTCCGATGATTTTTTTAACTAGTCTGTTAATTGGTATGATTCTGATGCATTAATGAACTAGTCTGTCAACTGGTATGATTCTGATGCATATAAGAAGTAGTCTGTCAACAGGTATGATTCGGATGCATATATGAACTAGTCTGCCAACTGGTATGATTCTGATGCATATATGATCTAGTCTGTCAACTGGTATGATTCTGATGCATATATGAACTAGTCTTTCAACTGGTATGATTCTGATGTATATATGAACTAGTCTGCCAACTGGTATGATTCTGATGTATATATGAACTATTCTTTCAACTGGTACGATCCTGACGTATATACGAACTAGTATTTTAAATGGTATGATACTGATGTGTATAATAACAAGTATATCAACTGGTATATTCCTGATGCAGAGGCTGACTAGTCAGCCAATTGGTATGGTGCTGATGCAGAGAAGGACAATTGCCATCTCGTAGGACATCGCCGTGTTAAAAATACCAGTTGCTAATATGGAAAAATTACAGAACTCGAACTAGTTGAAGCCGCCTAGCTGACTGGTATTTGATTAGTATAAAACTAGTTAAGTTGACTGCAGGGAAAGGACTTGATGTCCTTCATCAAGTTATCAAAATGGTTCGAGGAGGGGTAGCGGTGTCGGTTAGGAGTGTCAGTCCCGGGTTTCGGCTATATGGAGAGTCCCGACAGCACTGGGATTTTCCATATGGCCGGGCCCCGGGACTGACTTTCCTAGTGTTTGGTGGTATCACAACGGGCCTTTTATTACTGGCCTAGGTGTGCCTTTGCGGCAGCCACTTCTACCTACCTCATATCAGCGGTTGATGGGAGTTTAGCATCCGCCGTTGTCCGCTTAGCTGCGTTGGCAACCGCACTGGTGCTAGCTCCCATCAAGTCAATCTTACTCGATAGAGGGTTGGTTGACCGACTCGTAGTTGCCATCGCTGTCGATCCCCCCCTTGATTGTGGAACGGAGGTTGTCCTCCGGCGTTGTTGTTGCTTTCTCGCCTGCTCCTCCATTCCTCCATAGCTCTCCTCTGCTGAGGAGTGAAATTTGGCGTTGTTTGTTTTTTAGGTTTTTCGTTTTTATTTACGTTATTTGAGTTCATCTTGTTCGTACGACCCTTCGCCGGACAAGGCCAGCTTTTGGTCAAGGGAAGAGTAGGGGAAAATGTGTCGTCCGCCGCGGCAGAGCCCCGTACCGCGGTAAGGCCATGCTTACTCTCTGAGGCGACCGGGTATCAAATACAGCCACGATTTGCCTCACGGCTGCAAACGTCCAATGGGCACGGTTTCGCATAACACCCTGGATTGGGAGGGAGGTTTTCACGATACTTCTTACTCAAAATTAAAAAAAAAACGTTCAAACGTAACGCCCGCAACTTTAGGAAATGCCCATATATAACATATCTGAAAACTAAAATGCGGGTTTATTCTTTTTTTTTTTATTTATTTAAGTAAATGCATCTCTTGGTTACTTTCTGATATTTTGATATCACGCTCAAACTAATGAACCGTTTTCAAAGATTTGTATACTGTTAGAAAGGTATTTAAATCAGCTTTTGAAAAGATACAAAGTAAAAAAATTTGTATTCCAGTGGGGTGCACCACAGCTAACATCAAAACAACGGCTCAAATATTTCACATACAAGGAAAAGGTCGGCGGCTGAATGTACTTGAGAACATGGAGATATACAAGTTAAAAACATTTAACGGCAGGATAATAAACAACGAAATATTTGAACCCTTAAAACTAATTTACAAAAAACATCACAAGCCAGCAGGTACAGCAACCAAACACGTAACAATGAACAAGCAAAAACGAAAAATGAACCAAACGGCAAAAATCACAGATTTCTAGTGTTAAGGCAACTAGGTAAATTAGCAATTTTCTTCCAATTTCGAAGTATTAAGAAAAAACCTTTAAGGATAAATTAAAGATGAATGTAGTGACCTCTTAAAAACCAACACAAAAATAAGATAAGAAAAGCTGTTTGTAAATAATCGTTTCATATGTCTGTTGGCGGCCGCCGTGGTGTAGCGGTTAAGTGTTCGGCCTTCTACACCAAGTCGTGTCGGTTCGATGCCCGGCAAAAGTAACATCCAAAATTATTTAGAAAAAGAATTTTTCTAAACGGGGTCGCCCCTCGGCAGTAGTTTGGCAAACACTCCGGGTGTATTTCTGCCATGAGAAGCTTCTCAGAAAAAAATTCATTTGCTTTGCAAGTGCCGTTCGGAGTCGGCAAAAAACTGTAGGTCCCGCCAACTTGTAGGAAAAACTCAAAGGCAACACACCACAAGTTGGAAAGAGAAGCTCGGCTAAAAATCTCGTTAGAGGTTATGATGACCTGTTGGTATATCGCCGCCATTAGTTTTTTTTTTATGTCTGTTGGGGACGTTACGTTGCGGACGTTATTTTACTAGTAAAAAACCAAATTTTTTCCGTACAAAAAAAATGTTGGTTGACTTTTTCTGGGAAACATCCATATATTAAATAGACCTTTCTAAAATGTTTTTTTTTAAATCGCTTGGTCTTTGAAGTGTTGCCCAGTTTGAAAAAAAGTTGAAAAAAACTAAAAAATTTTTTTTTAGTGTAATATAGAATCTTTACAGTATATGTTTTCAAAAGGAGATTTTAATACCTTTCTAATACAAATTTTTGAAATCGGTTGATTAGTTTACGCGTGATATCAAAATATCAGAAAGTAACCAAGAGATGCATTTACTTAAATAAATTTAAAAAAAAGAAAAAAAAACCCATTTTAGTTTTGAGATATGTTATATATATACCCTCGTGTAGGGTGGATACCTTGCCGCGGTACGAGGGCTTAAGTCGATAGCCACAGGGCTACGCTGCCCTTGTGATCATAGCTCCGTACGGCACTTCATCACGAGAGCAGCCTAGTCTCTCTGGCGCGACGACAAAGATCTTCGCCCTCCCAATCCAGGGTGTTATGCGAAACCGTGCCCATTGGACGTTTGCAGCCGGGAGGCAAATCGTGGCTGTATTTGAACGGAGCCTCTCTAAAACCGGGTCGCCTCAGAGAGTAAGCATGGCCTTACCGCGGTACGGGGCTCTGCCGCGGCGGACGACACATTTTCCCCTACTCTTCCCTTGACCCTAAGCTGGCCTTGTCCGGCGATGGGTCGCAAGACACAAGATGAACTCAAATAACCTAAATAAAAACGAAAAATCTAAAAAACAAACAACGCCAAATTTCACTCCTCAGCAAAGGAGAGCTATGGAGGAGCAGGCGAAAAAGCAACAACAACGCCGGAGGACAACCTCCGTTCCACAATAAAGGGGGGATCGACAGCGATGGCAACTACGAGTCGGTCAACCAACCCTCTATCGAATAAGATTGACGCTGATATGAAAACCAGTATCTTTACGTCTGTGGCAGCGGTCTCACGACCTGGCCTCGGAGTTTCCAAGGAGAAGGAAGCTGCAACTGAGATGTCGGCAAGGAGAGCGACCGCGATGGCAACGACGGGGCCGCACTCCAGGGAGACATCTCCCCGCCGCTTCACATACCACGAGAAAAGATTGGCTGCAGAGGTCCTGAAGAGGTATGAAGGGGTACCGCAGGAATCGCTGTCGCCGAATTCCAGTAAATCGGTAGAGCTAGCGAAAGCTGTGATACCGGATTTCCAAAATTCTTACATGCCAAAGAGGTTAACCCTTTCAAGCGCCAGAGATCGGACCTGGAGTTAATTCCCCCTCCCAAGCGGGTCAGAATACCCCTGGAGCGGGCAAACTAAGCTTTGCTGAGGTAACCAAGGACAGGATCCTTATAGGCGTCCTTGGCCGAGGCAATGACCGTCTGGCCATCCCCAAGGACCGGTGGCGTTACGTGCCAAATGAACTTGGCAACATTCTTCTCAACGTTGCTGCGGAGTTTCCGTGTAGTTCGGCGCGAGTAACGGATGCGGGTTGGCACCAGGGTCAGTTTAAATTACTCGCATGCGAGGATGCAAAAACCGTAGCACTGTACAAGGCAGCAGCTGCTAAACTGGGTGAAGTCTACAAGGGCGCAAAGATAGAGGTCGTCGACTGGAAGGACATTCCAGCTCGTTCAAGGGCAAGGGCGCGGATTCCCTGAGGAACCCGAGATAATTCTCGGGATGCTACGGCTAATGAATCCGTCCCTCCCAACGCATGACTGGAGTGTCAATCTGGTCGGGTATGCGGTTGGGCCCGACAGACAGGTGGTGTTCACCATGAATAAAGAGTCAATCGAGCCCCTCAAAAGGTGCAATGGCCTAGTACACTACAGCGTAGGCCAGATCTTTATCCAAGTATATCGTCGTGAGGCTCAGCGCGCTGCCTTCTCGGCTGCTCCGGGGGAACCGGAAAACGAATTACCAGAAGAGGAAGCGGAGGATTCCGATGCGGAAAGCATGTTATCCGCCACATCCCTTGGCGATAGTGCTGTGAACAACTTGGAGATAGAGGACAGCCTACAGGACGAGGAAGTCCTCGACGTCACGGTGGTAGCAGCCAACGCTGAGCGATTAACATCTAACGCTACAGGCAGCAAGACTGCTGCAACGCCATATCGGGCAGTTAATCGGAACAACTCGTCGTTGATAGGCAACCTCCGGGATGGAGCAAACCTCGACGATATGGGGACGGCAGGGAAGTCTGTGCGCTCTCATGTTGGTGGTGCTTCAGATTAATCTGCACAAATCTAAAGTTGCTTCGGCTGCTTTAAGTAGTCGTCTTTCTAAAGGCGACGTGGATGTGGTCCTCATCCAAGAACCCTGGGTCAATAGCTCGAGAATCTGCGGATTGGGGACTAAGGGCTTCAAGCTCATTCGAGCCAGCGAGGAGAGCAAAGTCAGAACGTGTATTTTGGTCAAGTCTGAGTTGAACTCCTTTCTCCTACCTAACTACACCAATGGTGATATTACCGCTTTCAGTCTAACGGTCGACAGCACCCGCCTGACGGTGGCGTCCGTCTATATGCCCTACGACGCCGAAGAACCCCCACCACAAACGGAGGTGAAAGACCTGGTGTCAAATTTCTGCACGGGCAATCTTATTATTGAAGCGGACGCTAATGCTCACCATGTCCAATGGGGGAGCTCCGATATCAATGCCAGGGGCGAGTCTCTGTTTGATTACCTCTTAACAACTAACCTGGTAATTTGCAATGTGGGTAATGAGCCTACTTTTATCGCTTAGACCCGCAGGGAGGTCATAGACCTCACTATCTGTAGTGAAGGCGCTTATAGTGGGTCAGAAAATGGCGGGTTCTGGAAGAACATTCATTCTCCGACCACCACTACATAGAAATAGTTCTAGATTTTATTGTAGAACAACCTATCATTAAGCGCAATCCACGTCACACTAATTGGCAGTTACACAATGAAATATTAAACAGAGACCTGCCAGTACTGCCCTCACAAGCCCCCTCATCAGTAGAGGAGCTGGAGGATCTTGTTACTACATTTACATCGGCGCTCTCAAATGCTCTAGGACTGGATTGTCCAGTGCCAAAACCACGCGATAAACACAGGCCACATTGGTGGTCCTACGATTTGGACTCGTTCCGCAAATCATGCCGGAAACAATTTAACAAGGCCAAGACCCTCGGCTCTGAGCCTCACTGGCACGAACATAAAGCTAAACTAAGGGCATAAAAAAAATCTCTGAGACAGGCGAAGAGGACCTCGTGGAGAAATTTCTGCACTGGCGTCGAAAAGGTCGACGACACAGCGAGACTTAGACGAGTCCTCTCGAAAAGTCAAACAGCCATCAGATATTTGCGAAAACCTGACGGATCCTGGACCAGCACGGAAGAGGAAACCCTTGATCTGCTCTTGAATACACATTTTCCGGGGAATCTGCATGACGCACCACTAGCACCTGCAACAAACCTGGCAGTAAATATACCCATCACTGAGGAAAGGGTAAGGTGGGCAGTTAAGAGCTTTGAACCGTATAAGGCTGCCGGGCCGTACGGGATTATACCCGCGCAACTTATAAACACGTTGGAGACATCAGCTAAATGGCTGGTATTTCTCTTCACAGCCTGTCTGGCTCTCAACCACATTCCGGGCTCCTGGAGAAGCGCCACGGTAGTGTTTATCCCTAAGGCTGGGAAGGCATCCCACTACGAGCCAAAAGACTACAGACCGATCAGTCTCTCGTCCTTTGTACTCGAAACCTTTGAGAGGTTACTAAGCGACTACATCTCAACGACTATTGATAGCAACCTTATCTCTAGCTATCAGCATGCATACACCAAGAGTAAATCAACAGAAACTGCTCTGCACAGCCTAGTATCTGTCATTGAGAAATCGCTGTGTGAAAAGGACTACTGTCTCGTGGCCTTCTTAGACATTGACAACATATAAGCCCGGAGGCGATCAACTCCGCTCTAACTAATCTGGGCGTAGATAGACCTCTAACTGGTTTAATTGACCAACTTCTAAGAGGAAGGTAAATAGCTTCTTCACTTGGTACGGTTGAGTTATCACGCTATGTCACAAGGGGAACGCCCCAGGGTGGTGTTCTTTCCCCGCTTTTATGGAACCTCACAGTCAACTCGTTGCTACGTGACACAAGCTGGGGGCGGGAAGATAGTGGCATACGCAGACGATTTAGCTATTGCATTCAGAGGCAAGTTCCCACAAACTCTGTGTGACCTGATGCAAGTAGCACTGCGAGAGGTTTCGAGGTGGTCCTCTCGCTGCGGACTTGGTATCAACCCGGGGAAAGTGGAACTTGTCCTCTTCACCAACCGGTACAAAATACCGCCACTAAGCCTACCAGAACTAGATGGCACGCGCCTGGGCTTGTCGGATAAGGCCAAGTTTCTAGGCATAGTTCTGGACAGGAAATTGAATTGGAAGGAGAATGTTCTTCAGCGCCAGAAGAAAGCTTGCATCGCTCTTTACACATGCAAAAGAGCCATTGGCAAAAAATGGGGGCTCAGCCCTAGAGTATGCAGTTGGATCTACACGGCCATCATTCGCCCAATCATGCTGTATGTAGTCGTCGTATGGTGGCCGGCGCTGAGCAAGGCAACATACCTGAATCTGTTGCGGAAAGTCCATATATCCAATATGATCTGTATAAGTGGTGCGCTAAGGACAACGCCCAACGAAGCCCTCCAGGCCATTATGGGCATTTTGCCACTTGATCTGGAAGGGTTTCGGTCAGCGGCGGCATCAGCTCTGCGCCTAAGAGAAACCTCCAGTTGGGGTGCGTTTACTATTGGACACTCCAGTATTCTGGAATCTTACAGCTTTCTCCCTCTAAGCACAGATCGTTGTGCGACCACTACAGTCGGGGATAGCTGTTTCAAAATAAACATTCCCAGCAGAGAAGACTGGGAGAGGACGGATTGGTGTCCCGAAACAAATGGTGGCACTTCCATATAAACCGACGGCTCGAAGTTGGACGGCAGAGTTGGAGGAGGGGTTTACTCAAGGGATTTGGACCTTGAGCTCTTCTTCAGACTACCTGATCATTGTAGCGTCTTCCAGGCGGAAGTCTCGGCAATCCTGGACGCTGCGGCCTGGTTGAGCAAACGTGTTATCGGAGAAGATATCACTATTTTCAGCGATAGCCAAGCGGCAATCAGATCCCTTGGCTCATACACGTTCAACTCTGAACTGACGCTCAGCTGTCGTCGATCTCTTCAGGAGATGGCCCAACAGAACCGCGTAAACCTCACATGGGTCCCGGGACATAGGGACATGGAGGGAAACTGTAAGGCAGACGAGCTTGCCAGGCAGGGCACGACCAAGCAGGTTCTTCAGGATAAAGAGCGCTTAGGTATGCCGTTTGCCACATGCAAACTAATGCTGAAGGAGCACACACTCCGTCAAGCCAACGAAAGATGGCTGCAATCCCCAGGGTGTCGGATATCGAAACAAACCTGGCCAAAATGGGATCTTAAAAGGTCTAGACGCATTTATGCCCTAACTAGGAGGGAACTCTGTATATTGATAGGGGTATTAACCGGTCACTGCCTCATTGGTAGGCATGCAGAAAGGCTGAGTGTGCCCTACCGACGATGCTGCAGGAGTTGCAAAGATGATGAGGAGGAGGAAACAGTGGAGCACCTCATCTGCAACTGTCCGGCTTTAAGCGGCGCGAGAACGCGCTTTTTGGGAGTTTCGTTCCTAGATAGCCTAAGCCAGATCGCGGAACTGGACATAAAGGACTTGATGGGCTTCATAAAGTCATCTAAGTGGTTCGAGGAGGAGTAACGGTGTCGGTTTAGGAGTGTCAGTCCCGGGTTTCTGCTATGTGGAAAATCCCAACAACTCAGGGATTTTCCATATGGCTGGGTCCCGGGACTGACTTTCCTTGTGTTGGTGGTTCACAACGGGCCTTTCAAAACTGGCCTAAGTGTGCCTCTGCGGCAGCCACTTAAACCTACCTATATATATTGAATAGTCCTTTCTAAAATAAAATTTTATTTTTCAAAATCGCTTGATCTTTGAAGTGTTTTTTCAGTTTATTTGGAAAACATTTTTTTTCAGTGTACTAAAAAATTTGTACAGTGCATTTTTTTGAAAGCTTATTTCAATACCTTTCTAATGGTATGAAGATTTTTGAAATCGGTAAAGCCATTCCGTAGTAATCACACTTTAAATACCTATTATCGTCATTTTTCGAATATTTTCGAATATTTCGATACCTTGCCACGCCCACAATTTTTCGAAAATGCAATTTCTAAAAATGTGGTTGTGTTTGGGTAGGTAAGATGTACCTCTATGCAATATTTCATCAAATTCTGAGGGGTCGGTTTCAATGCATATTGGGTTTGATATGAAACTCATCATATATATAAAAATTTAGCGGTTTTTCGCGTTGTGATGAACTTTCCGGAGAATGGCTGAACCGATTTTAACGAAACTTTACCACATTGAAGAGACACATGTGGAGAAGGTTTATAACTTAAAAGGGGGTTATCAGAAAAGGGGGCGTGGCACCTGCCATACAAACTAAATTTGTAAAGAAGAATATCTGTGAAAGGATCTAAGGTAAGGACCTGGAAATCGCTATAGAGCTATAGCATATCAAAACCGTAAGTGGGGGTTATGTGAAAAGGGGGCGTTGCATATTTTGGTCCTCATGTGAAAGAGATACCGAGAAAAGTAGTGGAGAGGAGGGATAAAGATTCGCATACAAGTGCGCAGAAGGACGAAGCTCCTCAACCAGTGGCAATTGTGTTCACAAACATTATTATGGCTGTATTGATACCACATCACAGCTAGAAGAACAGAAGACAAATATAACATCACAATGAGAGGAACAGAAGGGATATCGTCGGTGATACTGCAATACGTGCCTTACCAAAAAAAAAAAAATTGTTTTATTCGTGATAGTGATACTTTACTAGATCCGAGAATCCCCCCCCCCCCCCCCCCCCTAAATATAATTTTTACTCATTAGCTAACCCGAAATCCGAATTTTTCTGTAAAGCAAAACGTTACGGTTGCTAGCAGGAGCTATGAAGCAATACGTGCCAAGTCATCGGTTTTTTCCTAGAAATGGTTTTAGAGTATGTATTATTGCTGCTTAGAACATTTGAAGCATCATCGGGGGTAACGTTGACAAAATCATCATTTGTGAGAAGAGCATAAAACGCGTAAGTCATAAATTTTGAATTTACTTCTCCCAACTATCTCCCTAACTTTTTCTTTTATATCTTTCCTATTATCAGTTTTACACTTTCCTTATGATATTCTAGTGCCCTTACGAGTCACTTTCGACGCTTCCATGCAAACTAATGTATGTCACTTTACATTACCCTATTATTTCTAACTGCATTTTTACAGTTATGGAGGCAAAATTTTAGAAAATTTGTTATCTGGAGAGCAGCACAAAAGATAATATGCAGAAACCCCGATTTTGAAAAAATTGGTATTTATAACGTTATTCCCGATGATGCTTCATTTAAAAAAAAAGTACTTTATTGTTCAAAAATGTCCCGGATTTCTTTATTTTTAGTAGTAATATTTCAGTGGCAAGATACCCAATTTGAGTAGTACATTCTCGTCACCTAATAGCATATGCTTTATCAATTCCGAAAGTAATAATAAAAATGGGAAGCAAATAATAATTTCCATACCCTAAAATCTGCAATCTTTTGTATGCGGAGGTTTGGGGGTGATAATTCTCAAGGCCTATAGTCTCCAGTAACGGGTGGGTGGAGAAAAAGTGTGCCCTAGCGTCTGCTGGGTGTGACAGGATGCCACTTCTAAATGGCTTGCGGCTGTGCCAAAGGCTTTATACCTTTCATGAGTATGAGTCACGTTAGTTGAAACATGAACACACTATAAAGGAGTGACGCTCTTACGCTGATATATAAAGGATGCAATCAATTGTATATGGGCTATGTGGAAAATTAGGTCAACCCTACGGTCGACATTGAACACGCAAAAACAGCAATAGTTACCTTTCTACCTTTTTAATAACAGGAGTTATAGCCCAAAATCTGTTTATCGGAACTATCGATTGTATAGGGGCTATATGAAATATTAATCGAGTCTCAATGATTTTCAACATCGATGTTGTTCATGCAAGAAGAGCAATACTTACAGAAACATCAAAAATGGTTATAACAACAAAACACAAAGAAGCATCAAACAATATCAACAACGCACCACACATCAAATCGCACGATTGTCAGAATCAACGACGTTCTTGGAGAGATGTAGGAGGAATAGAGTTACACTGAGTTTCATAACGAATGCTACAAAAACCATACTTTACACCATTAACAACAACATCAATAGTCACAAAATACCAACTGTCGAACACCGTGAGTACATACATAGAGAGGATCGTAGAGCTGGAAAACAATCGATGGCACTATCGATAGTTTTTTTTCACATTTCTAGCGTCACTTGTTCTTGATTGCGGAATGCGGGGTAAATTTTGTAAGTAGAAATCTTAAATATCAACGAATATATTTAGGGTACTCACATGCCATGTTAATATTGCCAGCTGGCAATATTTTGACAATTTACCAGGTTTCAAATTTATTGTTTTTGTTTTGCCTGCAAATCGAAGATACCACTTTGTGGCAATATTGCCGGGCTTATTCCTATGTTTAAATTTGTGGCAAAATTGAAAGTTGTCATTTTGCTTTCTTTTCAAATATAAATTCAGAAAAACAAAAAAAGGTAAAAAGTAAGTTTTGTTTACATTTTCTAATTTATTTAAATAATTTAAATGTTATTATAATTTCAGCTAAATAGTGCGCGTATTTGCAAAGGCCAATGTAAGAAGCGGAGCAGGGGTGCTCACAGTTAATGTGGCAATTTTAAAACCTTCTAAATTTAAAAGGGAACTGTGAGTACCCTAATTATATTTAAACATAAATCTCTTACATAGATGTTCTTTGGAGTATTGGCGGTTCTGCTGAGGATGGAGAAACATCAACAAAATGCCGCTTCTAAAGGTACGTACATAATAAAAGGATTATTGTGCAAACATACATATGCACGTTGGTGCATTCCCAGCAAACAATCGCAGTCATAAGAGTCCCAAAGGAGTCATAAATGGGAGCGTTTACCTACGCTCTTTATGAGTCCGGAATGAGGGTATTTCGCTTCTTCCGATGGTCTTCCGACATGCTCCTTTTTTCAACTTATTGCTTCGAAAATGTTTGATGGATTGAACTAAAGTTCTAATTTTTATTTTTTGGCAAACTATTTTATAGATGATGCAAATGAATTCGTGGACTTAAGTAGTGATTCCGACAAGCGATTCCTAAGGCTAGGGGTGGTAAAATCAGCAAATCAGCTGCTTGGAGATATTTTGTTAAAATTCGTTATGGAAAGTATGCGAAATGCAGGTTTTGTGGAAGGTCGTACCGTACAGTGCCAATACCACAAATCTCTTCGATCACCTAAAGCGATTTCATCCCGCATACGGTAACTCAAAACCGCCACCTTCTGGCATATCAACATATTTTAAACAACAGAGAGAATACCCCCCCCCCCCCCCCTCGTCAGCTCGCAAGAAAAATCTGATACACAGGCTTCATGGAAATGATTGCCGAGGACTTACCTTACCTTTTTCAATATCTGAGGATAAGGGGTTTCGGAAGTTATTAAAGCTAATAGATCCTCAATATGTACCTCCATCGCGAACCACTCTTCGAAACGTACAAATGAAAGAAATTTATTATAAGATGAAGAGTGCTTTGCATTCTCTTCTAAGCGAAGTGGAGTATTGTGCTAATACGACTGATTGTTGGACCTCAAATGCGAACGAAGGGTTTATTACTGTAACATGCCATTTTATTACGAACTCTTTCAATCTTCGTTCAGCAAATTTGCCTACGACAAAGCTTCTTGTCCCCACAAATCACTTTGCTGAGAATATAGCATCGACTTTACAAACGATATTTGACGAGTGGGGTACCTATTATATATAAATGCGCAAACATAACAGTTTTCTCCCTTTTTTGCAATAACCACAATTCTATTTGGTATGTATCGATATGTCTCGCCGAGCAGGGTGTGCGACAACAAACCAAAAATTTAAAAAAATTAATTATAATATGATTTGAAAACAAGCATGGGCATTCCTAACTCAATTGAGCCGCACGCAAGTGTGCGTGTGTGTACATGTATTCTTACGCTCTTCATTTCAGTTGCTGTTGAGAGCAAAAAATCAAATTAGCCACAGTGATGTTAAAAAATCATTTTCATGCCAGCCTTGGCGTAGACAGCAAAGGGGTAACATGTGTCGCCGCTTTGTTGATTGTTTCATGCGGTAGTAAATTATGCGCGATTTAAAAGTAATGTAAGCGATTTCAGATGGCTTGACTAAAATGTAACGCAAAAAGAAAAGTAAAAAATAAATGGGAACTTCATTAAGTATTGAATAAATAAATGATAGATAAACGAGATGAGAGGAAAAGAAAGTGAAAGAAAGAAAACCCTTGCTCTGAGTTTATTTGAAAACTTATCCAAAACGCTAACTTGGCGTCGTGCAAGTGGGCTTAGTGAAAATAAAATTAAAACTGTATTACAAGTAGGGAAATAAAATTAAAACTGCATTGCAAGAGGGGAATAAGCAGAAAGAAGAGGAATAAAAAGAAAGAGAAGGTATAAAAAAGGAAAAAAAAAATTAACACAAGACTTACCCGGTAGAGAATTTATTTTAAATTAAGCTTTTCCTTCTGATTTAAGTAATCTTTCAAATGAGCTTAATTTGAATTAAAAGAAAAGGAAACAAGTTTTTAATTTTTAAACTCTTTTATTGTCACTGATTTCTGAAATCAAGTTACCAAACCTACTCCTAATTACCAGTATTTATATTTTAAAATAAACAATGGACACATGCAGTTACTGGAGACTAATTTTTTTTTTTCAAGTTTGAAAACAGACTTAAAGAGATGCAAAAAATCAAGACGATTGACATATTTGAAAGTCTGTTTAAATGTGACATTACCCAATATTCATTTGAAATTAAAAAATAGTTATAAATTCTCAGAAGCGAAATGTCAGTTAATGTGAAGCAGATATTACTGTTTTCTGGAGAAAGTAAGAAATAATCATAAAAAAATGTTTGGAAGTCATTTTTAGCGCGCATAAATAGTATCATACAAATTTTGCGTTAAAGCGGTCTTGTTGTTACTACCTTGCTGTCGGTTAAGCAACTGACGCGTAAAAATTTGTTCTTAGCACCACTGCATCAAAGTTACTCTCGCATTTACCAAAACACCTACACAAACCAAAATGCCCAACGCTGTTTGAAAATCACACCACTACAAGTGCTATACACGCATTCGCTTTATAGAGCCGCTGTTATGGGTGTATGTAGGTATGACTACTTGCATTGTTGTGTTTGCATTCATTGCAGTAGGGTGAGTTGTTTTGTTGGCAGCAATAAGATAACATGAGCCAGCGCGTCAACTTTATTGAGCTTAGGTACAAACAGTGTTTACAAAAACAAAATCTGTGCGTGGGGATTCAGAGAAGCAAATGCTTTTGAAAAAAAGCACAAATAAGCTAGATCATGCACAAGGCCCTTCGTGGCTAGACTTAGTGAAATAAAATAAAATGGGAAATTGATAAAATTAAAAAAATAAGTAAACTCAGAAATAGAAAAGTGATTGAAAGTAAAAAAATAAAATTTGTTGGAAATGAAAGAAAATGAAATAAATAAAAGTATTAAATTAAGAAAATAATAGGAAAGGAAAGGGATGGATAAAAGGAAAAAGAAAGAAAAAAAAGGAAGGTAAGGAACGGAAAATATTACAGAAAAATCAAAGGGAAAGGAAAGGAATGGAAAAGAAAAAAGGAAGGGAAGAAAGGAAATGTAATGTAGGTAAAGCAGTGGAAAAGAGAAGCAAAAGGAGAAAGACAAAGAAAGGAAAGAAAAAAAAAAGAAGGTGAAGAAAAGGTAGCGAGGAAGAAGGTATGGAAAAAAAATGAAAATAAAAAGAAAGAAAAATAAAGGAAAGAAAGGTAATGAAAAGCTAAAAAAAATAAGTTAAGGAAATGAATGAAAGAAAAAGAAAAGCAAAGGAGTTGCGGAAAGGAACAAAAGAAAATAAGGAAACAGTAGGAAAGGAAAGGTAAGAAAAGGAAAGGTAAGGAAACGAAATGACAGGAAGGGAAATTTAAGAAAAAAAGGGAAAGAAAATAAAGGTAAGAAAAAAATAAAATAAAAGAAATGAAATGAAAAAAAAAAATGAATAAAATGAAAGGAAGCTAAAGCAACGGAAACGAAAGGAAAGGAAAGAAAAAGAAAATAAAAGGAAAAAATAATGTAATGGAAATAAAAGAAACGAAAAGAAAGAAAAATAAAAGAAAAGAACAGAGAAGAACAGAAAAGAAAGAAAGAAGGGAAATAAAATGAAATGAAAGAAGAGAAAAGGAAAAGAACGGAGAAGATAAGGAAAGGGAAGAGAAGGAAAGAAAGCAGAAGAAATAAATTGAGATGAAAGGAGAGGAAAGGAAATGAAATAAAAGCAAATGAATGCTAAGGAAAGGAAAGGAAAGAAATACGTATGAAGACGACCTAAGAGGAATAAATAATTATCATCATTGAAACTATATTACTGAATGGTGTAAAGAGGGAGGAAAAGGCAAAATGAATAGGAATGTATAGAAACCAAAAATATACAAAATATGGAAAAGAAAGGAAAATTTAAGAAATAGCAAAAAGGTAGGAAGATAAAATAAGGTTTTGTGGTTGAATTTCAACCACTGGGCGAACTCTAGGCATATCAAAGATTTCAACAATTGTTACTGACAATGCGAGTGTTATGTTAAAAGCATGCGAAATTCTTAAAAAAGAAACATCTGCCATGTTTTTCACATTGTACAAATTTAGCTGTTCAGGATTTATTGTCACAAGAGAGTCTTAAACCAATTCTCGACAAATGTAAGCGTACAGTGAAGTATTTCAAATGTAGCACAATAGCTTTCGAAAAATTTAAAGATGCACAAGGGACGGCCAAACCTTACAGCCTGATCCTAGAGACACCTACTCGTTGGAACAGTGCGTACAAGATGGTGGACCGGATTTTTTAAACTAATAGCTGCATATCCACAGTTCTTCTACAAACTTCAAAAGCTCCGCCGCCGCTGACAACAGATGAAATAGATATTTTGACAGATCTTACTGAAGTTCTGGCACCCTTTGATTCCATCACAGTTCAGTCATCGTCAAGTGCGACCGTAACAGTGTCTTTGGTTATACCTTTGGTAAACGGCCTTATGGATGAGCTTGGTGATCTCAAGCTAAAAACTGTGGAAGGAAATAACGCTCGTTCATTCATTATGGAACGTGTAAAAAAAAGATTGTACATATTCGAGGAACGCTCGGCTACACGTCTAAGTACACATTTAGATCCACGGTACAAAAAAGAAGGATTTTTGTCTCATTCTAATGCTGATATTGCAGTTATGTTGCTTGAGAAATAAATCGCCACAAATTTGCAGACGTTGGAACATCCGGACACAGCAGGACCGTCAACAACGACGCATCGAAGCCTAAACAAGTTCATGGAACGAAAGCTGTCCGACAATCAGAGCAAATCGCTCAGATGCGATTATTGCAGTTCGTCAATATTTGTTAGCTGCTAATGCAACGCAAGAAATCAATCCTTTGGAATACTGGAAGGTTATAAACTTTTTTATTTTTATTTTATTGTCGTTTTTATGTACATTTTCTCATACAGGCCAATACTGCTGAAATGCCTGCTTTGGCAAAATTGGCACGACAAATGCTTTGCATTCCTGCGTCTACCACAGAGTCCGAAAGAGTGTTTAGCACGGCCGGAGCAATTGTAACGGCTCGCAGAGCAGCCTTAAAGGCAAAACACGTAAATATGCTATTATTTATTAACAAAAATCTTTGGATCAATTAAATTAAATGTGTGAAGGGTTTCGAATGGAAAATTTCTAGAAATTGAAATTTCCATGTCTTTAGTCAAGTTGTTTTTTGAGTACCTATTTACACGTGCAAAGTTCCTTTAATTTTATGAATTCATTGACTTGTATTGTTCTGTTACTTATACACAAAACAATGTATTTTTTATTGAAAAATGCTTTATAGGACTGGTTTTTGAGCTTATAACATTGGGTCATATTTAAATTTAAAAAAAAAGAAATTTATTTTTCGGAAGCTTGATGTTATGGTCATGTGGACTATTTGACCGATCGAATAATTTATTTTTAAATTATTCTATTTTTGTTATTAACGAACAAACTGAGCAACAACTCACAAACAAACAATACCAGCTACCGTGATTGCAATTTCGCTCTTGCTAAGGAACTAGACGTACGGCTTTGTATTTGTTGTTAGAAATTTTTCATTTTTCCCTTTATAATGGTCATTGAACCGAGGAGAAATTAGGAATTTCTAACCGCAGCGTGTCATACTAGTTACACCATCACTGCTTGTTTGATTTCGTGGGATAATTGCTACTATGATCGTTAATACGTGTATGTTTTGATGTTATTTTTTTGTTGTATATGTATGAATACATATCTATTTGCCTTTTTAGATCAGACAGCAGCGACATCTGTAGCTTGCGATGTGTGACTAGGGCTTTTTTTTTTCAAAATTTAAGAAAAATCCTTGAAAATGCAATTTGTTTTTCAATTTATTTTCTGTAATTTTAAAAGTTTCACAAATTAATGAGAAATTTGTGAAAAAACAATTTTTTTTTTAATAAAAATTACTAATTCTGCTTTACACTAGTCAATTTCCTATGTGATTTTCGATTATTTGTTTCCTTAACACCCAACTGTTAAAAAAAAGTAGATAAAATAATGGAAGAGTGCTCATAATATGTATTTTGGCTTCAGGATCACGAATCAGGAAGCGCTTTTTCAATTTTTTGTTTCAGTGAAAAGTTATGGTGAAAAAATCGAAAAATTACTCAGGTCCGATCCCAATTTGCGGCGGGATCCATTTTTTTTGTGTGCAGAAAACCTTTCTGAGTGGTAGCCTTCAGTCGTGCTTATAAAAAATAACCCTCAGCCGGTCCAACACCGGCTACGACTCCCCAGTATTTCTGCGCAGAACACCTTTTTGTAGATTCTTAGAGACAATTTCGATTGCAAATATCTCTTCGCAGAAGCAAAACACGTCTTTCTAGCCCTCTCCCATAATTTTAGCAAACTTTTTAGCAGTTGGGTGCTAAAGGAAAGCAATACCGATTGTAGATATTTGAATTGCTATTTATACAGTGGCAGGACAAAAAATCGACCCGTGCAAATCAGCCGTTATTTGAAACCATTTGAATTTGGTCTATATATCGATACTATCGATGGTGAATTTCAAAAATATCGAAAATATTGCAAGGCTGCAATATCGATAGTTTTCCAGCTTTAGAGGATCGGGGAGAAACTTTTAAATATTCTAATAACAATAAAACACGAAATTCTACGGCGAAAAGGAAAAGAGGTAAATAAGTTAAAAGCACTAATAACACAATCCTTACAACATACGTCATTCTTCGAAAGCGAAGAGCTGTTGTCCAATAAGCTAAAGGTTAACACGAAAAATACACAAGTAAAGAAGTACGAACATCTAAAACAGAAACAACAACAAAGCTTTAACATTAGGGTGATACCCGAATATATTTGTAACACGACTGATATAGAAATACCGACAAATATTGTGTGGCTTGTTTCCCTTTTGCTTTGCCCATGGATGTTAAAGAATTTCCGTTATTTCAATTGATAGCACCCTCGTGAAGCTCTCGTGAAGGGTGGATACCTTGCCGCGGTACGAGGGCTTAAGTCGATAGCCACAGGGCTACGCTGCCCTTGTGATCATAGCTCCGTACGGCACGTCATCACGAGAGCAGCCTAGCCTCTCTGGCGCGACGACAAAGATCTTCCCCCTCCCAATCCAGGGTGTTATGCGACCACGTGCCCATTGGACGTTTGCAACCGGGAGGCAAATCGTGGCTGTATTTGAACGGAGCCTCTCTGATACCGGGTCGCCTCAGAGAGTAAGCATGGCCTTACCGCGGTACGGGGCTCTGCCGCGGCGGACGACACATTTTCCCCTACTCTTCCCTTGACCCTAAGCTGGCGTTGTCCGGCGATGGGTCGTACACAGTAAAAAGAAAAGTCTAAATTTAATACCAATTTGGTGTTTATATATAACAACGCCGAAAAGTATTAAATTAATACCATTTTCCGTTTAATTGAGAGAAATAGTATTATTTTGGTATTATTTTAAGACCATTTGGACTAATTTAATTGCCAAAATTGAGAGAGAGAGAGAGATTTAGTATTATTTTGGTATTATTTTAAAACCATTAGTCCAAATTTGATTTCCAGGGTCTTAAAATAATACTATTTGGTATTAAATTTAAAAAAAGTAGTCTTTCATTTTTTACTGTGTACGAACAATATGAACTCAAATAACGCAAATAAAAACGAAAAACCTAAAAAACAAACAACGCCAAATTTCACTCCTCTATCGAGTAAGATTGACTTGATGGGAGCTAGCACCAGTGCGGTTGCCAACGCAGCTAAGCGGACAACGGCGGATGCTAAACTCCCATCAACCTCTGATATGAAAACCAGTATATTTACGTCTGTGGCAGCGGTCTCACGACCTGGCCTCGGAGTTTCGAAGGAGAAGGAAGCTGCAACTGAGATTTCGGCAAGGAGAGCGACCGCGATGGCAACTACGGCTCCGCAATCCCGGGACACATCTCCCCGCCGCTTCACATACCACGAGACAAGATTGGCTACAAAGATCCTGAAGATGTATGAAGGGGTACCGCAGGAATCACTGTCGCCGAATTCCAGTAAATCGGTAGAGCTAGCGAAAGCTCTGATACCGGATTTCCAAAATTCTTACATGCCACAGAGGTTAAAAGTTAACCCTTTCAAGCGCCAGAGATCGGACCTGGAGTTAAATCCCCCTCCCAAGCGGCATCAGAATACCTCTGGAGCGGGCAAACTAAGCTTTGCTGAGGTAACCAAGGACAGGATCCTTATAGGCGTCCTTGACCGAGGCAATGACCGTCTGGCCATCCCCAAGGACCGGTGGCGTTACGTGCGAAATGAACTCGGCAACATTCTTCTCAACGTTGCTCCGGAGTTTCCGGGTAGTTCGGCGCGAGTAACGGATGCGGGTTGGCACCAGGGTCAGATCAAATTACTCGCATGCGAGGATGCAAAAACCGTAGCACTGTATAAGGCAGCAGCTGCTAAACTGGGTGAAGTCTACAAGGGCGCAAAGATAGAGGTCGTCGACTGGAAGGACATTCCAGCTCGTCCAAGGGCAAGGGCGTGGATTCCGGCCATCCCTGACGAACCCGACAGAATTCTTGGGATGCTACGGCTAATGAATCCGTCCCTCCCAACGCATGACTGGAGTATCAATCTGGTCGGGGATGCGGTGGGGTCCGACAGACAGGTGGTGTTCACCATGAATAAAGAGTCAATCGAGCCCCTCAAAAGGTGCAAGTACACTACAGCGTAGGCCAGATCGTTATCCACGTATATCGTGGTGATGCTCAGCGCGCTGCCTTCTCGGCTGCTCCGGGGGAACCGGAAAACGAATTACCAGAAGAGGAAGCGGAGGATTCCGATGCGGAAAGCATGTTATCCGCCACGTCCCTTGCCGATAGTGCTGTGAACAACTCGGAGATGGAGGACAGCCTACAGGACGAGGAATTCCTCGACGTCACGGTGGTAGCAGCCAACGCTGAGCGATTAACATCTAACGCTAAAGGCAGCAGGACTCCTGCAACGCCATATCGGGCAGTTAATCGGAACAACTCGTCGTTGATAGGCAACCTCCGGGATGGGGCAAACCTCGGCGACATGGGGACGGCAGGGAAGTCTGTGCGCTCTCATGTTGGTGGTGCTTCAGATTAATCTACACAAATCTAAAGTGGCTTCGGCTGCTTTAAGTAGTCGTCTTTCTAAAGGCGACGTGGATGTGGTCCTCATCCAAGAACCCTGGGTCAATAGCTCGAGAATCTGCGGATTGGGGACTAAGGGCTTCAAGCTCATTCGAGCCAGCGAGGACAGCAAAGCCAGAACGTGTATTTTGGTCAAGTCTGAGTTGAACTCCTTTCTCCTACCTAACTACACCAATGGGAATATTACCGCTATCAGTCTAACGGTCGACAGCACCCGCCTGACGGTGGCTTCGGTCTATATGCCCTACGACGCCGAAGAACCCCCACCACAAACGGAGGTGAAAGACCTGGTGTCAAATTTCTGAACGGGTAATCTTATTATTGGAGCGGACGCTAATGCTCACCATGTCCAATGGGGGAGCTCCGACATCAATGCCAGGGGCGAGTCTCTGTTTGATTACCTCTTAACAACCAACCTGGTGATTTGCAACGTGGGTAATGAGCCTACTTTTATTACTAAGACCCGCAGGGAGGTCATAGACCTCACTATCTGTAGTGAAGGCGCTTATGAGTGGGTCAGAAAATGGCGGGTTCTGGAAGAACATTCATTCTCCGACCACCGCTACATAGAAATAGTTCTAGACTTTATTGTAGAACAAGCTATCATGAAGCGCAATCCACGTAACACTAATTGGCAGTTACACAATGAAATATTAGACAGAGACCTACCAGTACTGCCCTCACAAGCCCCCTCATCAGTAGAGGAGCTGGAGGATCTTGTTACTACATTTACATCGGCGCTCTCAAATGCTCTAGGACAGGATTGTCCAGTGCCAAAACCACGCGATAAACACAGGCCACATTGGTGGTCCTACGATTTGGACTCGTTCCGCAAATCATGCCGGAAACAATTTAACAAGGCCAAGAGCCTCGGCTCTGAGCCTCATTGGCACGAATATAAAGCTAAACTTAGGGCCTACAAAAAAGCTCTGAGACAGGCGAATAGAACTTCGTGGAGAAATTTCTGCACTGGCGTCGAAAAGGTCGACGACACAGCGAGACTTAGACGAGTCCTCTCGAAAAGTCAAACAGCCATCAGCTATTTGCGAAAAACTGACGGATCCTGGACCAGCACGGAAGAGGAAACCCTTGAGCTGCTCTTGAATACACATTTTCCGGGGAATATGCATGACGCACCACTAGTACCTGCAACAAACCTGGCAGTAAATATACCCATCACTGAGGAAAGGGTAAGGTGGGCAGTTAAGAGCTTTGAACCGTATAAGGCTGCCGGGCCGGACGGGATTATCCCCGCGCAACTTATAAACACGTTGGAGACATCAGCTAAATGGCTGGTATTTCTCTTCACAGCCTGCCTGGCTCTCAACCACATTCCGGGCTCCTGGAGAATCGCCACGGTAGCGTTTATCCCTAAGGCTGGGAAGGCGTCCCACTACGAGCCAAAAGACTACAGACCGATCAGTCTCTCGTCCTTTGTACTCAAAACCTTTGAGAGGATACTAAGCGACTACCTCTCAACGACTATTGATAGCAACCTTATCTCTAGCTATCAGCATGCATACACCAAGGGTAAATCAACAGAAACCGCTCTGCACAGCCTAGTATCTGTCATTGAGAAATCGCTGTGTGAAAAGGACTACTGTCTCGTAGCCTTCCTAGACATTGAGGGCGCTTTCAACCATATAAGCCCGGAGGCTATCAACTCCGTTCTAACTAATCTGGGCGTAGATAGACCTCTAACTGGTTTAATTGACCAACTTTTAAGGGGAAGGAAAATAGCTTCTCACTTGGTACGGTTGACTTATCACGCCATGTCACAAAGGGAACACCCCAGGGTGGTGTTCTTTCCCCGGTTTTATGGAACCTCACAGTCAACTCGTTGCTACGTGAAACAAGCTGGGGGGGCGGGAAGATAGTGGCATACGCAGACGATTTAGCTATTGCATTCAGAGGCAAGTTCCCACAAACTCTGTGTGACCTGATGCAAGTAGCACTGCGAGAAGTTTGGACGTGGTCCTATCGCTTCGGACTTAGTATTAGCCCGGGGAAAGTGGAACTTGTCCTCTTCACCAACCGGTACAAAATACCGCCACTAAGCCTACCAGAACTAGATGGCACGCGCCTGGGCTTGTCGGATAAGGCCAAGTTTCTAGGCATAGTTCTGGACAGGAAATTGAATTGGAAGGAGAATGTTCTTCAGCGCCAGAAGAAAGCTTGCATCGCTCTTTACACATGCAAAAGAGCCATTGTAAAAATGGGGGCTCAGCCCTAGAGTATGCAGTTGGATCTACACGGCCATCATTCGCCTTTCATGAATAAGCGTCACCATTTTCACTGTTCGATCCCCAGTACAGCCTGTGTGTATTTAACATTAGGTCATACCGGGATTATCGGAAATATCGATTATATGGGGGCGATGTGTTATATTGATCCAATCTCACTGATTTTTAACATCGACATTCCACAATCTAACAGAGCAATAGTTACGAAATTTCACGATCCTACCTATATAATAACAGGAGTTGTAGCCCAAAATCCGTTTATCGGAACAATCGATTGTACGGGGGCTATGTGAAATACTTATCCCATCTCAATGATTTTCAACATCGACATTTCTTATATAAAAAAGCAATTCTTACAAAATTTCACGTTCCTACCTCTTTAATTACAGGAGTTGTAGCCCAAAATCCGTTTTCGGAACGATTTTTTTCTAGCTGGTTCCGACAAATGATTCCTATATTAGAAAATGATGGCCGCATACAAAATTTCAGTCAAATATCTCAAAAACTGAGGGACTAGTTTGCGTTCAAACAGACAGACAGACAGGCAGACAGACAGACAGACAGACGGACATGGCTAAATCAACTCATCTCGTCATCCTGATCATTTCGGTATACTTATTGATGGGCCCATCTCTTCTTCTTCTCATACTTACACACATCGGACCAAAGTTATAATACCATTTCATGTTCATGAAAGGTATAATTATCGGAACAAATTTCTTTTCGTTATTTATCAAAAAAATTAAAAAAAAAAAAAAACAATTGAATATTTGAATGAATTCAATATTATTTCGGGTCGCAAAAGATAGGGCGAAATAGTGCGATAATGCTTTGCTGCTGATATAAGCATAAGGCACATTCCCGCAGCGGTCACAATGCAATTCCTCATCAAAAGAACTCCGGTGGAGTTCGGATCGTGCTATTTCAAAAAGTCGTTTGAATTCGGGAATCCACTTACTTTCTGGCAACCTAGGTACATGAAACTTAGCACATACATAGTTTAGGTCACGATGACAATATATTTTTGAGAAATCAAAATTACGATAGCACTTCATGTACAATGACGCATTTATCGTCGAAGCAAGTGCAACACCACGTAAAGAATATCTTTTATGATGCTCGGTTTTGCAGAGTCACCGACGATGTGAAGCGGAATCCTTGCATTACCCATTTCCATTTCATGTAACGAATAATTAGCAAACATGGAGCAGAGTTTCCGTAATGGCTTGTTACTCCTTCCTTTTTCAACTAGGTATCTTACCACTGGTAAAACTGGCGTATTCAATGATGATGAAAAAAAGAGAGTTAAAATTTCTATGGAACTTTTAACTTAAACATAAATTTACCGGGCTTAAAGCGCAAATGGCGTAATTCCACCTTTTATTGAACTGATAGATATATTAAAGGTTTTGTGTTTCAACTTATAGGCTTGATTTCACAATATACCCTTGATTTCACAAACTAGTTCTGCTATTTATTCTGTTGCTATAAGAGCTAGGAGTTGCCCCGTTAAAACACGTTTTCCCTCAAATAGTGTCATTGCTAACTAAAAGAAACCCAAAACTGGACTAACGCCACTTATGCTATCAATTATACCACGACCCTATATATGTACTCGTAGAGCGCTGTAGCGGTTAAGTGCTCGGCCTACTACACCGAGTCGTGTCATATCAATGCCCGGCAAAAACCAACAACAAAAATTATTTAGAAAATAAATTTTCTAAACGGGGTCGCCCCTCGGCAGTAGTTTGGCAAACTCTCCGGGTATATTTCTGCCATGAGAAGCTTCTCAGCGAAAACTCATTTGCTTTGCAAGTACCGTTCGGAGTCGGAAAAAAAACTGTAGGTCCCGCCAACTTGTAGGAAAAAAATCAAAAACAGCACACTACAAGTTGGAAGAAAAGCTCGGCAAAAATCTCGTTAGAGGTTATGATAACCTGTTGGTGTATCGCATTCGTCATTAGTTAGATCGCTTTCGACCTTAAAATATGCTTTTCTGTAACTCATTTCGAGAGAACGTCTCGACTGAAATTGTCGTTTTGACGTCATATTGACGTCACACTCATTTTTTTGTTCCTGTAAAAAAAAATTAATTTTATTTATTTATTTATTTCACTTTAATCTAGAAATATGACAATTTCACACAGATTACTAGAAACAACTACTAATGTATATGAACTTATAAACTAAAAAATAATAAATAATAATAAATAATAAATAATAAATAATGTATATAATTCATTTAATAACAATTTAAAAGAATACTTTGTGGAGGAAAAATCCAGCCAAGCATGATTAGAAAGCGAATTAAATTCTTTCAGGGCTCTAAAAATTGGAGCGTTAGCAGCGTAATTAGATCTAACCATATCCAACCGGAAAATCCCATGACTCCGCAAACTTCTTTGTGGAATATTAAATCTAATTCTGCTGAGTAAAACAGGGGAGTCAATTACTCCATTAATTAGATCAAAGACAAAAGTCAGAGACAGAATTGACCATCTACTATCCAAAGACTTTAAATGAATAAGCAAACAGCGACTGTACCTGTATGAAGGAGTTGGATCAGTAAAGTGCAAAGACCTTAAAGCATATCGGACAAAAACTTTTTGTACTCTCTCAAGCCTAACAATATGACATTCATAGTAGGGTCTCCAAATAAAAACAGCATATTCGAGCTTAGATCGTACAAGCGATGTATTTTCAGAGTATACGGATCTGTAAAATCGGAGCTAAAACGTCTAATGAAAGCAAGAACAGCATATGACTTCGCAAATATGTAGTTAAAGTGGCTTTGAAAAGAAAAACTAGAGTCAAATACCACACCAAGGTCTTTAATTTCACTAATACTGGATAGCTGAAACCCTCCTATTTTATATGAAGTAGGCAGAGGACAACGAGACTTAGAGTAAGTAACTTGCGAACACTTTTTTATGTTCAAATGCAACTTATTCCGATTACACCATAACGCAACATTGTGCAAATCAGATTGAAGATTAACAGAGTCAGCACTGCTCTTTATAGCCAAGAATACTTTTAAATCATCGGCATATAGCAGAAAATTTGCTTTGTTGAAACAACAATGATATTAATAAAAATTATAAAAAGAAGCGGACCCAAAATGCTGCCTTGCGGGACCCCAGAGGTTGCAGTGAACGATTTGGACGAAACTCCATCAACATTAACAAAACATTTACGAGACGAGAGATACGATTCAATCCAATTTAAAAGAGTGGAATGAAAACCTAGAGCTCTTAGTTTCAAAATTAGGATAATGTGATTTACTTTGTCAAATGCTTTTGAGAAATCTGTGTATACAGTATCAACTTGAACCCGATTATGAAATACAGAAATGCAGTATTCAGAAAAAACTGCTAGGTTAGAGACAGTTGATCTACCTTTAACAAAGCCGTGTTGATCAATGGAGGTCAACCGCTTTACTGCAAAGTACATTTTATTTTTTACTATAATTTCAAACAATTTCGAGATTGATGAAAGTTTAGATATTGGTCGATAATTAGCGACATTGTTTTTATTGCCACTTTTAAAAACCGGAGTTATGGAACTTACTTTCCAGGCATCAATAAAAACACCCTGCTCAAGCGATTTGTTGAACAAAAGTAACAATGGGGAAACAAATGCTGAACAATTTTTAAATAGATACGATGAAAATCCATCAACATCGGCTTTAGTAGATGTTTTAAGTTGAAGAATTCCTTCAGAAACATCAGCAAGCGTCAAGGTTAACGATCCAAAATTTATTGAAGACTTTACATCTGTATGATACACCTGATCCTGGTCAGAGTCGACATCGAAATTAGAGCTGAAAAAGTCAGAAAAGAGATTTGCTGCCTCAGCAGTAGAGCGTGCATGAGTTTCATTGAGATATACAACGGAGGGAATGTTAGAACAAGATTTCCTGGATTTGATATATCGCCAAAAAAATCTAGGATTTTGTTTGATATCCAACTCGAACTTACGAATATAATTTCGCTTTAGAACCATATCCATGCACTTAAATTTCCTTGAAAAGTACCGATATTTATCTTTATGAGCAAAAGACTTTGAAAATTTGAATTTTTTGAAATATTTGTTTCTTAAATTTTTATGTTTTTTGTATGTCTTTGTTTGTAAATGCCGAGTTAGCATTCATATCATTTCCAGACGCAATAACAACACTACCCGTACTGTTTACAAGCAATTCATTTACCAGTTTAGCAACAACACCGCTGAGGTTTTTAACTTCCTCAGTTAACCCTCTCATGCCCAATGTTGCATATACGCAACATTGTGTTTCCGAGCCTCTAACTCCCGTTATTTTCAAGTTATTGTTTTAAATTTTCTTTTAAATTAGAGCTTACTGTGTTGAGAAAGCAAACAGCAAGTTGCTTGGCAGTCAGCTGTACACGCTCTCAGTCGGTAGCTTTTTTTTGTGGGAGAGATGTGTAAAAATTGATTTGCGAAAAAACGGTGTTCTAAAAAACTGGAAAAAATCATAAAAATAATTATTTCATCCTGAAACCAACATTACTACATAAATATAGAAAGGTAAGATAGTGTTTAGAAAAAAACCCTACATGAAAACATTATTTAGTTTGTCCGCAATAATTTTTTTACTTTCGTGTTGCGTATATGCAACATTGGTCTATTGTGGTAATTTTCGAGAAATATAATTTATTTCAGTATACACTTTTCAAGATGCGCCCAAAACGTCTGACTCAAGCTGAGATTGAAAGAATTGCCAACTTTGATTGGGATGATTCGGCTGACGATGAAAGTGAAGAAGAAGAAGATCAAAATATGGAGGAAATTATAGAGGAAACATTGAAGAATTTAGATAACAGAGCTGAAAATGTGGAAGTTGGTTTGGTTGACCAAATTATTGGAAGCAAAGATCTTCTCCAGCATCACCAGCTCCAACATCACCAGCTCCATCATTACCAGATCCATCATCACCAGCTGCTTCTACGAGCTCTGAACCAAAATCCTATAAAAGAGCTTATGTTGAAGACCCACCAAAATCACTAAAACTTGATGGTAATCATCATTGGCTGGAATGGGAAAAAAGAGGAAGATGTAGAGTATGCACCACTGGGTTTCCAATCCCCAAAAAACTGTTTCGTTTCTTATCATACATAAAATATAAATAAACGGCATTTGTAAAAGAAATAAACTTGTTTTTAAATATACTAGTATCGCGTGTGATCGAAAATTCGACCAATAAAATCTGGTTGAGGTGACTGGAGGTGGTCGTGGGTTCGCTAGCCCCGTATCTCCATCCTTAAATTTCGGGGACGCCCCTGAAAATATACCACCTATACCTCAGTTTTTTCAATTTCCTTTCCATCGGTGCATATTTCATTCAAATCGGTCAAACGGTTCGCTCACAGGAGGTTCCTAAAGTTTTTTATGTGGCGTGTTATATATACATACCACCATTGCCCAATGTTGCATATACGCAACATCCTGTAGCTCTTGAACCAGGACACCTAGGACCTTGAAATTTTGAACAGTTGATATTGATGTCAACCCTATCTCATATATCTACTCAAAAATTTTTTAGCCCCACCCATTTTAATTCGGGCATGAGAGGGTTAATGCTGAGAGAGCAGAATCTTTGGCTTCCAGCTTATCGCGCAAAAAACGAACTTCGGCCAGAAGATCGTCGGTTCTCTTCAATAATTCATTTCTGTCATCACTCACAATTGAACGAATGCTTACATTTCCATTAGAAAGCTGAGTAGTTTGTGGATTATTATTGTGTGCAGATAATTTTTCCACTGTATTATTGTTGTTAGACACAGCTGAGGGGGCGGGCAGAGATTGCTGGCGCATGGATGAGCGCCTTTGAGCGGAAAACGGCTTTTCGGAAGAAATCAAAAAATCTAAGTCACTCTGATGCAAGCCAACACACTCAAGGTGAAAAAACTCTTGACATCCACTGCACTGAACTTTCTGTTGCTCACGGCTGACTTTTAGTCCACAGATGCACGGCAATTTTTTGCTATTATTGATAGTTTTATCATTTAGTTTATTTGAAAACATTTTTCTGTTGTTTTCGTTGAACAAGAACTATACAACGAATTAGGTTTAGTCACTATCCAATGAATGTCTCAAAAGGAGCACTTTAGAGGCATATTTATAGCCACTAAACGTATTTAAAGCAGAGCGAATAAAAAACACGTCCGTCCGCTATTATAGCTGTTATCAAAAAATGATGTCGATTTATATATTTCCTAACTTGCTTTTGATGTAGTGACAATTTTTTTTTTTTCAATTTCGATCGGGTCGAGTGTGACGACATTAAAATCAAGAATTTTGTAGATTTTTAACGGGACGTCAAAGTCCATTTAGTACTTAGTAACTACCAAAAACATTTTTTGTATTCTTTAACTTATTATTTTCCGACCCAGCCTAGTGTACATACCTAATCAAAATGAATTGACGTTAACGAAAAAAAATTTTATGTTATTTTTTGATCATCAAAAATTTTTTCTGATAATTATTGAAACGAAATATTTTTTTGATAATTAACAAAACGAAATTATTTCGTTTATATCGTTGTGCAGCCCTTTAACATACGTTGAACATAGAGTATTACCCAAGGCGAATTCATGCAGGTGGGTTCGAGCAAATTCAGATCTACACACACGCACACACTCCTTGTAGCTGAAAATGTCAGACAAATCAACAACATAAGCAATTTGACAGCTACGATTCGATTTTCAAGGAAGAAAAAGAAACCATATGATGGGATGATGCCACCTGTAATGAATTCGCCTTGGTATTACCTGATTTTGAAAAGGTAACCTGAAAACACTTTTTAATGTTAAGCGTGAGACGATTTAAGCAGCACCAGTTTTCAACATTAAGAAGGTCAGCTTGCAGCAGCTCAGAGTCACGGGAGCTCTTGATAACTGCGAATATTTTCAAATCATCGGCATACAACAATTATTCCGCAAAGGAGAACCACGAACCAATGTCATTTATAAATAAAATGAAAAAGAGAGGCCCCAAAATACTTCCTTGCGGGACACCTGACGATGCAATGAAAGGCCTAGATGTTGCATTATCCACTTCAACAACACAGTGTCTGTTAGTTTGGTAAGACTCAATCCACATCAAAAACGTAGAGTGGAATCCCATCGCACCCAACTTTAACAAGAGCATCCTATGGCATACCTTGTCAAAAGCCTTCGAAAAGTCCGTATAAATCGACTTGCAGTCTGTCATGAAACGCTGAAATGCAGTATTCACTGAAAATAGTTAAATTGCTAACAGTGGAACGTTTTGGGACGAACCCATGCTGGTTATTCGAAATTAGGCTTTTTACCGCAAAATATATTTTTCTACTCTTTCAAAGAGTTTGGATATAGACGAGGGTTTCGAGATCGAACTTCACTTTTATTCCCACTTTTAAAAACAGGAGTAACTGATGTCAATTTCCAGTCATCTACAAAAGTACCAGTAGCCAGTGAATTGTTGAAGATAACTGCGAGAGGTTCAGCCAGGCATGCGCAGTTTTTTAGCAATATTACTGAAAGCCCATCCGAGTCCATTTTAGTCGAAGGCTTAAGCTTCCCAATACCATTCAGTCCATCGATGGCGGATACGCTCATAGAGCCGAAGTTAAGCGAGGAGTCACTCATGGATGGAACACTTGAAAATAGAGTAGAGTCTGTTACGTACGAAGAGAGATGTCAGAGGTTACGCATGGAGACGCCTGATGGCCCCACTTTGTTACGTACGGGGTTGTCAGACACGCGAAGACTGCTATTGCGTACCATCCTCATGATGCATGCCCAAGATACCACGGTGGGTACGCTTGCGTTACGCTCGAACTAGCTCGCCGGACTATGGGGTGGTTCTTGTAGTCCTGGCGCATGCCGTCCGCTCCATACAAAAAAAAATCGTACCCTGATAGTACTACCTGAGAATATCGCGCACTTACCCGTTTACCATTTGGCCAGTGGTGTTATCTGGCCGGCCCTGTCTGTACCCATACCCAACCATGGTCGACAGTGGCCCTGATTTTTAGTCGACCCCAACGTGCAGCTGATAAGCTACTTACAAATTCCTTTTACCCCTACCTGTCGTCATCATGTCTGTCCGTCCGTTACGATGCTTTCGTCTTCGTAGAAACCTGGCTCAATGCTGATTTTTTCGACGAGGAATTTTTCGACCCTAATTTGTATTATACATTCCGTTAGGATAGAGATGCAGTTAAAACCGGTCTCCGAAAGGGAGGTGGCGTTCTCATTGCCTTGAAGCGATGTTTCCGTGTGTCTGTACATCAACTTATGCACAGTGATTCCTTAATTGATCAGTTGTGCGTCAAGATATCCGGATCTTCTAGCTCTACATTCATATGTGTGTCATACATACCCCCAAGCAGTTGTGACAGCCTATATAATTATCACATAGATAATATCGTGAATCTGTATGAAACAAATTCTCATGCGACTTTTTGCGTTCTTGGTGATTTTAATATGCCCGATATAGTTTGGTCTGACCTTCAAAAGGATGGTCTGTTGACTCCTACTAATGTTACTCGTTCTTTTGAAATGAATGTTATATATAGTACTCTAAGTTGTAATTTTATTCAAATTAAAAATGTTTTCAATACGCTTTCTAGATTACTTGATCTTGTTTTTGTCGACGAAAATTCAATGGTTAGCCTCTCTGAGAGTTCCCCTCCCCTATGTTCATCCGATAGACATCATGTCCCGCTCGACATTTATATTCATAATTTCGATACCTTTCCCGTTTCCTCTCGCTTAGAGAACTCTTTCCTAACTAAACTAACTGAGATTTTTCATAGTGTTGTGCCGATTTTTGGCGCTAAATTACATAAACTTCCTTGGTACAACCAAACTCTTAAAAATCTTAAAAACAAACGTAACAAATGTTATAAGTTGTATAAGTTAAATACTGCAAACGCCATCCTCAGAGATCAATATTTACTTAGTGTCAAACAATTTAATGTCCTCGACAAATTCCTTTACAATCGGTACATTGGTAGGCTTGAAACTGAGCTCAAGACGAATCCAAAAGCTTTTTGGAACTACGTCCGCGGTAAACGTGGTTCTTCCAATAAACCGATTTGTATGAAGTGGAATGGTATATGTTCTCAATCTCCTAGTGAAACAGTAGAGTTTTTGCTGAGTTTTTCAAATCTACGTGCGTCTCCTTTTGAGCTTCTAGACTTCGGATCTGGCACTATCACTCCTGAAGACGTGTGTAAAGCCATGCTCTCACTGAAACCCTCGCTAAAGTGTGACAGCGATGGCCTTTGTGGCTTTATCCTGAAGCACTGGGGGGTTACTCTGTATTGCGATTCGAAATTCAATGCGATTCGAAAGTGAAATGCGATGCGATAAGCAAATGGTACTCTGTATTGCTATAGCATTGCTAACAGTGCTGCGTTCTGCGGCCTTTGGTTATTTTCTTGCTTGGGTTGGCACCACTGTTGTAAAACTAACCGCAAGTTGACAATTTTCATTGCATACTTCAAGTGAAGGCTCTTATCCTATGCTTTTACCCATACCATTTCTTTTAATTTGGCGCCTAACTGTATGCTATGCTGCAAACACTTGTACTTGCAAAAGTTATTTGTACCTATATATATACCTTTTATGTGTATTGAAATATGT
This sequence comes from Campiglossa producta, assembly GCA_964058755.1. NCBI lineage: Eukaryota > Metazoa > Arthropoda > Insecta > Diptera > Tephritidae > Campiglossa > Campiglossa producta. The sequence continues at coordinate 677,101 of CAXKVI010000018.1, read as the reverse complement.
GTGCATGCGTGTGCATATGCAAAATCACGTCCGTATAAACATAATTTTATTAGTTTAATTGAAGTTTTCTTACAAATTTTTGGTAATTATTTTGTAAATTTAAAAGTTAAACAAAATATTTTTCAAAAAAAAAAATATTTTTTTTTTAATTTTGCGAAATAAGTGCCAAAATAAACATGTTTTTCGATAAGAAAGGCTGAAAGGCAAGTATACTAATAGCTCTACAATAATTTACAAGAATATGTTTAAAAATTTAATTTTATTCAAAATTGTTTAGCGGTGCGATAGCGGTTCGACTGCGTTTTGTTGTAGGAAGACAAATCCGAATGTACAAATCAATTGACACTTCACTTTCGCGATACAGAGTGTACGCGATTCGAGAGGGAAAAAATGAATGCGAAAAGGGAAAAAACAAACCCGAAAATGTCAATTTCCGTTGCGATAGTTGAGTTACAGTGTGTCGCTAAGGCAAATGCGAAAAAATTTTCTTTCGCATCGCAATACAGAGTGACCCCCCTGCTGTTTTCCCCTATCCTCTCCTCTTTGTCACATATTTAACTTATCCCTGTCCTCTGGGACTTTCATTAATAGGTGGAAGGAGTCTACCATCACACCGATTTTTAAATCTGGCAGCAGGAATGATGTCGCCTTAGCGACACTCTGTAACTCAACTATCGCAACGGAAATTGACATTTTCGGATTTGTTTTTTCCCTTTTCGCATTCATTTTTTTCCCTCTCGAATCGCGTACACTCTGTATCGCGAAAGTGAAATGTCAATTGCTTTGTACAACAAAACGCAGTCGAACCGCTATCGCACCGCTAAACAATTTTGAATAAAATTAAATTTTTAAACATATTCTTGTAAATTATTGTAGAGCTATTAGTATACTTACCTTTCTTATCGAAAAACATGTTTATTCTGGCGCTTATTTCGCAAAATTAATAAAAAAAATCCTTTTTTTTTTTTAAATATTTTGTTTAACTTTTAAATTTACAAAATAATTACCAAAAATTTGTAAGAAAACTTCAATTAAACTAATAAAATTATGTTTATACGGACGTGATTTTGCATATGCACACGCATGCACACATATTTCAATACACATAAATAGGTACAAATATCTTTTGCAAGTACAAATGTTTGCAACATAGCATACAGTTAGGCGCCAAATTAAAAGAAATGGTATGGGTAAAAGCATAGGACAAGAGCCTTCACTTGAAGTATGCAATGAAAATTGTCAACTTGCGGTTAGTTTTACAACAGTGATGCCAACCCAAGCAAGAAAATAACCAAAGGCCGCAGAACGCAGCACTGTTAGCAATGCTATAGCAATACAGTTGCTTATCGCATCGCATTTCACTTTCGAATCGCATTCAATTTCGAATCGCAATACAGAGTGACCCCCAGGCCTGTTGCTAAACTTACTTCGTGCTCAAAGCTTTTCGAAATGGTATTAAAAGAAAAATTGTCTTTCGTTACTAAAAGCATTATTGAGCCGCACCAACATGGGTTTGTCGCGGGGCGTTCCACCGTTACCAATCTGGTACATTTCTCCGATTTCTGCAACTCTGCTTTTAATGATGGCTACCAGGTCGATACAATCTATACCGATTTCTCGAAGGCTTTTGATAAAGTCTCTCACCAAATCTTATTATCTAAACTCGAGCATCTTGGTTTTCACTCCGTGTTTTTAAGTTGGCTGAAATCGTACTTGTCGAATAGATCTATGTATGTGGAAATTGAGGGCTCTATTTCCCACACGTTTATTGCCATATTTTAGGCCCTCTTTTGTTTCCTGCTTTAAATTTTCTAAATTTCTACTTTACGCCGACGATCTAAAAATTTATCTTAGAATAAATGCTCCGTCCGATTGTGCTCTTTTGCAACATGACCTTAATAAACTCGTTGATTGGTGTCTCGCAAACAATCTCCACCTTAACGTTAATAAATGTTTCCACATGTCTTTCACAAAGTCTTCCACCACCCTACCATCATCTTATGAAATTGCCGGTGGTCAATTGGCCTCAGTCATTGAGATTATTGATTTAGGGGTGGTTTTTGACACAAAGTTTTCTTTTGTCAATCATATATGTTACATACTTCCAAAGGCATACTCGAATCTCGCTTTTCTTCGAAGATATGCCAAAGACTTCAAGGACCCGTATACAAGGAAAGCTCTCTACATATCTTTGGTTCGTTCGAGACTAGAATATGCCTCCATTATTTGGAACCCCATTTATAACTGTCACTCGGCTAGGATTGAAAGAGTCCAAAGGAAATTTATGCGGTTTGGCTTAATTTCCCTCAACTTTGAGGTACCGCTTCCTTCTTACTATTCTCGCTGTTTGCTTATTAACCTCAAACCCCTGTTTACCCGAAGAACTCTGCATTTACTAATGTTTGCATATGATATTATAGTTGGCTCTTTAGACTGTCCAGACCTCCTTGAAAAAGTTTATTTCAATGTACCTAGTAGATCCCTACGATCGATCTTACTTTTTTATTTGTCTGCCCCTAGGGCGAATTATTGTTATTTTAATCCATTATTTCGTGCCCTTATTGAATTTAGTAAGCTCGGGAGGAGTCTAACTATTGATTTTTCCCTGCCAAGAGCCTCTTTCAAGTCTCTTATTGAATTAAGTTTTAATGTAGTAAGTACTTAAGTATTTACGTTTAGTTTTAATTTCATTGTATATAGTCTGTAAGATGAAAATCATAGACTGAATAAAGAATAATAATAATAATAATATAATAATAATATATAATATACACCCACACCCGAAGTAAATAGTCACCATTTTATGTCACTTAGCAATCCTTAAACTTACTGTATATTTAATCATTTAAAATGTATCAGAAAAAATATAACGAGATCTCACTTACTTACGCCAAAATCGACGTGATCATTTCAAAACAAAAGTGTACTTGTAATAGCAAAATGTATATGCCTTGTAATTCTACGACGTGAATCCGCATCAGTGGTTATCGCTTTACTTTTGTGCTTCGAGTACAATATGCGTTTTCCACGCTACAGCCAATCTACTTTTGTGCATAGATATCTATTATATATGAGCGCACTGTTTAAACACACTGATGCGCAGTCACCTCGTTGAAATTACTAAGCAATTAAAACATAGGGGCAGGGGTCGTAAGGGATATGGTTATCAATAGACCACCAACCTAGCGTATACGCCTACCACCCTAACAAGACGTCTTGCACAAGCTTGGGTCACGCCAAGCACAGCTACCCCTACTATACCCTTCCGCTATTATGCAAAAACAAACCAAAATTATTAATTATTACGCAAAAAAATTTGCTGTGAGATCACGCAGTCACAAAGTTTGAATAAACTAACTAAGCAAAACTAAATAAACTAACCTAAGTACATATGTATATATGTATGTATCAATATTTCATTGTTACGTACAACAGACTCCGACCAAAAAAGGTCGTGAGTTACGGTGCTTCTTAGCACTAAAACAAAATTATGTATTGGACAATAACGTTGTCGAGAGTCAAAAAGAACGCGATTGTGTACGCATGTACTTATATATCTATACTGCGGTCCACGCTAGCATTCGCCGCAGCTACCGAACCGTATCTGCTTATAGCTCGCTCTGCACGAGCGAGTGGTAACAAAGCCGAATTCCGAGAGACGGAATTCACTGAACGTAGAATCTCTGCGCACTTCGTTTTGTCGTACACTGCGCGCTCTTTACTTAAACTAAAAAACCTGTGGGTAGGTAGCTGTTCCAACGCTGCTCGAAGAGTTTCAACGTTCAACGCCGTCGCCGGCTTCGCTAGCAAACGCAATGTTGAACAACGTTTTTTTTCTTCCACCGTGGTGTTTGCTGGATGCTGCGCCGGGTTATTTGATTAGGTAGCTTTGCTCGTTCTCCCCAAAACGTTTCAGCACTTATTAGTGCTTTCTGCAAAATTTAATTGATATACCCTTAACCCTAGAACACACACCCGGGTACAAATGTATCCACTTTCAACTTTGAAGTGTTTTAACTTTTGAACCGCTATACCTCTATACCGCTAACTTCGGATCTAGGAAGATTATTTATTTTCAAACACATTATATACGTAAACACACACCCGGGATACGTTTGTACCCCAATAGTAAAAATCCTCATAATAATAAAAAAAAAAAACATTTTTTTAATTGGAAAAATTAAAAAAATTCATTTCACACATTAGATTATTGACTTTTATTATAAAAATTATAAAAATACATCTTATATCTAAGGAAAATCATGGCAAATAGAGCAATTTGTTGATGTGACCGAATGTTCAAGACCCATTGGCTTCTTACATTTGGCGCACAGGTTTCTGGTTTTTCTACGGCGTTTTTCCTCTTGTGCGTAACATAAATAGCAAGATCCGCACACAGGTTTTGGCGTGCGCGCTGCGGCAGATCTTGATGCTGCTGTTGACACCATTGATTCCACCGGTCGGTTGAAATATGCTTCAATAGCAATTTTAGTCGAAAAATTTCGCGTCACTTGACGATTTATGGCTCTGGCTTCAATAATGGGCATACACAATGCTTCAGCCAAGCTGCGCAGGATCAGCTTACGCTTGTTTGATCTCCAAGGCAACATAGGGTTATTCAAATCGTAGACAATGTAGGCTGCAAGAGCTGTAATGTCCAACATGTTGAAGAACAGCGCTAGTGGCCATCGTTTTGTTTGTCTTTGTGTTGGATATTCCGCAAACATTTGGTCCATTCGATAGTACGATTATAATATTCAATTATTTCAGGTTTCCCACTGTCAGCTATTTCAGCATAATTATGCATGGTCGAAAGCAAAATTACTGCTTTATTTTTTTTGGGAACGTAAGAGCACATTGTCACATTATTTTTGAAGCCAAATGTCGTCGAACCAATTGTCCTGTTTTTGTTCGGCTTCATTTCTTGAGGAATATATGATTTGTTTTTGCGCAAAGTTCCAACGATCGTGAGTTTCCAGGTGAGAAGCAGTTCTGCAACTGGCACGGTCGTAAACAAATTGTCCATTGTAATGTTTCGGCCACTTCCTTGGTATTTGGCAGACAAATCCTTCACCACTCGTTCGCCTTGGTTCGTTTCCCTACCAGTTTCTGCTTGGCCAGTATATATTTGTCCATGCAGTGGATATGCATTTGTGGCATCGCAAATCCACCAAACCTTGATACCATATTTAGCAGGTTTTGACGGCATGTACTGCGTAAACCGTGTGCGTCCACGGTAAGGAAATAATTGTTCATCAATCGTCAAGCATGAGCTGGGCTTGTAATGTGCAGCAAGATTATTGTTCATCATCGTCCACAACTCACTGATCGGTGCTGCTTTATCAGTTAGTAAGCGTGTTGCACGAGTGTTTTTATCGTCAAATCTTAGGAACCGCAATATCGAACAGAAACGGTTGACTCCCATTGTGGCGCGATATAAAGGATAGTTTTTGACGCTCCATAAATCTCGAACATGTTCTCCATTGCTATGGTTCGCACCAGTCATAATAAATATGCCAAAAAATGCATACAGCTCTGTTATTGACACAGGCGTCCATGACTTGGGAGTTGTGGATGCGCATTGTTGTAAGCATCATAAGTTTCTTTTGCTAACTTATTTGTGTGGCGCATAATTATATCAGCCATTTGAACGTTCATGAAACATTTGAATGTTTGCTCTATTGACAACATTTCAGTGCATCTAGCTGGTCCAGAACGTTCTCTTATAATATTTTGTCTGAGTACCTGACGACTTACATTTGGTTCTTTCATCCACTCAGTACCATCACGTGCAAACAATTTTTCGTCACTAGCAGGTAATTCATTATTTTCTTCTACTTCTTCTTCTTCATCGTCTTCTTCACCATCCTCATAGTCCGAATAATCAGGTAATACTTCTGCGGCACTTTGCGAAACTTCAGCATCGTCATCATCAATTTCAATGTCATTGATTTCAATTTCTTCTTCATCTTCTGAGTCAAAATCATAGGGAGCGTCATCGTCACAAATTTCATCAAATAAAGATTGTATATATGATTCTCGCTGTTCCTCAGTTAGCCTGCATAATAAAAAAAATTAGTATATGTTTACATTGTTGCTTATTTTACATTTTTTACCTTCTATATGCTGAACTTGATAAATATTCGTTTCTTCTTGAAGCCATTTCGTATCCAGTTATTTATAGTTTCAGTTATATTTATTTTCACTTCTTACACTTTTGAGCACCAAAACAATAATGAAAATATCAACAAATATCGTGTGAAAACAACCCTTGCAGCTGCATATAAAATACAAAACCCAGTTATACCAGTGTATTTGCTACCTACGTACCCATACCTTGCGCGACCTTTTTGCACATATCTTTTGAACCAGGTAGAATATTTCAATGAAATAAAAACCAAAATGTGTATTCGTTGTTACTCTACAAGTATATTATTATAAATTATACTATTTTGTTTTGCATTTATCAGGGCAACAACAAAAAAAAAAAAAAAAAAAAAAATCCACTGTTGCATGTCCTGACTTTATTTGCCCATATCGCTGGAACCAGTAGGAATATTCGAATGAAACAAAAGACAAAATACTTGTTATATATTAAAATATTCATTTCAAAAAAAAATCATAGAAATCGGTTGAATAAGCATTAAAAAAACCGCAAAATAAGGTCCCGGGTACAAACGTATCCCGGGTGTGTCTTTTCGTGGTCTTTTCTGGGTGTGTGTTCTAGGGTTAAACGAGTACTCCCACCAGCAACTATTTAAGAATATTTTTAGGTTCAGCTATACGTAGGTTTCACAAAGTTGAAAGGTATACTCACATCGACGAAATTTTTATTTTGCAGCAAGCTAGAAATTTGTGTGTCCCCGTTCTTCAGTTTCTTGTTTAAAAAGGAACCGGAAATGCCGAATTTGGCATGTCTACGTGTCAATGTCAATCGCTGTCAAGTGTCAAATCGAGTGCATTCAGTGCGTTTACGCGCATGTATCATTATAGAATACATTGTTTGGGACAGAGGAGGAAGACTTTTTTGATTGGATGTAAAATGCCTTTGAATTCAGGATTATGTTGTATTCAAAGCCTAGAACATAATTTCTGTATAGGAACTTATTCAGACAATTGAATTCCTTTAAATTGTATTGAAGTATATGTGGGTACTACAAAATCTAAACTTAAGACAAGGATATCCGCTCATAAATCTATTAAAAAATTAAGGAAAAATTTTTCGGGCAACAAAACTGCTCTATCATCTCATTTTAAGGACACTGGACACTATCCGGATTTCGAAAATGTCAAAATATTGGAACAGGAGAAAAATTATTATTAACGCTTTACTTTGGAAATGCTCCATATAGTGGATACCCCTAATGACAAAAGGATGAATTTTAAGGCTGACACTGACCACTGTGCGTACGCTTACCGCAATCTGATTTTAAATCGAAACAAATACTCGTGATACACATTTTTTACATAACACATGCAGTTCTCTGTATCCCATTACAACAACTATACATGCAATTCTTTGTACCTTTATATTATTGTTGTAAATTTTTCTCAATTTTTGTTTACAATTACGGGATTTTATTTGTTTATTTTTAACTGTACATTATCTGTTTAGAACTTTCGTTGTTTTTGATAATCACTTTTATTAGAAATTTTTAGTCTTGACATCACAGCGAAAGATGTAAGTTGTAATACACTGTGTTTACCAAAATTATATGTTTTTATGTTAAATATAATGTGTTTGTTTTTATTGTTTGCTTACAGTCCCGATGAGGATCTCAGATTGAGATCGAAATATTGATAATAAATACCAACAACAAAATTTAGTTGTTTTATTTATAATAGGCCTAGAGCTCAAAAATAGTAAAATGACAATAAGTTTTTACAGAACTTTGAAAGGTGAAGAAGTCGAATTTACCGCTTTTTCAAGTGATACTCTTAATTTTCTTTTTGGTATTTGTTCTATAAAATTTTGAGGCATCAATCGCTTTGAAATTTTACCAGGGTGTTTTTTATATTATTTTTTTATTTGAAAAATTAAAAATATTCATTTCACACATTAGATTATTGACTTTTATTATAAAAATTATATAAATACATCTTATATCTAAGGAAAATCATGGCAAATAGAGCAATTTGTTGATGTGACCGAATGTTCAAGACCCATTGGCTTCTTACATTTGGCGCACAGGTTTCTGGTTTCTCTACAGCGTTTTTCCTCTTGTGCGTAACATAAATAGCAAGATCCGCACACAGGTTTTGGCGTGCGCGCTGCGGCAGATCTTGATGCTGCTGTTGACACCATTGATTCCACCGGTCGGTTGAAATATGCTTCAATAGCAATTTTAGTCGAAAAATTTCGCGTCACTTGACGATTTATGGCTCTGGCTTCAATAATGGGCATACACAATGCTTCAGCCAAGCTGCGCAGGATCAGCTTACGCTTGTTTGATCTCCAAGGCAACATAGGGTTATTCAAATCGTAGACAATGTAGGCTGCAAGAGCTGTAATGTCCAACATGTTGAAGAACATCGCTAGTGGCCATCGTTTTGTTTGTCTTTGTGTTGGATATTCCGCAAACATTTGGTCCATTCGATCAACACCACCTTTGGTACGATTATATTATTCAATTATTTCAGGTTTCCCACTGTCAGCTATTTCAGCATCATTATGCATGGTCGAAAGCAAAATTACTGCTTTATTTTTTTTGGGAACGTAAGAGCACATTGTCACATTATTTTTGAAGCCAAATGTCGTTGAACCAATTGTCCTGTTTTTGTTCGGCTTCATTTCTTGAGGAATATATGATTTGTTTTTGCGCAAAGTTCCAACGATCGTGAGTTTCCAGGTGAGAAGCAGTTCTGCAACTGGCAAGGTCGTAAAGAATTGTCCATTGTAATGTTTCGGCCACTTCCTTGGTATTTGGCACACAAATCCTTCACCACTCGTTCGCCTTGGTTCGTTTCCCTACCAGTTTCTGCTTGGCCAGTATATATTTGTCCATGCAGTGGATATGCATTTGTGGCATCGCAAATCCACCAAACCTTGATACCATATTTAGCAGGTTTTGACGTTATTTACTGCGTAAACCGTGTGCGTCCACGGTAAGGAAATAATTGTTCATCAATCGTCAAGCATGAGCTGGGCTTGTAATGTGCAGCAAGATTATTGTTCATCATCGTCCACAACTCACTGATCGGTGCTGCTTTATCAGTTAGTAAGCGTGTTGCACGAGTGTTTTTATCGTCAAATCTTAGGAACCGCAATATCGAACAGAAACGGTTGACTCCCATTGTGGCGCGATATAAAGGATAGTTTTTGACGCTCTATAAATCTCGAACATGTTCTCCATTGCTATGGTTCGCACCAGTCATAATAAGTATGCCAAAAAATGCATACAGCTCTGTTATTGACACAGGCGTCCATGACTTAGGAGTTGAATATCGGTTGAATAAGCATTAAAAAAAACGCAAAATAAGGTCCCGGGAATAAACGTATCCCGGGTGTGTCTTTTCGTGGTATTTTCTGGGTGTGTGTTCTAGGGTTAAGCGAGTACTCGCACCAGCAACTATTTAAGAATATTTTTAGGTTCAGCTATACGTAGGTTTCACAAAGTTGAAAGGTATACTCACATCGACGAAATTTTTATTTTGCAGCAAGCTAGAAATTTGTGTGTCCACGTTCTTCAGTTTCTTGTTCAAAAAGGAACCGGAAATGCCGAATTTGGCATGTCTACGTGTCAATGTCAATCGCTGTCAAGTGTCAAATCGAGTGCATTCAGTGCGTTTACGCGCAGGGTCGCATTAGCTGATTAAAATATCGTTCGCCTATAAGGTGACCGCAACAAGCCTGATTAGAAATTAGAACAAAAAAAGTTAGCAAATAAATTCGCAGCGTCTACAGCACTATTTTCGTATGTATCATTATAGAATACATTGTTTGGGACAGAGGAGGAAGACTTTTTTGATTGGATGTAAAATGCCTTTGAATTCAGGATTATGTTGTATTCAAAGCCTAGAATATAATTTCTGTATAGGAACTTATTCAGACAATTGAATTCCTTTAAATGGTATTGAAGTATATGTGGGAACTACAAAATCTAAACTTAAGACAAGGATATCCGCTCATGAATCTAATAAAAAATTAAGAAAAAATTTTTCGGGCAACAAAACTGCTCTATCATCTCATTTTAAGGACACTGGACACTATCCGGATTTCGAAAATGTCAAAATATTGGAACAGGAGAAAAATTATTATTAACGCTTTACTTTGGAAATGCTCCATATAGTGGATACCCCTAATGACAAAAGGATGAATTTTAAGGCTGACACTGACCACATATTATAGGAATATATGATTTGTTTTTGCGCAAAGTGCCAACGATCGTGAGTTTCCAGGTGAGAAGCAGTTCTGCAACTGGCAAGGTCGTAAACAAATTGTCCATTGTAATGTTTCGGCCACTTCCTTGGTATTTGGCAGACAAATCCTTCACCACTCGTTCGCCTTGGTTCGTTTCCCTACCAGTTTCTGCTTGGCCAGTATATATTTGTCCATGCAGTGGATATGCATTTGTGGCATCGCAAATCCACCAAACCTTGATACCATATTTAGCAGGTTTTGACGGTATGTACTGCGTAAACCGTGTGCGTCCACGGTAAGGAAATAATTGTTCATCAATCGTCAAGCATGAGCTGGTCTTGTAATGTGCAGCAAGATTATTGTTCATCATCGTCCACAACTCACTGATCGGTGCTGCTTTATCAGTTAGTAAGCGTGTTGCACGAGTGTTTTTATCGTGAAATCTTAGGAACCGCAATATCGAACAGAAACGGTTGACTCCCATTGTGGCGCGATATAAAGGATAGTTTTTGACGCTCCATAAATCTCGAACACGTTCTCCATTGCTATGGTTCGCACCAGTCATAATAAGTATGCCAAAAAATGCATACAGCTCTGTTATTGACACAGGCGTCCATGACTTAGGAGTTGTGGATGCGCATTGTTGTAAGCATCATAAGTTTCTTTTGCTAACTTATTTGTGTGGCGCATAATTATATCAGCCATTTGAACGTTCATGAAACATTTGAATGTTTGCTCTATTGACAACATTTCAGTGCATCTAGCTGGTCCAGAACGTTCTCTTATAATATTTTGTCTGAGTACCTGACGACTTACATTTGGTTCTTTCATCCACTCAGTACCATCACGTGCAAACAATTTTTCGTCACTAGCAGGTAATTCATTATTTTCTTCTACTTCTTCTTCTTCATCGTCTTCTTCACCATCCTCATAGTCCGAATAATCAGGTAATACTTCTGCGGCACTTTGCGAAACTTCAGCATCGTCATCATCAATTTCAATGTCATTGATTTCAATTTCTTCTTCATCTTCTGAGTAAAATCATAGGGAGCGTCATCGTCACAAATTTCATCAAATAAAGATTGTATATATGACTCTCGCTGTTCCTCAGTTAGCCTGCATAATAAAAAAAAATTAGTATATGTTTACATTGTTGCTTATTTTACAGTTTTTACCTTCTATATGCTGCACTTGATAAATATTCGTTTCTTCTTGAAGCCATTTCGTATCCAGTTATTTATAGTTTCAGTTATATTTATTTTCACTTCTTACACTTTTGAGCACCAAAACAATAATGAAAATATCAACAAATATCGTGTGAAAACAACCCTTGCAGCTGCATATAAAATACAAAACCCAGTTATACCAGTGTATTTGCTACCTACGTACCCATACCTTGCGCGACCTTTTTGCACATATCTTTTGAACCAGGTAGAATATTTCAATGAAATAAAAACCAAAATGTGTATTCGTTGTTACTCTACAAGTATATTATTATAAATTATATTATTTTGTTTTGCATTTATCAGGACAACAACAAAAACAAAAATCCACTGTTGCATGTCCTGACACTATTTGCCCATATCGCTGGAACCAGTAGGAATATTCGAATGAAACAAAAGACAAAATACTTGTTATATATTAAAATATACATTTCAACAAAAAAATCATAGAAATCGGTTGAATAAGCATTAAAAAAACCGCAAAATAAGGTCCCGGGTACAAACGTATCCCGGGTGTGTCTTTTCGTGGTATTTTCTGGGTGTGTGTTCTAGGGTTAAACGAGTACTCACACCAGCAACTATTTAAGAATATTTTTAGGTTCAGCTATACGTAGGTTTCACAAAGTTGAAAGGTATACTCACATCGACGAAATTTTTATTTTGCAGCAAGCTAGAAATTTGTGTGTCCACGTTCTTCAGTTTCTTGTTTAAAAAGGAACCTGAAATGCCGAATTTGGCATGTCTACGTGTCAATGTCAATCGCTGTCAAGTGTCAAATCGAGTGCATTCAGTGCGTTTACGCGCAGGGTCGCATTAGCTGATTAAAATATCGTTCGCCTATAAGGTGACCGCAACAAGTCTGATTCGAAATTAGAACAAAAAAAGTTAGCAAATAAATTCGCAGAGTCTACAGCACTATTTGCGTATGTATCATTATAGAATACATTGTTTGGGACAGAGGAGGAAGACTTTTTTGATTGGATGTAAAATGCCTTTGAATTCAGGATTATGTTGTATTCAAAGCCTAGAACATAATTTCTGTATAGGAACTTATTCAGACAATTGAATTCCTTTAAATGGTATTGAAGTATATGTGGGTACTACAAAATCTAAACTTAAGACAAGGATATCCGCTCATAAATCTAATAAAAAATTAAGGAAAAATTTTTCGGGCAACAAAACTACTCTATCATCTCATTTTAAGGACACTGGACACTATACGGATTTCGAAAATGTCAAAATATTGGAACAGGAGAAAAATTATTATTAACGCTTTACTTTGGAAATGCTCCATATAGTGGATACCCCTAATGACAAAAGGATGAATTTTAAGGCTGACACTGACCACTGTGCGTACGCTTACCGCAATCTGATTTTAAATCGAAACAAATACTCGTGATACACATTTTTTACATAACACATGCAGTTCTCTGTATCCCATTACAACAACTATACATGCAATTCTTTGTACCTTTATATTATTGTTGTAAATTTTTCTCAATTTTTGTTTACAATTACGGGATTTTATTTGTTTATTTTTAACTGTACATTATCTGTTTAGAACTTTCGTTGTTTTTGATAATCACTTTTATTAGAAATTTTTAGTCTTGACATCACAGCGAAAGATGTAAGTTGTAATACACTGTGTTTACCAAAATTATATGTTTTTATGTTAAATATAATGTGTTTGTTTTTATTGTTTGCTTACAGTCCCGATGAGGATCTCAGATTGAGATCGAAATATTGATAATAAATACCAACAACAAAATTTAGTTGTTTTTTGCATTTATCAGGACAACAACAAAAACAAAAATCCACTGTTGCATGTCCTGACACTATTTGCCCATATCGCTGGAACCAGTAGGAATATTCGAATGAAACAAAAGACAAAATACTTGTTATATATTAAAATATACATTTCAACAAAAAAATCATAGAAATCGGTTGAATAAGCATTAAAAAAACCGCAAAATAAGGTCCCGGGTACAAACGTATCCCGGGTGTGTCTTTTCGTGGTATTTTCTGGGTGTGTGTTCTAGGGTTAAACGAGTACTCACACCAGCAACTATTTAAGAATATTTTTAGGTTCAGCTATACGTAGGTTTCACAAAGTTGAAAGGTATACTCACATCGACGAAATTTTTATTTTGCAGCAAGCTAGAAATTTGTGTGTCCACGTTCTTCAGTTTCTTGTTTAAAAAGGAACCTGAAATGCCGAATTTGGCATGTCTACGTGTCAATGTCAATCGCTGTCAAGTGTCAAATCGAGTGCATTCAGTGCGTTTACGCGCAGGGTCGCATTAGCTGATTAAAATATCGTTCGCCTATAAGGTGACCGCAACAAGTCTGATTCGAAATTAGAACAAAAAAAGTTAGCAAATAAATTCGCAGAGTCTACAGCACTATTTGCGTATGTATCATTATAGAATACATTGTTTGGGACAGAGGAGGAAGACTTTTTTGATTGGATGTAAAATGCCTTTGAATTCAGGATTATGTTGTATTCAAAGCCTAGAACATAATTTCTGTATAGGAACTTATTCAGACAATTGAATTCCTTTAAATGGTATTGAAGTATATGTGGGTACTACAAAATCTAAACTTAAGACAAGGATATCCGCTCATAAATCTAATAAAAAATTAAGGAAAAATTTTTCGGGCAACAAAACTACTCTATCATCTCATTTTAAGGACACTGGACACTATACGGATTTCGAAAATGTCAAAATATTGGAACAGGAGAAAAATTATTATTAACGCTTTACTTTGGAAATGCTCCATATAGTGGATACCCCTAATGACAAAAGGATGAATTTTAAGGCTGACACTGACCACTGTGCGTACGCTTACCGCAATCTGATTTTAAATCGAAACAAATACTCGTGATACACATTTTTTACATAACACATGCAGTTCTCTGTATCCCATTACAACAACTATACATGCAATTCTTTGTACCTTTATATTATTGTTGTAAATTTTTCTCAATTTTTGTTTACAATTACGGGATTTTATTTGTTTATTTTTAACTGTACATTATCTGTTTAGAACTTTCGTTGTTTTTGATAATCACTTTTATTAGAAATTTTTAGTCTTGACATCACAGCGAAAGATGTAAGTTGTAATACACTGTGTTTACCAAAATTATATGTTTTTATGTTAAATATAATGTGTTTGTTTTTATTGTTTGCTTACAGTCCCGATGAGGATCTCAGATTGAGATCGAAATATTGATAATAAATACCAACAACAAAATTTAGTTGTTTTATTTATAATAGGCCTAGAGCTCAAAAATAGTAAAATGACAATAAGTTTTTACAGAACTTTGAAAGGTGAAGAAGTCGAATTTACCGCTTTTTCAAGTGATACTCTTAATTTTCTTTTTGGTATTTGTTCTATAAAATTTTGAGGCATCAATCGCTTTGAAATTTTACCAGGGTGTTTTTTATATTATTTTTTTATTTGAAAAATTAAAAATATTCATTTCACACATTAGATTATTGACTTTTATTATAAAAATTATATAAATACATCTTATATCTAAGGAAAATCATGGCAAATAGAGCAATTTGTTGATGTGACCGAATGTTCAAGACCCATTGGCTTCTTACATTTGGCGCACAGGTTTCTGGTTTCTCTACAGCGTTTTTCTTCTTGTGCGTAACATAAATAGCAAAATCCGCACACAGGTTTTGGCGTGCGCGCTGCGGCAGATCTTGATGCTGCTGTTGACACCATTGATTCCACCGGTCGGTTGAAATATGCTTCAATAGCAATTTTAGTCGAAAAATTTCGCGCCACTTGACGATTTATGGCTCTGGCTTCAATAATGGGCATACACAATGCTTCAGCCAAGCTGCGCAGGATCAGCTTACGCTTGTTTGATCTCCAAGGCAACATAGGGTTATTCAAATCGTAGACAATGTAGGCTGCAAGAGCTGTAATGTCCAACATGTTGAAGAACATCGCTAGTGGCCATCGTTTTGTTTGTCTTTGTGTTGGATATTCCGCAAACATTTGGTCCATTCGATCAACACCACCTTTGGTACGATTATATTATTCAATTATTTCAGGTTTCCCACTGTCAGCTATTTCAGCATCATTATGCATGGTCGAAAGCAAAATTACTGCTTTATTTTTTTTGGGAACGTAAGAGCACATTGTCACATTATTTTTGAAGCCAAATGTCGTTGAACCAATTGTCCTGTTTTTGTTCGGCTTCATTTCTTGAGGAATATATGATTTGTTTTTGCGCAAAGTTCCAACGATCGTGAGTTTCCAGGTGAGAAGCAGTTCTGCAACTGGCAAGGTCGTAAACAAATTGTCCATTGTAATGTTTCGGCCACTTCCTTGGTATTTGGCAGACAAATCCTTCACCACTCGTTCGCCTTGGTTCGTTTCCTACCAGTTTCTGCTTGGCCAGTATATATTTGTCCATGCAGTGGATATGCATTTGTGGCATCGCAAATCCACCAAACCTTGATACCATATTTAGCAGGTTTTGACGGCATGTACTGCGTAAACCGTGTGCGTCCACGGTAAGGAAATAATTGTTCATCAATCGTCAAGCATGAGCTGGGCTTGTAATGTGCAGCAAGATTATTGTTCATCATCGTCCACAACTCACTGATCGGTGCTGCTTTATCAGTTAGTAAGCGTGTTGCACGAGTGTTTTTATCGTCAAATCTTAGGAACCGCAATATCGAACAGAAACGGTTGACTCCCATTGTGGCGCGATATAAAGGATAGTTTTTGACGCTCCATATATCTCGAACATGTTCTCCATTGCTATGGTTCGCACCAGTCATAATAAATATGCCAAAAAATGCATACAGCTCTGTTATTGACACAGGCGTCCATGACTTGGGAGTTGTGGATGCGCATTGTTGTAAGCATCATAAGTTTCTTTTGCTAACTTATTTGTGTGGCGCATAATTATATCAGCCATTTGAACGTTCATGAAACATTTGAATGTTTGCTCTATTGACAACATTTCAGTGCATCTAGCTGGTCCAGAACGTTCTCTTATAATATTTTGTCTGAGTACCTGACGACTTACATTTGGTTCTTTCATCCACTCAGTACCATCACGTGCAAACAATTTTTCGTCACTAGCAGGTAATTCATTATTTTCTTCTACTTCTTCTTCTTCATCGTCTTCTTCACCATCCTCATAGTCCGAATAATCAGGTAATACTTCTGCGGCACTTTGCGAAACTTCAGCATCGTCATCATCAATTTCAATGTCATTGATTTCAATTTCTTCTTCATCTTCTGAGTCAAAATCATAGGGAGCGTCATCGTCACAAATTTCATCAAATAAAGATTGTATATATGATTCTCGCTGTTCCTCAGTTAGCCTGCATAATAAAAAAAATTAGTATATGTTTACATTGTTGCTTATTTTACATTTTTTACCTTCTATATGCTGCACTTGATAAATATTCGTTTCTTCTTGAAGCCATTTCGTATCCAGTTATTTATAGTTTCAGTTATATTTATTTTCACTTCTTACACTTTTGAGCACCAAAACAATAATGAAAATATCAACAAATATCGTGTGAAAACAACCCTTGCAGCTGCATATAAAATACAAAACCCAGTTATACCAGTGTATTTGCTACCTACGTACCCATACCTTGCGCGACCTTTTTGCACATATCTTTTGAACCAGGTAGAATATTTCAATGAAATAAAAACCAAAATGTGTATTCGTTGTTACTCTACAAGTATATTATTATAAATTATATTATTTTGTTTTGCATTTATCAGGACAACAACAAAAACAAAAATCCACTGTTGCATGTCCTGACACTATTTGCCCATATCGCTGGAACCAGTAGGAATATTCGAATGAAACAAAAGGCAAAATACTTGTTATATATTAAAATATACATTTCAACAAAAAAATCATAGAAATCGGTTGAATAAGCATTAAAAAAACCGCAAAATAAGGTCCCGGGTACAAACGTATCCCGGGTGTGTCTTTTCGTGGTATTTTCTGGGTGTGTGTTCTAGGGTTAAACGAGTACTCACACCAGCAACTATTTAAGAATATTTTTAGATTCAGCTATACGTAGGTTTCACAAAGTTGAAAGGTATACTCACATCGACGAAATTTTTATTTTGCAGCAAGCTAGAAATTTGTGTGTCCACGTTCTTCAGTTTCTTGTTTAAAAAGGAACCTGAAATGCCGAATTTGGCATGTCTACGTGTCAATGTCAATCGCTGTCAAGTGTCAAATCGAGTGCATTCAGTTCGTTTACGCGCAGGGTCGCATTAGCTGATTAAAATATCGTTCGCCTATAAGGTGACCGCAACAAGTCTGATTCGAAATTAGAACAAAAAAAGTTAGCAAATAAATTCGCAGAGTCTACAGCACTATTTGCGTATGTATCATTATAGAATACATTGTTTGGGACAGAGGAGGAAGACTTTTTTGATTGGATGTAAAATGCCTTTGAATTCAGGATTATGTTGTATTCAAAGCCTAGAACATAATTTCTGTATAGGAACTTATTCAGACAATTGAATTCCTTTAAATGGTATTGAAGTATATGTGGGTACTACAAAATCTAAACTTAAGACAAGGATATCCGCTCATAAATCTAATAAAAAATTAAGGAAAAATTTTTCGGGCAACAAAACTACTCTATCATCTCATTTTAAGGACACTGGACACTATACGGATTTCGAAAATGTCAAAATATTGGAACAGGAGAAAAATTATTATTAACGCTTTACTTTGGAAATGCTCCATATAGTGGATACCCCTAATGACAAAAGGATGAATTTTAAGGCTGACACTGACCACTGTGCGTACGCTTACCGCAATCTGATTTTAAATCGAAACAAATACTCGTGATACACATTTTTTACATAACACATGCAGTTCTCTGTATCCCATTACAACAACTATACATGCAATTCTTTGTACCTTTATATTATTGTTGTAAATTTTTCTCAATTTTTGTTTACAATTACGGGATTTTATTTGTTTATCTTTAACTGTACATTATCTGTTTAGAACTTTCGTTGTTTTTGATAATCACTTTTATTAGAAATTTTTAGTCTTGACATCACAGCGAAAGATGTAAGTTGTAATACACTGTGTTTGCCAAAATTATATGTTTTTGTGTTAAATATAATGTGTTTGTTTTTATTGTTTGCTTATAGTCCCGATGACGATCTCAGATTGAGATCGAAATATTGATAATAAATACCAACAACAAAATTTAGTTGTTTTATTTATAATAGGCCTAGAGAACTTTGAAAGGTGAAGAAGTCGAATTTACCGCTTTTTCAAGTGATACTCTTAATTTTCTTTTTGGTATTTGTTCTATAAAATTTTGAGGCATCAATCGCTTTGAAATTTTACCAGGGTGTAGTTAGTGAGACGGAGATTCTAAAAATGTAAGCGGGGTTGATGTGCTCCTCCAATATTAAATGTTATCATCAATGAAAGTAACGATTCTCTATTTTTGGCCATTTTCAATATTTGTGAATTTGTGCTTATAAGTTTTTGAAGCAACAGAGTATTAAAATTTTGGTTGTACGTAATGTTTTGAATTTGATGTGCTCCCTTTAGTTTTCAAGGTAGAGGCAGAAATGTCGAGCTACTTTGGTGCGTAACTTTTTTACGGTAGCATGTTTTTTTGAAGGCACAGCTACAGTGTTCCTTTTATTACGTGTTACTCTTTTGTTACTTGTTGTCCTATACTACAGTAGTATAAAACCAAATGCCTCATTTTGAAAGATAAACATAACGAAAGTTATTGAAATTTGTACCAGGGGCAAATATGGTAAATTTTCAAGAAATATCAGAAACCGTAAAAAAATTTGGAAAAATATATAAAAAAAATTAAAAAATGCAAGTATACATACATAATTATTTCTCTGTAATAGCCTTAAAGTTAAAGATTTCATAAAAGGCCCTTAACTAAAGAGATTGAAGGTTCTTCGGTTCGTTAAATAAAATTAACGAAAAGCTGGAGAACAGAGGTCAGGTAAATATAATACATCCGACTATCTCATAACATAAGCCATTAATAGGAAAAAAATTGCATTTCCATGACTTCCGGATTTGTCACTTTAGCAGGGAGTGCATAGTCGGCGTTATATGGTTTACAAAACTAAACGTGTTTTTCGTGTTCTGAGCAGGCCTGCATAATAACGTTATTTTTATAAAAAAAATTTAATATTTTGTGTTCAATTTGTTATTCAAAGTATAGGTAAACGTTTTTAGATCAACGAAAAGATTTTCCTTTCATTGAAATCAAAATCTCAAGCGTTTTGTTTATTTTGTTTGTTTGAGTTAGAGTATACTTTTTCATACAAAAAATGTTCAGAAAAATACTCAAACTTCGAAATATCAAATAGAAACGAAAATTCTTGATTTTGTTTTTGATGCTAACGAAACAAAATTTTTTATTAAATATTTTTTTTTTTTTGATAATGTTACTCTCAAAAAAATTTCGTTTATTTTGTTGTGCAGCCTTGGTTCTGAGCATTTTATGGTAATAATAGCTCAACAGAAATATTTTTTGATACCAGTGGTTTAAAACAGAAAAACATGGGTAAAAGTTTTGTGTTTTTTTCGCGAAACATCGTCTATTTGATACCCTTATTGTTTAGACAAGTTTTGTGAGTACCTGGGTCCAGATATCGGAATACACTTCTGGAAAAGTAGAAATATCGATTTCAGCACTTTTCATTTGATACCTGATATATTGCAGGTAGAAAGATTTTTTACCCGATTTCATATTTTTGAGTATATCTCAAAAACCGGATTTCGGGTATCAAAAAAAAAAGTTTACCTAAATATACTTTACAAAAATATCTACATGCTGCTAAACTTTTAACATAATTGGTATAGAAGTGCTTAAGTTAGCAAAAATATTTATCGATTTTCCGGGTTTTACTTTTATCGATATATCCAAAACCAGTTATCGGATATCGACAATTTCTTTTCAAAATCATTTTCCGTTTATATATCGGTATGCTGCTAAAATTTCAAAATGATCGGAGGGAAAGTGTTAATGTTATTGAACAACCAACTAACGATATCTCCAAACGGGGTGTCGGGTAACAACATTTTTTTGCCTAAATATAACCTTCATATATCTCTACACGTTGATACAATTTCAACAAAATCGGTGCAGTGGTGTTTAAATAAATTTATATTTAACACTGCGACTTGAATTTATATATATAACATTCGATCTATTGACTATATCTTTATGAGGCATTATGTAAGACGAATTACGCTGATAAATTTAAGCTCCTCTTTATCTACCAATGTATCAGAAAAAAAGTTATTCTTGTGGTTCGATGTTTCAAAATTTTTTTTTTGCAAAAATGTAACACTATTTGGGATTTGCCCATATGTAGCACGTATTGCAGTATCACCGACGATATATGGCTTCACAATTAGAGGAACAGAGAGCATACACTGCATCGCAAATATTGCAGATGTCTACACAGTTGGAGGAGCAGGATGGACGGTTTACAGTGGACAACAGGAGAAAAGCAGAAGGTCGATGCTTTAAAAACACGTTTTCAAGAGTTGCAACTGAAAGGCCCAAATACTTTTTCAAGTGCTTCCAAGGTAAAGACTCCTTCATTTTATAGCTCTGTTCCTTTCCGGGACTTTAAGCTACAATTTGAGAAGACGTCAAAAGTGAATAATTGGAACGCTGAAGACAAGGCCGCGACTACACCTGATGGAGAAAGGACCCTGCAAACCACTGCTAACCGCATTGCAAACACACACACATTTTTCATTTGACAAATTTCCCAAAATTATGTTAACCTTAAGCAACCAAAAAAAGTTGTTCTGAATTAAATTAAAATGTGGGCCTTTAATACCAAAAGTCCGTTTTAAGGTTAATGTGCAAACGATCTGCCAAAAAGGGAAAACATTGTTGATTTTGTACTATGCCTAATATTATGAGTGCGAATGAAACAGCATAAGAAAATATCCCAAAAATTGACAATCTGCAGCTTTCATAAATTAATTATTATTTGTCACATTTTTTCACGAACAAAAGGTAAGCGTAAAATATTTTTTTTATTTGCATTTTTAATAGAAATTCTTTCTTCTTTTATGCATGCCCGTATACAAGTGATGGCGGGAGATACAGCGTAGGAAATGCAAAAGGAAAGTTCGATGATTCCGAGAAATTCAGATGGTAGTGGCTGCGCCTTTTGAAGTCGGGTCGAAAAATTAAGGAAACATCGCCACAAACACTACGAAGGGGTCGTATCATCATACATAAAGCATTTCAAACTGCAAAAAAAAAAAAAAAAAATTGAGTGTGGTTGCTGTTGTTGTTTTTGTTGTTGTTAACAACAAAACACTCCCCGAAGGTTTTGGGGAGTGATGCCGAAGTTGACAGTCCTTGGCCGGATATGACCCCGGTACGCTGCGGTGCTCCCTTGCGGTACTGCCCGACTGTTGTGGTAGCGATTTGGTATGACCAGTGGAACCTTCTAGGTCATGGCATCCCTCCATCCATGAGGAAGGAGAAGATGGGTAATGAGAGGTGAGAGGCATCATATCCGTAGATCAACCATCGAGTTAGCACGTCAATTACCTATGTGCATATTAGTCGCCTCTTACGACCGGTATGCCTACCTCGGGCATATTCTAAACCCCTAACCCGCAGGGTAAAGTGTGGTTGCTAAGTGACCTTGCTCAATCCCGACTCTTGCGTCCTCGTTCGTGCACTCTGGGCAACGGGAGCTACCTAGGCTCGCGGCAGAAAGAGAGGGAGCCCCGGTGGGGCCACTCTGACATACTTGGTTTAAGGGCTCACCGAGGTTTTTGCGTAGCGTCTGTTCACCATGAGGTGCGGCTGCAAGCGGGCGTCTGTCTTGAAGCAAGCGGCTCGCTATATAAATGTGTAAATATTTTCCAAAAACCCCGAAACGGGTTTGGGACCCGCCACGTAAAAAACTTAATTCCAATGAAAACAGCAACGGCCAAAATCGCTTAGGCGGTTAAGCGCCAATAAATGAATGAATGAAATGAAAACTGCAAGTCCACCTTTGCATGAAACGGCTTTTTAAAAAATTCCGGATTTAGTCGTGGCGCTTGCGGATGCGACTTCTTAATTGCGCTACGCCTAAATTCGGTAATTCTTAATAATCCATTTTATGCAAGGTGGACTTGCAGCCTCAAATGCTTTGGTAGGTATTTGTTTCCTTTAAGGTCAACTGCTAATAAATTAGCTAAGAGATTAAGGATCGCGAATCCGGAAGTGCTTTTTTTAATTTTTTGTTTTAGTGAAAAGTTATGGTCAGAAAACCGAAAAATGACCCGGGTCCGATACCAAAATTGGGGCGGTGGTATTTATGTGCGAAACACCTTTCGGTATATGTTTCCTTTAGGGGTCAACTGGTAATAAATTAGTTAAATTATGTGATATAGCTCAAAAGACGGGATTCGGCCTCAGGACCAGGAATCCGGAAGCGCTTTTTTAATATTTTGCTTCCATGAAGAGATATTTGCAATCAAATTTTCAAGTTTTCATGTGGTTGTAACTTTATTTGGCTGTCCCTAAAAACGTGGAAAAAATTTCGGTAGCCACGGTTATGTCACACGTAATTTTATTAGGCTGTCCCTAAAAACGTGGAAAAAATTTCGGTAGCCACGGTTATGTCACACGTCCGGATTTGGGATGGCGTAGCCCAGGGTTATTTTTTCAACTCGGAAAAGTGTTTCGCACATAAATACCATGGATTCCGCCCAAATTTTGGTATCGGACCCGGGTAATTTTTCGGTTTTTTGACCATAACTTTTCACTAAAACAAAAAATTAAAAAAGCGCTTCCGGATTCGTGAACCTGAGGACAAAACCCGTCTTTTGAGCTATCTCCCATAATTTATTAGCAGTTGACCCCTAAAGGAAACAAATACCTTTCTGAGTTGGCGGCCTTCGGCCGCGCTTATAACAAATAACCCTGGGATACGCCATCCCAAGTCAGGGTGGTTGACTGAACGCATTTTTTTGCACGTTTTTAGGTACAGCCTAATAAAATTACAACAGCCACAAGAAAACTTGGTTGCTAATATCTCTTCAGAGAAGCAAAATATTAAAAAAGCGCCTAGGGATTCGTGATCCTGAGGCCAAACAGCGTCTTTTGAGCTATATCGGTTGACCCCTTAAGGCAACAAATACCAATGCTTTATTTGTATGATGATGTGTCCTCGTCGTAGTGCTTGTGAAGACATTTCCTTAATTGTTGTGGAGACGGTTCACATTATGTTAATATATATTTAGTTATTAGTATGTATAATTAGGGTTGCCAGACGTCCTTCTTTCGGAAGGACATGTCCTTCATTTTATTGCAACGTCCTTCCCTGTCCTTCCAAAAGAAAAAGTGTAAAAATGTCCTTCTTTTTAAGTTTGGTCCTTCTTATGTCCTTCTTTTTCCGTTTTTTTTTTTTGCTGGGGGCTTGATCTAGTTATACTAAAATTAAGTGGGCTACAAAACTGCATACTCGAAAAAAATCGTCGAGTTTCGCGAATTTTTTTTTGGGATTTTGGACAAAGCTTTAAGTGCAAAATTTTTATGTATTTTCATCTATATTTTGATGAAAATTTATAGAAATTTTTAGTGTTGTATTATCTATGCATTTATTTTTTGTTTCTTTGCATGTAAATATGAATACGTGCCAAATATACTTATATGTATATAATTGACTGGGCCAAAAAAAAATTTCGTTTTTTTTCCAAAATTATATTTGTTTTTCTTTTTAACAGCCTAACCTAATATAAACGCATGGACTGCGTTTTCTGTCAAAAATGTCTCATGCACATACAACTTGTATGGGAGCAACAGAATATGATCGCACTGCGTAAAAACCTAACTTGATTTCCAATTTTTGTTCTGCATGACATTTCGATTTGACGTTTGTACACAGGCAATTATACAAACGCACGCACATTTATTTCGGTTACAAGAAAAAAGTCATGCATGTACGTGCGGTAAAAGCACTGAGTGCGTTTATATTAGGTTAGGCTGTAAGAAAGGTGGAAAAAAATTACTGTAATTTTTTCAGATTTTTAAATCAAATTGTAGAGGTTTATCATTAAAAAAAAAAAAAAAGTAATGGCGGTGATATACCAACAGGTTATCATAACCTCTAACGAGATTTTTAGCCGAGCTTCTCTTTCCAACTTGTGGTGTGTTGCTTTTTGAGTTTTCCTACAAGTTGGCGGGACCTACAGTTTTTTGCCGACTCCGAACGGCACTTGCAAAGCAAATGAATTTTTAGCTGAGAAGCTTCTCATGGCAGAAATACACCCGGAGAGTTTGCCAAACTACTGCCGAGGGGCGACCCCGTTTAGAAAAATTGTTTTTCTAAATAATTTTTTATGTTACTTTTGCCGGGCATCGAACCGCCACGACTTGGTGTACAAGGCCGAACACTTAACCGCTACACCACGGCGGCCGCCTAACATCTATCATCATTGCTGGTGTATATTTTACAGACTTAACCTCATATTTTGTATAAAAACGACAAACCACTGTTATAAAACACCATTAACCTGAACATATTTTTGAAGGAAATCGAGTTCCCTATAAAACTGCCTACACTGAAATTTTCTCAGACTAGCCGTTCTCTAGTATTCTAGCCACAAACATTGCCATGTTCTTTGGATTCCCCGATTTTGGTTTGAAAATTTGCGAAACATGAAAAATAAACATCGAATAAAGCTAAATATATATTCTTAAGGGAAATTGGCTGCTGAATCCTAATTCGGTATCAGAATTCAACAACGGGCCCGGAGTTAGGCCCTAACCTTGCAAAAAAGCCCAATAGTATTTTTTTTCATGGTTTTGTTAGGTTAGAGAAGAACTGCGACCTGTAAGGCTGATTCTGAGCACGGATTTGGATTGAGCTTGCCAAAATACATGAAAATTAATGTTCTGAGTTCACAGTCGAGGCTCCCACGAAAATGCTTAAGTTTTCGAAGCTTTAGCAATAATTTTCCTGACAAATGTATCGAGAATGGGTTCCGCAAAACTATCGTAAAAGTATTACATGTCGCCCAGTTTGTGGCAGAAGACCTCACTCGATATCCGTTTGCGATCAGATTACGACACTCGTGGAAAAGTGCCAAGGTAGTGTTTCTAAAGCTTGGAACAAAAAGTAGTTTTCGGAAGAGACAACATTGCAAACGCTAATGGCGTTCAAGATGGCGGTGTAAGAGCGAGAGAGTGTATTTAAAAATCACCTTATATTATTACATTATGCCTGCCATTAAGGTATTTGTATGTTGACTGTTAGCAATGTTTTGGGATTAGTCCAAACGCAAAACCTTCAATGACCCATTACTCCAAACAGTTGACTTGTGCCACTTTCGAAAGTAACGGATCAGTGTATGTAATTAAATAAAAATTGATCAAGCAAAAGACTCCTTAAACATTTTGTTCAATAAATTCCCGTTTTTGGGACCAAAAGGACTTAAACCACTTTCAAATATAATGGCTCATATACTTACTTATTTATGTGACACGTATGTATTCATATTTAATTTCAATTAGTAATAATACTTTATTCGTCTTTTGGTATCCTTGGCCACAAAAAAAACGTCCTTCTTTTTTTAAGTTTGTCCTTCTTTTTTTTCTATCGAAATAGAAATGTCCTTCTTTTTCCACTTCAGAATCTGGCAACCCTATGTATAATATCAATAAATAAATGTTTAATATAAATTAATAAATGATAAAATATGTATATATATTAATTTTTGTGCAATTTATTTGCAAAAATTCGGTAAGTATTGTCCTTTTACTGCTAACCGTTTTGGTAACTGGTTTGGTAACCTATTCAATTATAAATGTTAACCAAAAGTTAGCTGGTTCGGTAACCGATTCAACTACATATGTTAACCATATGCTAGCTTGTTTGTTGACTTATTCAAAGAATAATTTTAACAGCTTGTTACCCAAAACATTTACTGTTTCATAACATAATGTTAGCCACATGTTAGCAGTTTCCATAACCATGTCAACAAATACTATTAACAACATGTTAGCCAAAACATTGACGACTTTAACAAATGGCTGTTAACTACATTTTAACCAAAACATTAGCCAGAGTTTGAAAGGGAAATTTTTTATTTTGAAGAGTGCAGGTGCTATTTTTATATGCTTAAATTTACTCTCGCCGTGTTCGGACGTGTTTATTTGAGCTCTGTGCTTTTCGAATTGTATTTCGGCTAATATACATAGTGCATAATTGTGAAATACGAATATTTTCACAAATAAACATTAATAAACAATTTTGGCTAGACATTTTTCGATCCTTAAAAAAAAAAAAATAAATAAAAACGGATTTGATTTGGAAATTATCAATTTTGTGCTGGAAACTGTTAGCTACACTAAGAAGTTTATTTATTTTATCCATTTCTTGTCACTTCGTTCAATATGCCTTGTTTTTGTGGTCATCGTGTTGAGCGCGCTCATAGCAGTGTACAATGTGACAAATGCAAAGAAGTTTACCACATGAAGTGTGTTGTTGGTACACTGGCTGCTGATCTGGATTATTTTAAAAATCCAGATCAATTTTATATTTGTGGTGATTGTGCTGTTGCTCATCAAGAAGAATGTATTTCTTTGAACAAAGCTGTTGCAGAGCAGCTACAACAACAGCATGCGTCGCATTATAATAATGTTACCGATAATGAGCAAAATAATGTTTTATTATATATTCTTGCTGAGCTCAAAAGTTTAGGTGCAGAGCAATCATGTGCAGTTGCTGGTATTCACTCTCTTCAAGCTGATAAAAACAAATTGATTGGCGAGTTGGAAATTGTGCGCTCGGAACTTACTAATCTCCATAAGCTCTTCGATGATGGTATTGCTGGTTCGCTTACCTCCCTCACATCTGAGGTTAAACTACTGCACCGTAGTGGTAGCAAAAATGCAAAAAAGGGTTGAGCTAAAAACAACAAGCCAAACTCTCCTAAATCAGGCGAACGGAGTAACAACAACACCCCGCCTGTGCTTAAGATTCCGAGCCCTATTAATGACGAGTCGAAAATAAACAATGCTGAGAGCATTGAAGTGACTGTTGTTGAAGGTTCCCTATGTACAGTCACTTCTCAGAGCAGAAAACCCAGGACATCGCCATGGATCTCTGCGCAGTGGAACCACCCGGGGTTTTACCTCGGCCAAGGACTGTCACTTTCAATGTAACCCTGTTTAGTATGTTTTGTCCCATTCCGAAACTATCATCCTCCCCCCTTGCAGCAGGGCTGCAAGATATTCTTTTGTTACGGGCGGGCGTTGAGCCGAACCCCGGACCAAAAGAATGGATATGCAGTGTCTGTTGCAAAAAAATATATATTAAACGGTCGCATTCTGTGCAATGCTTCTCGTGTAAGAGATGGCTCCATAAATCTGGATGTTCAGGGCTTAACCTTAACATCCACAGACCCCGTACTTTCTTTAGTACTTTCGTGGCCCCTTGTTGTTTGCGCCGTCGGGCGTCCCGCGGTAAGCGCCGTTCAAGCGCACCCCTACCGCCACCTTCTAGTAGCAATACTAATAATAATAATAATAATGTCTTAACGACTAGCAGCATTTCTGCTATACCCGCCACACAAATTCCAGACTGTTGCTCGTGCCTTATGGCGTCAACATCACGCGCAGCAGCTCAACACTCTTGCTCCCACCGGAGCAGTTTAGACATGAGCAACTCCGAGCATCAGTCTCTGTCTGTTTCTTTGTTACACCCCCCTCCCGTTTACACGTGAGTCAGGATCAACATCTTCTTGCACCTGTCTCGACGTGTACTGTTTGTCGGCAAAGATTATACACGCTCGCGTCATCGGTCAAATGCAATAACTGCTTAGGCCAATGCCACGTACATCTATGCTCTGGGCTCGCTAACAGGAATCTTTGGACGGATGCGTTCATCGCACCATGCTGTAACACGCCTCAACCTACGACGCCAGCCAACCCGGTTACACCAGGTCCACAGCTAACTAGGCTGAGGCACAGCCTTGGTCTTCGCCTACCAACACCTGGGCGAACACATCGATCTCTCACGCCTTTGGTTAACTCGACATCGACCCCACCGGCGCACTTCCAAATCTTACAGCACAACTGTAACGGATTAACTGGTAAGATCGCAGAGATAACCATTTGATGACGCAATATGACATAAAACTTGCCGCAATCCAAGAAACCAAGCTCAGTCCAAGGTCGGACCTCATTACCTATGGCGGATATAACATTCACCGGAAAGACCGTCATAGAGTAACAGGAGGTCTGGGAGGTGGTCTAGCGTTCATAACGCACAACTCTGTACAGTATCATCTATTTGATACCGACATCGAAGGAACGGATGATATCTTAGAAAGCCAAGGTATTACCATCCGTACAGGAGATGTCGATCTGCAAATCATTAACATCTACATACCCCCTGTCTCAAGTTGCCCCACCGGTTATCACCCCGACATTAGCTTGCTATTACGAGGAGATAACCGCGTGATCCTGGGCGACTTCAATGCGCACCACGACATGTGGCACTCAAACTTGCCAGCAGACAGTAGGGGGCATGTACTCGCAGAACAAATAGATGATACGGCTTTCTGTACATTGAACGGAGACGCCCCAACGAGAGTATCGGGTAACTGCTATAGTTCGCCAGATATTTCTATCGTAAGTGCAGGACTATTGAACAACACCAATTGGCGACCCATACTCACGTTGGCGTCTGACCATCTCCCAATAGTCATTACCATCGAACGACCGACGGACTTTATAACACCTGAGCATGGTACATACATCAACTTTACCCAGGCGGACTGGGACAGTTTTCAGACATATACGGACGAATCCTTGGCTGCTCTATCCATTCCTACGGACGTACGCAAAGGCGAACGGGACTTCCGCAACATCATTGACTTGGCCTCTAGACGCTTCATTCCTGCGGGTCGAATATCCCGAATAAGACAAAATTTACCCGCGGAGGCAGCGGCCATGGCTAGAGAAAGAGATGAAGTGCGAAGTCTCAATCCCGCAGACCCCCGTATAAGGGATCTCAACGCGGAAATTCGTAGGTTGGTCGATAAACACAAACTGGCCAAATGGAAACAACACCTAGAGCAATGCAACCTCTCTGACGGTGTTGGCAAATTATGGACTACGGTCAAAGCTCTATCTAATCCAACACAACACAAGGATAAAGTAGATATTACTTTCGGTGACAGGGTGAAGAAGGACCCTAGGGGATGTGCGAACTCCTTCTGTAGACAATTTGTACTACATTCGCCACCCGATAGAGCTAAACGTAGAACCATGCGACAGGCGCGTAAATACAAAAACCAAAACACGCCCATTGTCATCACTGCCTCAGAGGTCAAGGAAGCCATCAGACAGGCTAAGCCCTCAAAATCCATCGGCCCCGACGGCATTGCCATGAAGATGCTGAAACACCTAGGCCAGGAGGGACACAAATACTTAGCGGCTCTATTCAATCTTTCACTGAACACTTTCGTCATTCCTGAAATATGGAAAAAGGCGAGAGTGGTTCCATTATTAAAACCTAGAAAGCCGGCAAACATAGGCGATTCATATCGCCCTATATCACTTTTGTCGCCGGTAGTGAAGACGCTAGAGTCCATTTTGCTCCCGTATTACACCGCAAATCTGCACCTGGCTAATCATCAACATGGCTTCCGTAAGCTGCACAGCACCACCACCGCACTCAATGCCATTACAACGCAAATAAATAGCGGTCTAAATCAAAACCAACCAAATCACAGGACTGTGTTAGTGGCACTTGACTTGTCGAAAGCTTTTGACACAGTCAACCATGCCACTCTCATACAAGATCTATTAGAAACACAAATACCTGATGGGTTAAAGAGATGGACCGCTAATTACTTGAATGGGCGGCAGGCGTCGGTCAACTTTAGAAACGCAACATCAAAACCAAGACGAATTAGATAGGGGGTGCCACAGGGTGGTGTCCTATCCCCGACACTGTTTAATTTCTATCTATCGAAGATGCCCCCACCACCAGAGGGTGTCTCCGTCGTTTCTGATGCTGACGACTGTACAATAATGGCGACGGGGAAGGGCCCCTATACTGATGAACTCTGTAATAAAATCAACGGTTACCTCTGCGACCTTTCCAGGTTTTTCACAGAGCGAGATCTGACGATATCTCCGACTAAATCAACGGCGACGCTTTTTACGACGTGGACGCACCAGGTGAGAAATGAATTAGACATTTTCGTTGACGGCACTAAGCTACCAACTGTCAGCCACCCAAAGTTATTAGGGATGACATTGGATAATACTTTCTCATTTGCTGGTCATGTGTCTGCAATGGTCTCAAAGGTACGTGGTCGCAACAAGATCCTCAAGTCACTTGCCGGCAGTACTTGGGGAAAAGACAAAGAAACGTTGCTGACTACATATAAGGCCATTGGCCGACCAGTCTTTGACTATGCTGCACCCATATGGTCGCCTAATGTACATAACACCAACTGGACGAAGTTACAAGTCTGCCAAAATACTGCCATCAGAACTGCTACGGGATGTCTCCTCATGTCTTCCGAGTCTCACCTCCATCAGGAGGCAAAACTGCTCAATGTAAAAGAGCATGCGGAAATACTGAGCAAGCAATTCCTTCTGAACTGCCACAAGCCAGCACATCCAAACCGCCATCTTTTGGACATAGATCCGCCCCCGAGAGACATAAGGAAACATCTCCGTAAACATTATGATGAGATCCGGCATCATATTACCTTGCCGTTTGATCTGCAGAATCATAAGCGGGCTCTAACCGACATCCACACCGAGTCGGTAGATACTTTTGTCGGATCTCTACCTGTGAACCCCGTTCTGAACAGTCCTCCACCGGATATTGCTGAAGAAGATCGCACCTTACCAAGGCAGACAAGAGTTACCCTGGCACAGCTTAGGTCTGGATATAGTGTAAGGTTAAACTCCTACTTGTCCAGACTTAATGACACAATCTCAAACACATGCCCTGCATGTGGTAGGACCCCCCATGATACTCTACATCTCTTCAATTGTTCATTTGAACCTACTCTTCTAACCCCTCTGTCCCTCTGGACAAACCCTGTTGAAACTGCACGTTTCCTTGGACTCCCCTTAGAAGAGCTTGATGAAGATCTTCGGAATGATCATACACTCTAGACAGGGCAATGCATTGTTAACAACAACAACAACAAGTGACTGTTGATAAAGTTATTACTGCAAATAGTGTTGTTAGTGAAATTAACACTACATCTGGTGCTGCTGTTCATGCTGCTACTCCCTTTTGGCGCCTTATTCTTCACAAAGGGCGTCGACGTCGGCTGCCGCTGTTACTGTCTCTGTGACAAATGCCTCTGCCGAGAATAATGTAAATGCACCCAGTGGGAATGCTGGCGAAAAGGTAGTTATTGCACCCAGTGGGAATGTTGGCGAAAAGGATGTAAATGCACCCAGTGGGAATGAAGTCATAAATTCGCTCAGAAATTTGAGCAAGCCTATTGTGATTGGTTCGAGTGATAACCTAGAACTTCAGGTGGTTCCTAAAATGATGTGGCTGCATCTTTCGTCTTTTTCTTCGAACGTGACGAAAGCTGACATCATTGCCTATGTGTCGAAACACGCTGAAATCAACCCTAAATTTGTGGTTTGCTATGCCCTCGTTAAGCGGGATGTTGATATTCTTTCGTTAGTTAAAGTTAGTTTTAAACTTGGCGTGCCGCTCTGCTTCTACGATAAGGTAGTTAATGCCAGCATCTGGCCTACGAATTCGGCCGTTTCGTTCTTTTCGCAAGGACGGGCCACCACAACACGGGACGTAGTAAATACACATTCTCACAAAGATCTTAATATCTACTTTCAAAATGTATCAGGCCTAAGAACCAAATCCGACTCACTTTTTACGATGAGTTCAAACCTGGATTATGATATTTTTGTAATAGTTGAGACTTAGCTGAATGATACTTTTATGGATGGTGAATTCTTCGATGAAAATTTGTACTGCGTTTTTCGTAAAGATCGCGATGCTTTAAAAACTGGTTTATCTAGAGGAGGAGGCGTTTTAATTGCAGTTCGACGGAAATTTCGTGCTACTTTGGTGCCTCTGCCGAATGCTGATTCCCTATTGGATATTCTCTGCATTTCTGTTCATGGAGTTTCTAAACTTTTAATTTGTGCTTCTTATATACCTGCTTCTAGTAGCGATTTACTTTATAAAGAGCATGTTGATAATATTTTAGATTTAGCATCTAGTTATGAAAATGTTTGCGCAATTGGCGATTTCAACCTCAGTAATTTAGAATGGTCTACTTTTGACAATAGTAGGGGGCTTCTTCCAAAGTCTTCATTTGCGTTTGCTGAAACATATGTGCTTGACGGTTTCTCAAGATGTGACCTTAGTCAGATCAACAGTTTTAATAATAGTAATAATAGAATTCTGGATCTCATATTTTTAAGTGATAACATGAACTTTTGCCTCCAGGAATGTCTAGACCCTTTGTCCAATCCTGGTCCGCATCATGTTCCGCTGGTTCTTCATTTGGAATTTATGAGTTTAATACTTACGTTGAGGATACAATTTCCAAGTTTTGTTTTAAAAATTATGATGTTGATGTGGTTAATGCGGCAATTGACTCTATTGATTGGGATATGCTATTTGCTGAGGTTGATGCGACCGGTTGTTTCGATATCTTTAGGAATAATCTAATTTGTATTTGTAATGAGCACATTCCTAAGGTAAAGAAGAAAGTTTACAAAATTCCTTGGTTCACGAAGGAGTTGAAAAAACTCAAGAATTTGAGAAACAAGTTTTTCAAAAAATTTAAAAGTTCAAGGTTTCCTTTTTACAAAGAAATGTATATAAAATACTTGAACGAGTTTAAATCATTGAGTAAAGTCTTGAAGCAGAATTATATGAGAAAATTCGAAGAGGATATTAAACTGAATCCGAAAGCTTTTTGGCGTTTTGTTAAGTCTAAAAAATCGTGTTCGAGTATTCCTTCTGCGGTATTTTACAAGGATACACAAGCCGATTCAGCATCAGGTGCGGCAAATCTTTTTGCGGATTTTTTCAGCTCGAATTTTGAGGCTGACTCTAATTTTAATAGTAGTGATTTTTGCAATGGCCTGGGCGCTAGTGGTCCCGCGGTAAACTTTGGGGCTCTTGAAATCTCGTTGGATGATGTTGAACTGGGGATTCGTCAAATCAAATTGTCGTCTCAGACTGATGTTGATGTTGTCATGGGCGCTGTTGAGAGACGTTATGACAGCGAGTATAGTAAGCAGATGCACCAAATAGAGTTACAACACCGCTGTCAGAGAACCAACGAGACACTACAGGAATTTGCGTGGGATATTGAAAGATTGGCTCATTTAACAAATGCGGATGCACCCGTGGAATACGTAGAGAGAGTGAAAATCCAGAGTTTTATAAATGGTATACGCATATATTTATTACTCCTATATTGGCAGTAAAAGCTAGTACCGTTCGAAAACATCACAGTACAGATATATTAATTTTGAGCGGGGCAGGCATATGTATATTTTTGAGCTTAAATCGCTGTGAACCTAGCTTATTATAACAAACTGTAGTCCGTTTTCTGTGTCAAGATCGGTTATGCCATTATGGAAATAGTAGCGAATATTCCAATATACAAAAATAGCTCCATACTTTGCCCTGCCTATTCGGAAGATCCACTTATAAAAAGTTACGTGACAGACCAGACAGTGGTTGTACGGCTGTTGACAGTCCTTTTCCGGATGAATCCGGTACGTTCCGGTACTCCCTTGCGCTACTGCCCGACTGTCTTGGGAACGATTTAATGGATTTTAGTCGCCTCTTACGACCGGTATAACTACCTCGGGAATATTCTAAACCCATAACCCGCAGAGGGTAAAAGCTCCTTGAAAGTTATTAGCTAAACACAATATAGGGCCCCGTTAAGGTCATTACGTATACTTAACTTAAGGCCAACCAGGAATACGAGAAATCTGTAAACTTACGAAAGAAAATATTGGAAATTTTTGGCTTAAGTTAAGTTAGGTTAAGTATACTGATTGGGCCCTAAGGCGAAAAACTATAAATACCTTACCATTATACTTGTGACACCAAGCCTGAACATATTTTAAAAAAAATTGTAATTTGGTTTCAATTCATTAAAGCCCCTTTCAATGAAATCCGCTACTTTATTGCTTTGACCATTTCTTCAATATTTACGTTTATGAATATACACGTACACAATACATTGACAAAAACGGTACTAGCTTGCCTCGAATTGATTTAAAAGTATTACATATATGGGTATACGTGATGAGGAAGCCAAGCGAGCTACATACGCAAATCCAAAGCTAACATTTGCAGAGACGGTATCACATGCACTGATGCAGGAAACGGCGTGGCTTTTGAGTAAACCAGCGTACAAAGCTCACCGTGTGAAAGTGGAGACGCCAGATTTGGTCGACAAAATCGACAAAATTTTGGAAGCATTGAATGGAGTACAAAAGAAAAATGATGGTGCATTTAAATGTTTCAAGTGCAGAATTTCAGGTTATTATGACGCCAGAGACTCCAACGCAAGTGGGCGTAAGACTAAAGCTGTAGGTGATGAGCAAGATGAATGCCCCATAATCTTTGTCTCGAAGATTGGAAGGAAGTTGAGTAATGTTACTGTTCCCTCGTGAAGGGTGGATACCTTGCCGCGGTACGAGGGCTTAAGTCGATAGCCACAGGGCTGTATTTGAACGGAGCCTCTCTGATACCGGGTCGCCTCAGAGAGTAATCATGGCCTTACCGCGGTACGGGGCTCTGCCGCGGCGGACGACACATTTTCCCCTACTCTTCCCTTGACCCTAAGCTGGCCTTGTCCGGCGATGGGTCGTACGAACAAGATGAACTCAAATAACACAAATAAAAACGAAAAACCCAAAAAACAAACAACGCCAAATTTCACTCCTCAGCAAAGGAGAGCTATCGAGGAGCAGGCGAGAAAGCAACAACAACGCCGGAGGACAACCTCCGTTCCACAATCAAGGGGGGGATTGACAGCGAAGGCAACTACGAGTCGGTCAACCAACCCTCTATCGAGTAAGATTGACTTGATGGGAGCTAGCACCAGTGCGGTTGCCAACGCAGCTAAGCGGACAACGGCGGATGCTAAACTCCCATCGACCTCTGATATGAAAGCCAGTATCTTTACGTCTGTGGCAGCGGTCTCACGACCTGGCCTCGGAGTTTCGAAGGGGAAGGAAGCTGCAACTGAGATTTCGTCAAGGGGAGCGACCGCGATGGCAACTACGGGTCCGCACTCCCGGGAGACATCTCCCCGCCGCTTCACATACCACGAAAAAAGATTGGCTGCAAAGATCCTGAAGAGGTATGAAGGGGTACCGCAAGAGTCGCTGTCGCCGAATTCCAGTAAATCGGTAGAGCTAGCGAAAGCTGTTATACCGGATTTCCAAAAATCTTACATGCCAAAGAGGTTAAAAGTTAACCCTTTCAAGCGCCAGAGATCGGACCTGGATTTAAATCCCCCTCCCAAGCGGCATCAGAATACCTCTGGAGCGGGCAAACTAAGCTTTGCTGAGGTAACCAAGGACAGGATCCTTATAGGCGTCCTTGACCGAGGCAATGACCGTCTGGCCATCCCCAAGGACCGGTGGCGTTACGTGCGAAATGAACTCGGCAACATTCTTCTCAACGTTGCTCCGGAGTTTCCGGGTAGTTCGGGGCGAGTAACGGATGCGGGCTGGCACCAGGGCCAGATCAAATTACTCGCATGCGAGGATGCAAAAACCGTAGCACTGTATAAGGCAGCAGCTGCTAAACTGGGTGAAGTCTACAAGGGCGCAAAGATAGAGGTCGTCGACTGGAAGGACATTCCAGCTCGTCCAAGGGCAAGGGCATGGATTCCGGCCATCCCTGACGAACCCGACAGAATTCTCGGGATGCTACGGCTAATGAATCCGTCCCTCCCAACGCATGACTGGAGTGTCAATCTGGTCGGGGATGCGGTGGGGCCCGATAGACAGGTGGTGTTCACCATGAATAAAGAGTCAATCGAGCCCCTCAAAAGGTGCAATGGCCTAGTACACTACAGCGTAGGCCAGATCGTTATCCACGTATATCGTGGTGATGCTCAGCGCGCTGCCTTCTCGGCTGCTCCGGGGGAACCGGAAAACGAATTACCAGAAGAGGAAGCGGAGGATTCCGATGCGGAAAGCATGTTATCCGCCACGTCCCTTGCCGATATTGCTGTGAACAACTCGGAGATGGAGGACAGCCTACAGGACGAGGAAGTCCTCGACGTCACGGTGGTAGCAGCGATTAACATCTAACGCTACAGGCAGCAGGACTCCTGCAACGCCATATCGGGCAGTTAATCGGAACAACTCGTCGTTGATAGGCAACCTCCGGGATGGGGCAAACCTCGACGACATGGGGACGGCAGGGAAGTCTGTGCGCTCTCATGTTGGTGGTGCTTCAGATTAATCTGCACAAAACTAAAGTGGCTTCGGCTGCTTTAAGTAGTCGTCTTTCTAAAGGCGACGTGGATGTGGTCCTCATCCAAGAACCCTGGGTCAATAGCTCGAGAATCTGCGGATTGGGGACTAAGGGCTTCAAGCTCATTCGAGCCAGCGAGGAGAGCAAAGTCCGAACGTGTATTTTGGTCAAGTCCGAGTTGAACTCCTTTCTCCTACCTAACTACACCAATGGTGATATTACCGCTATCAGTCTAACGGTCGACAGCACCCGCCTGACGGTGGCGTCGGTCTATATGCCCTACGACGCCGAAGAACCCCCACCACAAACGGAGAAAGACCTGGTGTCAAATTTCTGCACGGGTAATCTTATTATTGGAGCGGACGCTAATGCTCACCATGTCCAATGGGGGAGTTCCGATATCAATTCCAGGGGCGAGTCTCTGTTTGATTACCTCTTAACAACCAACCTGGTAATTTGCAACGTGGGTAATGAGCCTACTTTTATCAATAAGACCCGTAGGGAGGTCATAGACCTCACTATCTGTAGTGAACGCGCTTATGGGTGGGCCAGAAAATGGCGGGTTCTGGAAGAACATTCATTCTCCGACCACCGTTACATAGAAATGGTTTTAGACTTTATTGTAGAACAACCAAACATGAAGCGCAATCCACGTAACACAAATTGGCAGGTACACAATGAAATATTAGACAGAGACCTCCCAGTACTGCCCTCACAAGCCCCCTCATCAGTAGAGGAGCTGGAGGATCTTGTTACTACATTTACATCGGCGCTCTCAAATGCTCTAGGACAGGATTGTCCAGTGCCAAAACCACGCGATAAACACAGGCCACATTGGTGGTCCTACGATTTGGACTCGTTCCGCAAATCATGCCGGAAACAATTTAACAAGGCCAAGAGCCTCGGCTCTGAGCCTCATTGGCACGAATATAAAGCTAAACTTAGGGCCTACAAAAAAGCTATGAGACAGGCGAATAGAACTTCGTGGAGAAATTTCTGCACTGGCGTCGAAAAGGTCGACGACACAGCGAGACTTAGACGAGTCCTCTCGAAAAGTCAAACAGCCATCAGCTATTTGCGAAAAACTGACGGATCCTGGACCAGCACGGAAGAGGAAACCCTTGAGCTGCTCTTGAACACACATTTTCCGGGGAATCTGCATGACGCACCACTAGTACCTGCAACAAACCTGGCAGTAAAAATACCCATCACTGAGGAAAGGGTAAGGTGGGCAGTTAAGAGCTTTGAACCGTATAAGGCTGCCGGGCCGGACGGGATTATCCCCGCGCAACTTATAAACACGTTGGAGACATCAGCTAAATGGCTGGTATTTCTCTTCACAGCCTGCCTGGCTCTCAACCACATTCCGGGCTCCTGGAGAAGCGCCACGGTAGTGTTTATCCCTAAGGCTGGGAAGGCATCCCACTACGAGCCAAAAGACTACAGACCGATCAGTCTCTCGTCCTTTGTACTCAAAACCTTTGAGAGGATACTAAGCGACTACCTATCAACGACTATTGATAGCAACCTAATCTCTAGCTATCAGCATGCATACACCAAGGGTAAATCAACAGAAACCGCTCTGCACAGCCTAGTATCTGTCATTGAGAAATCGCTGTGTGAAAAGGACTACTGTCTCGTGGCCTTCCTAGACATTGAGGGGGCTTTCAACAATATAAGCCCGGAGGCTATCAACTCCGCTCTAACTAATCTGGGCGTAGATAGACCTCTAACTGGTTTAATTGACCAACTTTTAATGGGAAGGAAAATAGCTTCTTCACTTGTTACGGTTGAGTTATCACGCTATGTCACAAGGGGAACACCCCAGGGTGGTGTTCTTTCCCCGCTGTTATGGAACCTCACAGTCAACTCGTTGCTACGCGACACAAGCTGGGGGGCGGGAAGATAGTGGCATACGCAGACGATTTAGCTATTGCATTCAGATGCAAGTTCCCACAAACTCTGTGTTACCTGATGCAAGTAGCACTGCGAGAAGTTTCGACGTGGTCCTCTCGCTGCGGACTTAGTATCAACCCGGGGAAAGTGGAACTTGTCCTCTTCACCAACCGGTACAAAATACCGCCACTAAGCCTACCAGAACTAGATGGCACGCGCCTGGGCTTGTCAGATAAGGCCAAGTTTCTAGGCATAGTTCTGGACAGGAAACTGAACTGGAAGGAGAATGTTCTTCAGCGCCAGAAGAAAGCTTGCATCGCTCTTTACACATGCAAAAGAGCCATTGGCAAAAAATGGGGGCTCAGCCCTAGAGTATGCAGTTGGATCTACATGGCCATCATTCGTCCAATCATGCTATATGGAGTCGTCGTATGGTGGCCTGCGCTGAGCAAGGCAACATACCTGAATCTGTTGCGGAAAGTCCATAGATCAAATATGATCTGTATAAGCGGTGCGCTAAGGACAACGCCCAACGAAGCCCTCCAGGTCATTCTGGGCATTTTGCCACTTGATCTTGAAGGGTTTCGGTCAGCAGCGGCATCAGCTCTGCGCCTAAGAGAAATCTCCAGTTGGGGTGCGGGTACTATTGGACACTCCAGTATTCTGGAATCTTACAGCTTTCTCCCTCTAAGCACAGATCGTTGTGCGACCACTACAGTCGGCGATAGCTGTTTCAAAATAAACATTCCCAGCAGAGAAGACTGGGAGAGGACGGATTGGTGTCCCGAAACAAATGGTGGCACTTCCATATACACCGACGGGTCGAAGTTGGACGGCAGAGTTGGAGGAGGGGTTTATTCAAGGGATTTGGACCTTGAGCTCTCCTTCAGACTACCTGATCATTGTAGCGTCTTCCAGGCGGAAGTCTCGGCAATCCTAGACGCCGCGGCCTGGTTAAGCAAACGTGTTATCGGAGAAGATATCGCTATTTTCAGCGATAGCCAAGCGGCCATCAAATCCCTTGGCTCATACACGTTCAACTCTGAACTGACGCTCAGCTGTCGTCGATCTCTTCAGGAGATGGCCCAACAGAACCGCGTAAACCTCATATGGGTCCCGGGACATAGGGACATTGAGGGAAACTGTAAGGCAGACGAGATTGCCAGGCAGGGCACGACCAAGCAGGTTCTTCAGGATAAAGAGCGCTTAGGTATGCCGTTTGCCACATGCAAACTAATGCTGAAGGAGCACACACTCCGTCAAGCCAACGAAAGATGGCTGCAATCCCCAGGGTGTCGGATATCGAAACAAACCTGGCCAAAATGGGATCTTAAAAGGTCTAGACGCATTTATGCCCTAACTAGGAGGGAAATCTGCATATTTATAGGGGTATTAACCGGTCACTGCCTCATTGGTAGGCATGCAGAAAGGCTAAGTGTGCCCTACCGACGACGTTGCAGGAGTTGCAAATATGATGAGGAGGAGGAAACAGTGGAACACTTCATCTGCAACTGTCCGGCTTTAAGCGGCGCGAGAACACGCTTTTTGGGAGATCCGTTCCTGGATAGCCTAAGCCAGATCGCGGAACTGGACATAAAGGACTTGGTGGCCTTCATAAAGTCATCTAAGTGGTTCGAGGAGGAGTAACGGTGTCGGTTTAGGAGTGTCAGTCCCGGGATTCTGCTATGTGGAAAATCCCAACAACTCAGGGATTTTCCATTTGGCTGGGTCCCGGGACTGACTTTCCTTGTGTTGGTGGTATCACAACGGGCCTTTCAAAACTGTTGGAGGGTTCGTGGACGGATTTGCAAACTGTGGATACTGGCGCATCTCATTCCATCATTTGGAGTAACTTGGTCAATAAGAGAGTGAGACCAATGCATGATGCTAAGTTGCGGACATTAAGTGGTGAAAGCAAGCAGGTCCTGGGAGAAGTACGGTGTAAAGTTGTGATTGGTAATGTTGCTACATACCACAACTTCTTAGTAGCGAATGAAGATGGCCCAACAGAACCGCGTGAACCTCACATGGGTCCCGGGACACAGGGACATTGAGGGAAACTGTAGGGCAGACGAACTTGCCAGGCAGGGCACGACCAAGCAGATTCTTCAAGATAAAGAGCGCATAGGTATGCCGTTTGCCACGTGCAAGCTAATGCTGAAGGAGCATACACTCCGCGAAGCCAACGAAAGATGGCTACAAGCCCCAGGGTGCCGGATATCCAAGCAAACCTGGCCAAAATGCGATCTTAAAAGATCTAGACACATATACGCCCTAAAAAGGAAGGAAATCTCCATATTAATAGGTGTTTTAACCGGGCACTGCCTTATTGGTAGGCACGCAGCAAGGCTAGGCGTTCCCTACCGACGATGCTGCAGGAGTTGCAAAGATGATGAGGAAGAGGAAACGGTGGAGCACCTCATCTGCAACTGCCCGGCCTTAAGCGGAGCGAGAAGGCGCTCTCTGGGAGTTCCCTTCCTGGTTAGCTTAAGCCAGGTCGCGGAGCTAGACATAAAGGACTTGATGGCCTTCATCAAGTTATCAAAATGGTTCGAGGAGGGGTAGCGGTGTCGGTTAGGAGTGTCAGTCCCGGGTTTCGGCTATATGGAGAGTCCCGACAGCACTGGGATTTTCCATATGGCCGGGCCCCGGGACTGACTTTCCTAGTGTTTGGTGGTATCACAACGGGCCTTTTATTACTGGCCTAGGTGTGCCTTTGCGGCAGCCACTTCTACCTACCTACCTAGTAGCGAATGTTGTGGACGAAGTCATTATTGGCGTTGACTTCTTATGTAGTTCAGAGAGAGATTCACATCAAAGTGAGAATCAGAGTTATGACATACAATTGCCAAGAATTACCTTTGATACAACATTGGGTATAGCAGCAAGGGAGTTACATTAGAGGTGAAGCACCAGAAGGCAGCATCGGAAGGCAGAGGTACCAAGACAAATGAGCTCGAAAGAAAAATGCCTCCTAAAGAATATTCCGGAAAGTCTCTTGGAATATTCAGATTTGGCATGTGTTATGCAAGGGCTTGAGCGAAACAAACGACCAACAAGAGAGGAAATGTCAGTGGAGAGTCCTGTTGCCAAGTCATATTGGGCACAGCGGAACAGTTTACGAAGGGTATCCGGTTGTTTTCATCGAATATGGGAGAGTGAGGATGGTGAATGCGTTCGAAAACTGATGGTTGTGCCAAGGAAGCTGGTATCCGATGTTCTAATGGAATTGCATAACGGTCAAAGTAAAGATCAACTTGGAGTGAAGAAGACCTTAGAGAAGATTAAGCAGAGACTTTATTGGGTTGGCTACGGTCAGTCGGTAAAGCAGTGGATTGCCAAATGCGACGAGCCCATCAAAGGAAAAGTGCTGAAATCCAGGAGCCATGGGCGAAGTAGAAAGATTACCCACTATAAATCGGACCAGAGCTAAGAGCAATAACATGCAAGCCAAGTACCGCAAAGCGATTAATTCCGAAGGTTCTGTAGAAGGAGATTTAGTGTTGCTGTATAACCCACAATGGAAGAAAGGCTTGTCCCCAAAATTGCAACGCAACTGGGATGGCCCATACAAAGTTATAAAGCGAATCAACGATATCGTCTGTCGCATACAAACTATGGGGAAACCTCGAAATAAAAGGAAGATGGTTCATCTGGAGAATGACAGCATTTAGAACGTACGATGTTCTGATGGAGGGCGATCACACTTAGAGGGGGAGCAGTGTGACGAAAATTAAATGTATAAAATATATTTATATGGAAAGTAGTGTGCTTTTTTTATATTTGAGTAGAAAATACAATTTTGTATTTCGAAATGAGTGTTTCAAATTGAGTTTGTTCAAATATGTTTAGCCTACTATTATTGTGTGGAATGTTCGAGAAAATGTACTACGAGATGTATAAATACGTATTCATACCTAGCTGTAAGTTAGTTTTAGTTGAATTGTAACAGAGTGTGTTACTGTAATAAACTTACTGTTAAATTTTGTGACTAGCGCGGTTTTTATTTAACAATTAGTGGTCGAACCCGGTTAAAGCGAGTAAGGACGATTGGAAATGCATTACAATAGTTCGCCGTTACTTTAAATATTGACCAAAAGGTGGTTTTTCACCTTCTGGGCCAGTTAAGTGTTATTAAAGCCATATAATTATCAAATATTAGTGAAAATTTGGCATTTAA
The DNA here is from genome assembly GCA_964058755.1 of Campiglossa producta. Lineage (NCBI taxonomy): Eukaryota > Metazoa > Arthropoda > Insecta > Diptera > Tephritidae > Campiglossa > Campiglossa producta. The sequence goes on along the minus strand of CAXKVI010000018.1, from coordinate 633,918 downwards.
CTCTTATTTTAACAATTCGAATGCAAATCTTTAATCGTTAATAAAAACAAACCTTTATGAACTGGACACATCGAGATGAAAGGGCAGACCCGTCAATTAGAACATATGGATTTTTATGTTTTTCTCAGTAAGATGCCCGTTTTTATGAGTAAAAACATGTATTTTCGACACTCACGTCACATAAAAACTGCCTTACATATATTTTTATGAATAGTTTAAAAAGTAAAATTAGGCTGTTGATCAACACTTGTCAAATTAATGGTCAAGATATCACTAACTACGAATTAATAAGTTGATATAAGTCAAATTCAATGCCATTGTCCCAAAAGAGGTACTTATTTATTTTCAAATACATTCACTATTTAAAAGCTATTTTCGAGTCTGCATTGAGCCGCGGAACGATCAACAACCGAGTGCATAGTGCTGACAGTTTTCCAACACCTCAATTATAATAGACTATTCGCAAGCCTTTGCAAAAACAATAACAATAAAAAAACATATGTGCATACCTCTTTAAAAACAAAAAGAGTAAAAACATTTCACTGAGGGGTAGTTGTGGGTGGCCCCCTCAATGCACCTTGCAGTAAATCGACTATGAGTACAATGGAACTAAGTGAAGTGAACCAAATAGAATGAAAGACTGTGACAACACGTGCCCAACCAGCTAAAAGAGGTAATCTCTCTTCACCTGAAGTGCTAAGAAAAAAATTTCAAAAACAAAACGAAAGCGTAGCTACGTCATCAAATGCAAACAGGTTTCCTGTGTTCGCAGACGAGAACAACAAACAAGAAAATGAAAATGAAATTGAAGAAACAACCTCTCAGAGAGAGGCAGTCATAAAACCACCGCCTATATTTGTGCCTAACGTTAGTGATATAAAAAAAAACCGTGTAGCTATTACACGTACAAGAAGTTAACTTCTTAACCCTTCGTCTTACACATGAGTCCAGCCAGACCCTTTCCATTTTTAATCTCCAAAAAAGACTACTTTGGGTTAAGTTAGAGGTTGAAATTTTAGGTAGCTTCCTAAAATTTAATTCTACATCGATCGTAAATCCACACGATATGGTTTCTGCGCTTGTTTGAAAGCGACTGAAATTATTTTTCATCCCCAAAATCTAAACAAAGAGGCGTAGTTCTTTGGCCCATGAGAGTGAATGCAACAGCGATTGGCATCGTGTCTGCTAGCTTACGAACAAACAATATTATATAAACATATAATATAAACATTTGTTTTCGTACATTCCATGCGTGAACCCACACGATGTGGTTTCTGCGCTTGTTTGAAAGCGACTGAAATTGTTTTTCATCCCACAAAATCTAAACAAAGAAGCGAAGTTCTTTGGCCCATGAGAGTGAATGCAAAAGCGATTATCATCGTGTCTGCTAGCTTACAAACTAACATTCATACACTATTATTTATTTTTGTCTATGTGTGTAAAAAGAGGCATAAACATTGTTTGAAAGCAACTAAAATTATTTTTCATCCCCAAAATCTTTGGCCCATGAGAGTGAATACAATAGCTATTGTCATCATGTCTGCTAGCTTACGAACCAACATTCACACACTATTATTTATTTTTGTGTATGTGTGTAGAAAGCGGCATAAACATTTGTTTTCGAACATTCCATGCGTGAATCCACACGATGTGGTTTCTGCGCTTGTTTGATAGCGACTGAAATTACTTTTCCACCCATATATATAATATATATGGCGTGAACCCACACGATGTGGTTTCTGCGCTTGTTTGAAAGCGGCTGAAATTATTTTTCATCCCACAAAATCTAAACAAAGAAGTGAAGTTCTTTGGCCCATGAGAGTGAATGCAACAGCGATTGTCATCGTGTCAGCTGGCTAACGAACAAACATTCATACTCGTTTAGTTATTGATATTGCTTGCTTGTTTTTATGAGCTCCTAGGCATATAACCTAAATAATCAGCTAAACTTACTCCATTTATTTCTATTTCCATTGCGTAACTTCCGTTGCATTGCCATCCAGTTTCTCAAATTTTACTCTCAATCAAAAACTTTATCACGGTGTGCCTGAACTGTGTTTAAATAAAAGTGTGGATCCGCGTAAATGTTTTTACATATTCTGAATCTGGACAGTTTTTTATGCGTATTGCAAAAAAAGTAAAATCTTTTATCGGGCCGTTTTTAAAAAAAAAGCGCAAAATAACGCAATTTTTTTGCACTGCCCGGTAAAACTACATTTCTCTTCACAAATTGGAAAGAAGCACATATTCTGAAAGGGGAGCTACAACTGCATTACCTTCATGTTTTACTTTTAAAATATCATGTCACTTGCTCTTGTGAAATGCAATTGAAAATGCATTTTTTGTTACTCATACGCCTCGTGCTATTAAAGAGAACTAAAAATGGGGGAAAAAAACTTTCCGAGTACGCAGTATTATAGAACAATTAGTTTTGGTGTAATAAAGTGCAAATTTTGGGTACCCAGGAGTTACCGTTGATTTGACTCCGTTTTATTTTCTTAGTAAAAAATTCGATCTTATAGCAGTTTTAGGGAAAGATGGTAGACACAATCATTCCATAGATAGCGTTGCATTCAGAAAAGCTTGCAGATTGGGATTTCAAATGTTTTCGGGTTGTTTTTGCGTAATTTTTTTGGCAATTTGCAAAAAAAAAAAATACCTATATATTATCGTTTCAGTTAGTTTATTGAGCAATATTTCATTTAAATACAATCTTATTTTAACTGAAAATATTTAATTAAGTAAACGATTTTATTTAATAAGTGTAATTACTATACAGGATTACATATGATTTTTCAGAAAAATAATTGACATAAATTTCAGTAAAACTCTGATTCTCACTAAAAATATGTAAGTGTGTCAGCTATTACGATTTCTGGCAAGTCCAAAGTGACTTCCTTTCGTACGATTTCTTTAACCTGATGCTGGAGAAGATAATTCGAGCAGCAGAGCTAAACCGCAACGGTACAATCTATTACAAGAGCGTGCAATTGCTGGCGTATGCCGATGATATTGATATCATTGACCTTAACAACCGCGCCGTAAGCGCTGCCTTCTCTGGACTGGATAAGGAAGCGAAAAAAGTGGGTCTTGCGGTAAAGAAAGAATCGGCGCACCTGCGCCTTGGCAGCCATGTCACTGTTGATAGTTACAAATTTGAAACTGTGAGAGACTTCGTCTATTTGGGAACCAGTATTAACACCGAAAATAATATCAGTCTAGAAATCCAACGGAGAATCACTCTTGCCAACAAGTGCTACTTTGGACTGAGTAGGCAATTGAGAAGTAAAGTCCTCTCTCGAAGAACAAAGATCACGCACTATAAGTCTCTCATCATACCTGTCCTGATGTATGGCTCAGATTCATGGACAATGTCAAGAGAAGATGAGATGGCCCTTGGAGTATTTGAGAGAAAAGTTCTCCGGAAGATTTATGGTCCTTCCCGTGATGCCAACGGCGAGTATCGAAGGAAATTTAACGATGAGCTGTACGAGCTTTACGCAGATCGGACCATAGTCCAGCGAATTAAAGCCCAAAGGCTCCTCTGGCTGGGTCATGTTATGCGAATGGACAAAGAAGCTCCAGCACAGAAGGTTTTCCTATCGTCACCTGAATTCGGCAGCAGAGGAAGGGGGGGCCTCGACTGAGATGGAAACTACAGGGTGACTTGAACTCCCTTGGGGTTTCCAATTGGCGTCAGTTATCGCTAAAAAGGAATGACTGGCGTGCTTTGATAGGAAACTGCCAAAATCGCTTAGGCGGTTAAGCGCCAATAAATGATGATGATGATGAAAGTGACAAAAAGTAGAGTTTGCAATAATATACCTATCCTAGTATTTTGTTCTTTTTTTTGCAATTTGCCAAAAAAATTACGCAGAAACAACCCGAAAACATTTGAAATCCCAATCTGCAAGCTTTTCTGAATGCAACGCTATTTATAGAATGATTGTGTCTACCATCTTTCCCTAAAACTGCTATAAGGTCGAATTTTTTACTAGGAAAATAAAACGGAGTCACCTGAAAAAAAAATCGCAAAAAATCAACGGTAACTCCATGGTACCCAAAATTTGCATTTTATTACACCAAAACTAATTGTTCTATAATACTGCGTACTCGGACAGTTTTTTTCCACCATTTTTAGTTCTCTTTAATAGCACGGGGCGTATGAGTAACAAAAAATGCATTTTCAATTGCATTTCACAAGAGCAAGTGACATGATATTTTAAAAGTAAAACATGAGGGTAATGCAGTTTCAGCTCCCCTTTCAGAATATGTGATTCTTTCCAATTTGTGAAGAGAAATGTAGTTTTACCGGGCAGTGCAAAAAAATTGCGTTATTTTGCTTCAAAAAATTTAAATACTTTCTAAATGACAAGTTTCTTAACAATAACTCTTATTACACTATTATTTGATATACATTTTTTTTTGGCTTACACTGTTCTTTTTAAAACTAGCGGCCGCCGCACAGTGTTTTGTCTGTATGGGTTAGGTGGTAAAAAGTCATCTGACCGATTTTTGAAAAAACCGGTTTATGTCAGAGGGAAATGCGTAAAAGTCGTATAGGCAAAATTCCTTATGATTTGCTTTTATACCTTTCGTGGAAAACATAGCATTTGTACGGAAATTTGTGTAAAAAGCTAATTTGAAGTAATATTATAAAGTGCGTGTCGCGGTTAAATTTTATGCATAAACTATTGGTTTTCTTTACTAAATCGGTTCTCGGGAAGCCATGCAGCATTCACATGAAGGTATTTATCATTTACATTTAATTTTTTTGTACTTTTTCTTAACAAAAATGCGCGATATTGAAAATTTTTTAGTTTATGGCCAGGCTACGAAAATAGAAGCATATTGTAGAAAATTTTATCTAGTCTCCGAGTAAATAATCACTTCGCAGCGCACGAACTCGGAAACATACTTTTTTAAATTTTCTAAATTTGCCATTGTAAGTCTTATAATGTGCAGGTGTTTTTTTTTTCTTAATTTACATCGAAACGGCTAATTTCTTCGAAAAATACGTTTGAACCTTTTTTGTTAAGAAGAACGTTCCCTACATTTTTCGCTTAACCCGTTTTGCTCTAACTTTGTTAGGTAAAAAGTTATTAGCAATAAACTGGGGAAGTATTTTTTGTTTTTTTTTTCTCTCCTGGATTTTCTATTAGGAGCGTTTTCAAGAAAGTCTACAACCCGGTTAGCGGCTTTTTTTGCCGTATTTTACACGGCTAGCTGTCAAGTTATCCGCCGCTCAGCGCTAACCAGGCTTATAAAAGCTGCGCTTAATAGCTAAACTTATTGAAAAAGTGCCCATATAATTTTTGTAGTAAACCTTGTAAGCTTCGTTGATTTTTACAAAGATGTTTTGAGAGATTTTCTGAAAAACTAGCTGTTGCAGTGTAAATTAAGAAGAAACCCTTTTACAGTTATTTTTAAGATTGCGAATTTACCACAACTCCATATGTCTGAAAATTTAGTTTTAAGCTAAATTTAGCCCTCTTAACAATATAAACGGAATTATCTACGCTGTAATCGTCAGTTGCCAATTTTTTGGTACGAATTTGTCTGTATTAAAATTAAAAATAACAGATCGAAAAAAATTAAATTTTTTTACAAAGCATTTAAAAAAATTGACTCCATTTATTTCTATTTCCGTTGCGTAACTTCCGTTGCATTGCCATCCATTTTCTCAAATTTTACTCTCAATCATAAACTTTATATCGCCGCCTAAGAAGTTAACTTCAAAAATGATTGAAATGTTCAACTCTGTTATTCCTCATACGGATTAAAACTACAAAGCAGCAAGGGGTGGGGAAGTAAGAATTATGATAAACAAATGTGGATTCCTATAGAGCTCTAGTTAAACATATGAAAACTAATAATATCGTCTTTCACACGTATCAGCTCAAAGAAGAAAGAGCTGATAGAGTTGTTATTAAAAATTTACACCACTCAACTGATGTCAGCGATATAAAAACTTCGCTGGAACTACTTGGACACAGAGTAAGGAATATTGTCAATATTCGTAGCCGCCATACAAAGCTACCTTCGCCAATGCTTTTTGTTGATATTGAACCAAATCCTAACAACAAAACAATTTATGAATTGAAGCACATTCATAATGCTACCGTAGTCGTTGAGCCGCCAAGGAAGTAGAATGACATTGTGCAATGTCACCGATGTCAAGAATTTGGGCACACAAAGACTTACTGTACAAAGCCATTCAATTGTGTTAGATGCGGGCTTGAACATCCCAGTACTCAATGTACTAAAAGTAAAGAATTACCAGCACAATGTGCTAACTGCCTTCAAAGCCATTCAGCTAGTTACAAAGGCTGCAAAATCTACCAAAAAGTAGTTCAACAAAAAAGTTATAGTCAAAACAATAGTCAAAAATACCAAACCAGAGCTGATAGATCAACTTATCAGCAGAATTTTGCTGATTATAATGGAAATGTTACATTTGCGGAAGCACTGAAAGGTAATTCCGAGCAACCAAATGAGCCCAATTCGTTTGGAAAAATCGAAACACTTCTCACTAAGCAATTAGAAATGACAAACAACTTGATAACTATGATGACAATGCTAATGAACCAGCTATGGAAGTAAACCTACAGCTTGCAGTATGGAACGCCAATGGTTTAGTAAACCACATCCGTGAAGTGGAAATATTTCTTTCCATTTACAATATCGATGCCATGCTTATTTCAGAAACCCATTTTACAACGCGATCTAATTTTAGAATAAGAGGCTATGATCTCATTAGTAGCAACCACCCTGATGGCAAAGCCCATGGGGAGCAGCCATTATAATTAAGTCAGCACTTAAATACACAATTGAGGAAGAAATAGTTAGTCCTCAACTTCAAGCAACATGTGTTAAGGTTTTAAGCAATTCCTACAATATTTGGCTTTGTGCAGTATACTTTCCTCCCCGTTTTACTATAACCCAAGATGAATATCATAACTTTTTCAACAAACCAGGGCCAATCTTCGTTGTGGGGCGGAGACTTCAATGCCAAGCATCCTTGGTGGGGTTCAAGACTCACTAATCCAGAAATCCTTGGGCTGAACCCTCCCAGAGGGTGCCGGCTGGTAATATACACTACAGAAACCCCTACGCAGGGGAGTGCTAGCTAAGTTCAGAAATCAGTGCCATTGGTGCCTTAGCTCTTTAATAGCTCTGGCATATGGAAATTATTCTTGAACGTGGCCTCAAAGTGGGAACCGGACCACACCCAGATGAAATGGTGGCCCCCCCTAATCCAGGGTGTTATGCGATTCCGTGCCCATTGGATGGTTTGCAGTCAGGGGTATCCGACTGTATTCTTACGGAGCCTCCCGGATATCGGTCCACCTCCGGGAGTAGCGGTGACTTGCTGCGGCATGGGGCTCTGTCGTAGTCGACCGTTTCATATCCCCCTTTCACATACTTTCAGGCTGCCGAACGGTCTCATCTTAGTAGGCAGCCTACGAACTAGTTATATAAATTTTCCACATGAATAAAAACCAAGCCTCGGAGCCCTACACGGGTAAAGATGCTGCCTCTGGCACAGGCGTTAAAAAGGCCAATACTTATAAAACCCTGCCACAATCGGGAACCGCTAAGGTGGCACCGATCAGGCCTGCACGGCCTCAAACCACTTTTCGGCCACCTGCGCAAGCTAGCAGCAGTAGGACCAAACCCCCTGAGAGCAAGTCCGAACCTGTAACAGCCGGCCAAGCTAGCCCCACTGAGGGAAAGCTACTCCCGGCTGAGCAAACGCAGGTGGCCCGTCTTACGGGCACCTCTGCTCAGCATGTGGCGGAAACCAACACCGGGTCCTCCACGGACAGAGTGAATGCCCCAGCCCATGCCAAACAAACTCGTGGCAAGCCGGCTGACCCCCTAGAGGGTTCTAAGGCAATCAAACGACTCCCCTTCTCAGTCCGCAATCAGCGGAATCTACGCAATGCCGCCAAAATTGTAGAGATTGGGCAAGTCTCCCAGCGATAAGCTGACGGCAGAGCAAAAAAGCTCTCTGGCCTGGGCCAGGAAAATCATTGCGGAAAAATCATCGCGTAACATCGCAAACACCGCAACCAATCCTGCCAATACGGCGCCAACCGGATCGGAAGGGCCAGACCTTAAAAGGCAGCGGTCGATAGTAAACGCCTCGAGCGTTCCTAAAAGGCATAGGCCCATAACCTCTGCCCCTTCTCCACCTGCCCTAACAAACCCGTTCAACGAGGTTGCCAAGGGCAACATCACGCTGGCGTTTTTGAACCGCGGCCATCCGGATGGAAACATTACCCCGGACAATTGGAAGGATGTCCTGAACGGCCTTCTCAGGCAGTTCAAGGACATTATGGACAAGTACCCGGGTGCTGCTCCCATTATCCGCGGTGCCAGCTGGTATCAGGGCAGGATTAAACTAGTTTCCTGCGCAGACGAGCGCTCTTGCCGTCTGTACACACTCGCCATAGCTTCGGTGGGGGAGCTGTGGCCCGGGGCTAAGCTGGATGCCGTCAGTTTGGAAGAAATTCCAAACAGACCAAGAGCTTGGGCCTGGGTCCCAGACGAGCTGGCGGAGCCTGGAGATTGTGATGGAGTGTTAAGCTACGGCTTCTACTCCATCACTTTGAAAGACAAGCGGGATGGTACCCAGAGAGAGGAGCCGGAGGAGATGGAGACGAAGCCCGAGCTGCAGAGGGATGTGATGGCAGGAAACACCTTGAGTGCACTTGTTACGCTGGACGAGTCGGCTCCGATGAATTTGGAGGAGGTGGGCAGCGCCTCGAGTGTACCCACCTCCACCGCAGCAAATCTCACGACCCCATGCAACACCTCGAGTGTACATGAGGTCGATATCGAACTAGCACGTAGTGCTCCAGAGTCCGAGAGTGATACACTCTCGGTATCTGAGCTGGCAGGGCAGTTCTCTACCAGCATGGACGAACACCTCCTCCTGGAATCCGACCAGTCAGATGTTGGCTTCGACGATACAATCGTTGAGGTGGCATCGGGCGGGACGGCGCAGGGGGAGATGGACGTCGATGCTGAGTTTTCAAAACGGTCCTAATGGTCCGGATACTGCAAATTAACCTGCACACTCTAAGGCAGCCTCGGCTGCGCTAATCTTACGCCTCTGCAAAACATCGGAGGCGGTCGTTCTAGTCCAAGAGCCATGGGTCGTCGGTACCAGGGTCTGTGGGCTGAATACCGATGAGTACCAGCTGGTGACGCCACCTGCAAAAGGTAGACTCAGATCATGTATTCTTATCAGAAAAACTCTTTCTTATTTTCTACTATCTCCTTTTAGCGATGATGACTTCACCTGTATCAGCCTCGAGCTGCAGGACTATACCCTCTGGCTGAGATCCGCATACTTTGCGCACGATCGCCACATCTCTGCAGAGGATAGGCTCAGCAAGGCGGTAAAGGAGGCCCAACTCAAGGGGCTTCCGATAGTCATTGGAGCCGACGCCAACGCTCACCACCTCGCATGGGGCTCAACCGACACAAATACAAGGGGTGAGTCTCTTTTTGATTTTATCATAGAAAACAACCTGTATCTGTAACTCTGGGGACAAACCAACTTTTTCACCTCGAATAGGAGGGAAGTTCTAGACATTACTCTGCTTGCAGGACCTTTCTCTGACTTAGTTAAGGAATGGAAAGTTTCCGATGATAACTCCTACTCTGAACATATGTACTTAACTTTTAATCTGCTTCTGCGACCTCCGCCTATGGCGGTTTACAGGAACAGGAGACGCACGGACTGGGACCTTTACAAAGTGGTCCTGTCCTCTACCTTCCAAGAAAACGCTTCTCACGGTAGGTCTTGCCTACCGATAAGATCTGATGAAGCGCCTCTCTCAGACATATCGTTTGCTTCTCTCGGTGAGCTAGACTCACCGTCTAAGATAGACGAAGCAGTAGATCTTGTCACCAATTCTTGTAACGCTGCCTTCATAGCAGCCTGCCCGGAGATTAAAAAAAGGGGTAGAAAGAAACCGTACTGGTGGACCCCTGAAATCTCCGAGCAAAGGAAGAACAGCAGAAAACTCTTTAATCAGGCAAAACAGACAGGGATCTGGTCCCCCTACAGGGACGCCTTAAAATCTTTTAAGAAGTTAACCAGGAGAGACAAAAAAGATTCCTGGAAAAACTTCACAAGTAATATTGAGGAAGTCTCGGAGGCAAATCGCCTACGTAAGGTTCTCTCCAAAACCCTACTCCTCTCAGCTGTATTCGTACAGCTGATGGAGAATGGGCCTCATCTAGTGCCGAAATCCTGGATACCCTGGTCACGGCCCACTTTCCGGGCAGCACCTCTCAACCATTCCTACCCTCGAACTCGCAATCTAACCCAAGGCCGTCGAGGCCCTTGGACCACATAGTCAGCAGAAAAGGAGTTAACTGGGCAATCAGGTCCTTCAAACCCTTCAAATCTCCGTGACTAGATGGTATATTTCCCGCCGAACTACAAGCAGCGAGCGATCTTATTAGTCCGCTGCTAACTCAAATCTACAAGGCATGCCTCAACCTGGCCTATATCCCCACGGAATGGACCAAGGCAAAGGTAGTCTTTATACCGAAAGGAGGCAGGACATCCTGCAATAACCCAAAGGATCTCAGACCTATAAGTCTGACCTCTTTCCTCCTAAAAATTCTAGAAAGATTGCTAGATGCCTACATTAGGCGAACGGCAAATCCAGGACTAATCTCCAACAGCCAGCATGCCTACTCCAAGGGCAAGTCCGTAGAGACGGCTCTACACGCTATCACCTCTGGGATAGAGAAGGGAATTGCTTTCAAGGAGTTTACGCTCGGAATTTTTCTTGACATAGAAGGGGCTTTTAACAACGTTCTTCCAACAGCGGTAACGAGCTCCCTGCGTTTGCTGGGAGTGGAAGAGCCTCTAGTGGAGTTCGTTGAACTCCTTCTCCAAAGAAGAACCATTATTTCCTATTGCCTATGCAGACGACATAGCCCTGACGGCTACTGGCAAGCATCCTTCGGTGCTTAGCGAACTTTTGCAAAATGCGCTGAATCTAACAAAAACCTGGTCTGAGGAATGTGGACTAAGCATCAGCAGTGAAAAAACTGAGATGGTGTTCTTCACCCGCAGACGCCATATACCAGATTTCACCGCCCCATCGCTGAATGGGAGGGTGATCAAACTCTCTACCGAGATTAAATACCTTGGCGTAATTCTTGACAAAAGGCTGGACTGGAGGCGTAATATGGAGGAACGCTCCAGGAAAGCCACAATGGCGCTCTACGCCTGTAGGTCGGCAATCGGAAAAAAGTGGGGTCTTCAGCCCCACATTGTCCACTGGATCTACACGGCAGTGGTGCGACCTATACTATTCTACGCCGTCACCATATGGTGGCCGGCTCTCGAGATCGAATCTAACAAAACCAAAGCCACAAAGGTGCAACGGATGGCAGCAATGCTTATTAGCGGTGCCCTCCCTCCACTCCCACCAAGGCTCTTGAAACCATACTTTTTCTTCTTCCCACTGACCTGTATGGGAAATTTACTGCCAGTTGCAACGCAGCTAGGCTCAACGCACTAGAACCCTGGAGGGACTGCAGGTTTGGGCATACCCAAATCCTGAAGCAACTCCCCAACTCTTACTTAAAGCTGGACTACGCAATACCACGGCCTTGCTGGGATAACAAGTTCGAAACGTGGATCCCAGAGAGAAGCGAGTGGTAAAATTGCGTGGAACCGGGAAGCCAAGAAATCTCCGTTTTCACGGACGGCTCTAAACTGGACAACAAAGTCGGCAGTGGAATCTTCTCAAGTAAGCTCGACATTAATATGTGCTTACGCCTTCCAGACCACTGCAGTGTCTTTCAGGCTGAGCTTATAGCTATCTAGGAAGCTGCTCGCTATCTGACTAACCTGCCAGTGACTAACTCTATCTCCATTTTTTCAGACAGCCAAGCTGCCATAAAATCCCTGCAAAGTAGTAAGACGTCGTCACTAGTGGCGATAAGTGCAGCCTGAGTATAATTTGGGTCCCAGGCCATAGTTTTGTATCGGGTAACGGCGCTGCCGATGAGCTAGCAAGGAACGGCACCTGTCTACATACAATCACCTCCGGCAGCTGGGTGAGCCCCCCTCTAAATACATGCAAGCACTGGCTGCGTTCCCGGTTCATAGAACAAGCCGACGCAAGATGGGCCATGGAGCCGACTTGCAGAACGTCCAGGCAAATTTGGCCCAAACTTAACGAAAAAAGGTCGCAATCGGTAATTCATCTGAATCGCCTATTCATTAGCCCACTAGTGGGCCTTCTTACAGGACACTGTCTTATGGGAACCCATGGCGCTCTCATGGGCCTCTATACAAATGACTTCTGCCGCAGCTGCAGGGACGAGGAGGAGATAGAAAGTGTAGAACACTATCTATGCCACTGTCCCGCTCTGTCGAAAACCAGGTACCGATGTCTCCGCAAAAACTCCTTTGGATGCCTCGCGGAGCTAGAATCTGCAAATATAGATGATATTCTGCGCTACATCAGACAAACGCGCTGGTTTAGCTTCATGGGTGTATGAACTCCGGCCCTAAACACATCGAACCTTGGGGGATCCGTCTGTCTGTCATCACCATATAGAGTTGCAACGTATACGTTGCACTTTGTATGGGGGTGGCGGGCGGACGGATCCCTTCAAGGTTTTTATGTGTTTACTGGCACCCTGATCCAAGAAAAATTCCCGACCTTCTTGACTTTGTTGTGTACAAAGGGATTTCGAGATATATGCTATCCGTTGCAAACAATTTTGATCTGAGCTCGGACCATTCGCCAATTCTTGTCACTGTAAATACGCTACCTGAGACCACAAAGACTCAAAGATTAGTTACCTTGAAAACTGACATTGGCTATTTTCATCAGTATACACGGTGTGCCTGAACTGTGTTTAAATAAAAGTGTGGATCCACGTAAATGTTTTTACATATTACAGTTTTCTATGCGTATTGCAAAAAAAAGTAAAATCTTTTATCGGGCCGTTTTTGAAAAAACGCAAAATAACGCAATTTTTTTGCACTGCCCGGTAAAACTACATTTCTCTTCACAAAGTGGAAAGAAGCACATATTCTGAAAGGGGAGCTAAAACTGCATTACTCTCATGTTTTACTTTTAAAATATCATGTCACTTGCTCTTGTGAAATGCAATTGAAAATGTCCGAGTACGCAGTATTATAGAACAAATAGTTTTGGTGTAATAAAGTGCAAATTTTGGGTACCCAGGAGTTACCGTTGATTTTTTGCGATTTTTTTTTCAGGTGATCCGTTTTATTTTCCTAGTAAAAAATTCGATCTTATAGCAGTTTTAGGGAAAGATGGTAGACACAATCATTCCATAAATAGCGTTGCATTCAGAAAAGCTTGCAGATTTGGATTTCAAATGTTTTCGGGTTGTTTTTGCGTAATTTTTTTTGGCAATTTGCAAAAAAAAATACCTATATATTATCGTTTAAGTTAGTTTATTGAGCAATATTTCATTTAAATACAATCATATTTTAACTGAAAATATTTAATTAAGTAAACGATTTTATTTAATAAGTGTAATTACTATACAGGATTACATATGATTTTTCAGAAAAATAATTGACATAAATTTCAGTAAAACTCTGACTCTCACTAAAAATATCGGTTCTCGGGAAGCCATGCAGCATTCACATGAAGGTATTTATCATTTACATTTAATTTTTATGTACTTTTTCTTAACAAAAATGCGCGATATTGAAATTTTTTTAGTTTATGGCCACTTCGCAGCGCACGAACTCGGAAACATACTTTTTTAAATTTTCTAAATTTTCCATTGTAAGTCTTTTATCGTGCAGATGTTTTTTTTCTTAATTTACATCGAAACGGCTAATTTCTTCGAAAAATACGTTTGAACCTTTTTTGTTAAGAAGAACGTTCCCTACATTTTTCGCTTAACCCGTTTTGCTCTAACTTTGTTAGGTAAAAAGTTATTAGCAATAAACTGGGGAAGTATTTTTTGTTTTTTTTTTCTCTCCTGGATTTTCTATTAGGAGCGTTTTCAAGAAAGTCTGCAACCCGGTTAGCGGCTTTTTTGCCGTATTTTACACGGCTAGCTGTCAAGTTATCCGCCGCTCAGCGCTAACCAGGCTTATAAAAGCTGCGCTTAATAGCTAAACTTATTGAAAAAGTGCCAATATAATTTTTGTAGTAAACCTTGTAAGCTTCGTTGATTTTTACAAAGATGTTTTGAGAGATTTTCTGAAAAACTAGCTGTTGCAGTGTAAATTAAGAAGAAACCCTTTTACAGTTATTTTTAAGATTGCGAATTTACCACAACTCCATATGTCTGAAAATTTAGTTTTAAGCTAAATTTAGCCCTCTTAACAATATAAACGGAATTATCTACGCTGTAATCGTCAGTTGCCAATTTTTTGGTACGAATTTGTCTGTACTGAAATTAAAAATAAGAGATCGAAAAAAATTTAATTTTTTTACAAAGCATTTAAAAAAAATTTACTCCATTTATTTCTATTGCCGTTGCGTAACTTCCGTTGCATTGCCTTCCATTTTCTCAAATTTTACTCTCAATCATAAACTTTATATCGCCGCCTAAGAAGTTAACTTAAAAAATGATTGAAATATTCAACTCTGTTATTCCTCATACGGATTAAAACTACAAAGCAGCAAGGGGTGGGGAAGTAAGAATTATGATAAAAAATGTGGATTCCTATAGAGCTCTAGTTAAACATATGAAAACTAATAATATCGTCTTTCACACGTATCAGCTCAAAGAAGAAAGAGCTGATAGAGTTGTTATTAAAAATTTACACCACTCAACTGATGTCAGCGATATAAAAACTTCGCTGGAACTACTTGGACACAGAGTAAGGAATATTGTCAATATTCGTAGCCGCCATACCAAGCTACCTTTGCCAATGCTTTTTGTTGATATTGAACCAAATCCTAGCAACAAAACAATTTATGAATTGAAGCACATTCATAATGCTACCGTAGTCGTTGAGCCGCCAAGGAAGTCGAATGACATTGTGCAATGTCACCGATGTCAACAATTTGGGCACACAAAGACTTACTGTACAAAGCCATTCAATTGTGTTAGATGCGGGCTTGAACATCCCAGTACTCAATGTACTAAAAGTAAAGAATTACCAGCACAATGTGCTAACTGCCTTCAAAGCCATCCAGCTAGTTACAAAGGCTGCAAAATCTACCAAAGAGTAGTTCAACAAAAAAGTTATAGTCAAAACAATAGTCAAAAATACCAAACCAGAGCTTATAGATCAACTTATCAGCAGAATTTTGCTGATTATAATGGAAATGTTACATTTGCGGAAGCACTGAAAGGTAATTCCGAGCAACCAAATGAGCCCAATTCGTTGCAAAAAATCGAAACACTTCTCACTAAGCAATTAGAAATGACAAACAACTTGATAACTATGATGACAATGCTAATGAACCAGCTATGGAAGTAAACCTACAGCTTGCAGTATGGAACGCCAATGGTTTAGTAAACCACATCCGTGAAGTGGAAATATTTCTTTCCATTTACAATATCGATGCCATGCTTATTTGAGAAACCCATTTTACAACGCGATCTTATTTTAGAATAAGAGGCTATGATCTCATTAGTAGCAACCACCCTGATGGCAAAGCCCGTGGGGAGCAGCCATTATAATTAAGTCAGCACTTAAATACACAATTGAGGAAGAAATAGTTAGTCCTCAACTTCAAGCAACATGTGTTAAGGTTTTAAGCAATTCCTACAATATTCCGCTTTGTGCAGTATACTTTCCTCCCCGTTTTACTATAACCCAAGATGAATATCATAACTTTTTCAACAAACCAGGGCCAATCTTCGTTGTGGGCGGAGACTTCAATGCCAAGCATCCTTGGTGGGGTTCAAGACTCACTAATCCAAAAGGGAAACAATTGCATAAATGTATAACTAATGATCACTTGGCTGTTTTATCTACAGGCACGCCAACCTACTGGCCCCCTGATCCAAGAAAAATTCCCGACCTTCTTGACTTTGTTGTGTACAAAGGGATTTCGAGACATATGCTATCCGTTGCAAAAAATTTTGATCTGAGCTCGGACCATTCGCCAATTCTTGTCACTGTAAATACGCTACCTGAGACCACAAAGACTCAAAGATTAGTAACCTTGAAAACTGACATTGGCTATTTTCATCAGTATACACGGTGTGCCTGAACTGTGTTTAAATAAAAGTGTGGATCCACGTAAATGTTTTTACATATTCTGAATCTGGACAGTTTTCTATGCGTATTGCAAAAAAAAGTAAAATCTTTTATCGGGCCATTTTTTGAAAAAACGCAAAATAACGCAATTTTTTTGCACTGCCCGGTAAAACTACATTTCTCTTCACAAATTGGAAAGAAGCACATATTCTGAAAGGGGAGCTAAAACTGCATTAGCCTCATGTTTTACTTTTAAAATATCATGTCACTTGCTCTTGTGAAATGCAATTGAAAATGCAGTTTTTGTTACTCATACGCCCCGTGCTATTAAAGAGAACTAAGAATGGGGGAAAAAAACTTTCCGAGTACGCAGTATTATAGAACAAATAGTTTTGGTGTAATAAAGTGCAAATTTTGGGTACCTAGGGGTTACCGTTGATTTTTTGCGATTTTTTTTTTCAGGTGACTCCGTTTTATTTTCCTTGTAAGCGCTGCCTTCTCTGGACTGGATAAGGAAGCGAAAAAAGTGGGTCTTGCGGCATGGCAGCCATGTCACTGTTGATAGTTACAAATTTGAAAATGTGAGAGACTTCGTCTATTTGGGAACCAGTATTAACACCGAAAATAATATCAGTCTAGAAATCCAACGGAGAATCACTCTTGCCAACACGTGCTACTTTGGACTGAGTAGGCAATTGAGAAGTAAAGTTCTCTCTCGAAGAACAAAGGTCACGCTCTATAAGTCTCTCATCATACCTGTCCTGATGTATGGCTCAGATTCATGGATAATGTCAAGAGAAGATGTGATGGCCCTTGGAGTATTTGAGAGAAAAGTTCTCCGGAAGATTTATGGTCCTTCCCGTGATGCCAACGGCGAGTATCGAAGGAAATTTAACGATAAGCTGTACGAGCTTTACGCAGATCGGACCATAGTCCAGCGAATTAAAGCCCAAAGGCTCTGCTGGCTGGGTCATGATATGCGAATGGACAAAGAGCTCCAGCAAAGAAGGTTTTCCTATCGTCACCTGAATTCGCAGCAGAGGAAGGGGGGGGGGGGGCCTCAACTGAGATGTAAACTACAGGTGGAGGGTGACTTGAACTCCCTTGGGGTTTCCAATTGGCGTCAGTTATCGCTAAAAAGGAATGACTGGCGTGCTTTGATAGGAAACTGCCAAAATCGCTTAGGCGGTTAAGCGCCAATAAATGATGATGATGAAAGTGACAAAAAGTAGAGTTTGCAATAATATGTAGGTATTTTGTTCTTTTTTTTGCAATTTGCCAAAAAAATTACGCAGAAACAACACGAAAACATTTGAAATCCCAATCTGCAAGCTTTTCTGAATGCAACGCTATTTATAGAATGATTGTGTCTACCATCTTTCCCTAAAACTGCTATAAGATCGAATTTTTTAGTAGGAAAATAAAACGGAGTCACCTGAAAAAAAATCGCAAAAAATCAACGGTAACTCCTGGGTACCCAAAATTTGCACTTTATTACACCAAAACTAATTGTTCTATAATACTGCGTACTCGGAAAGTTTATTTCCCCACTTTTAGTTCTCTTTAATAGCACGGGGCGTATGAGTAACAAATAATGCATTTTCAATTGCATTTCACAAGACCAAGTGACATGATATTTTAAAAGTAAAACATGAGGGTAATGCAGTTTTAGCTCCCCTTTCAGAATATGTGCTTCTTTCCAATTTGTGAAGAGAAATGTAGTTTTACCGAGCAGTGCAAAAAAATTGCGTTATTTACGTTTTTTTTCAAAAACGGCCCGATAAAAATTTTACTTTTTTTTTGCAATACGCATAGAAAACTGTCCAGATTCAGAATATGTAAAAACATCTAAGTGGATCCACACTTTTATTTAAACACAGTTCAGGCACACCGTATATATAGACGCTCGTATCCATTTCGATGTATCCACTAAAAATGGATTCGATCTAGATACTGCAATATAGTCCTTCACTCAGCTTATTTATGAAGCTGCGTATCAGGCTACTCCTATTAATCAGTCTCATGTTTTAAGCGATTATAAAAATAAGACAGTTTCGGAATTTCTCAAAAATCTCAATGTAGATAAAAACAACGAGCACTGCTTATGGAAAACAACGAAATATTAAAAAAGGCCAACAAAAAGAAATGTCCCTATTAGAAACGCTGATGGCTCAAGGTGTAAAACAGATATAGGAAAAGCTCAAGCATTTGGTGAATACTTGAAAGATACCTTCCAACCGCTCTCACTAAACAGCTATTTGGACAATGAAGAAGTCATGGGTTTCTTAGATGTTCCCTGCCAAATGGACCTACCAATAAAACGTATATCTCAATTAGAAGTTGAGGAAGAGATAATAAAATTGAACAACTCAAAAACACCGGGATATGATGGAATTGACGCAAAAACGATTAAATCGCTTTCTGAAAAAGGCATTCAATACTTGACAATGTTATTTAACCAAATTCTCCTGCTTGATCCAACCCAATGGAAATGTGCGGAAATTATAATAATACCCAAGCCAGAAAACGACATTAAATCATACCGACCTATTAGTTTGCTGGCGACATTCTCCAAAATATTTGAAAGAATATTTCTGAGAAGAATGCTGCTGGTTATTGAAAGAGACAATATTATACCTGAGCACCACTTTGGGTTCAGAAATAAACATGGAACAATAGAACAATGCCACCGAGTTGTTAGTATAATCACTGATGCACTAGAAAACAAAAAATATTGCTCGGTAGTATTTCTGGACATACAGCAAGCTTTCGATCGGGTGTGGCACCCAGGACAGCTTTACAAATTAAAAAAGCATTTTCCTTTGCCATTCTATCTAATGCTAAAATTGTATTTGGGCGATCGCTGCTTCTACGTAAAACACAGGAATGAGCGTTTCGAAATACACTCAATTGAGGCCGGGGTGCCTCAAGGTAGTGTACTGGGACCTGTCCTTTATTACGATATTCACATCTGACTTTCCAACGACTGATGAGGTTATGATTGCAACTTTTGCTGATGACTCAGCTTTATTAACACTGGGCGAAAATCCAACAAGTGCTACATCACATATTGAGCCCGAGCTGATAAAAATAGAAACATGGATGAAAAAAAGGAATGTTAAAGTGAACACCGACAAATCTGTTCATGTGATTTTCACTACCAGAAGAGAAAACTTTCCTCTAGTATACATAAATGCCACACCTATTCCCCAGAAGAACTCAGTGAGATATTTTGGAATGCACCTAGATCGACGACTTACGTGGAAAGACCACATTAAGGCAAAGCGCCAACAACTTAAGATAAGGACAAACAAAATGTACTGGCTCCTTGGAGCAAAGTCTGAACTAAGTCTTGAGAACAAAATTCGATTATACAAAGCGATTTTAAAACCAGTCTGGACATACGGTATACAGCTGTGGGGCACGGCTGCCAATTCCAATATCGAAATACTACAACGGTACCAATCAAAGGCACTTAGAATGATACTAAATGCACCATGGTTTATTACAAACGAAAGTATGCATAGTGACCTTGAAATTCCCTATGTAAAGGAAGAAGTGCATAGGAAGAAGTGAATAGATATTTGAACTTCAAACTGAGCGATCACAGCAATATTCTTGCAATATGCTTATTAGATGATAGTGAAGAAACAAAACGACTTATAAGGTTTCACGTCCTTGATTTGCCTTTTAGAAATTAAATATTTATGCTCATACATATGCACAAAATACATAAATAACTTTACATGCCATAATTGTTAAGAAAACCAAAAATTGAATTGAAGTAATACTGCAATGAAATATGTTTTATATTTATTTTTATATTCTGCTACTTGTAAAAATTTATCACATTTGCTGAATGTTAACATGACAGATTGCAAATAAAATAATATTATACAAAAAAAAAAAAAAATTGCTATTTTCATGTAGTATTGCTCTTAACTAAGCCAATATCACACAATTTCATGAAGATTGCATGTTTTTATAATTACCTGAATGCAATAAAAATCAAATCCAAAGGAAAAAATATCTAGTTTTTTGGACTCTGTGGGTCGGAAATGACCATATGCAAAAAAAAAACCGCGTGTAGCCATTACACGTAAAAGAAGTTAACCTCTTAACCCTTCGTCTTACACATGAGTCCAGCCAGACCCTTTCCATTTTTAATCTCCAAAAAAGACTACTTTGGGTTAAGTTAGAGGTTTGAAATTTTAGGTAGCTTCCTAAAATTTAATTCTACATCGATCGGAAATCCACACGATATGGTTTCTGCGCTTGTTTGAAAGAGGCTGAAATTATTTTTCATCCCCAAAATCTAAACAAAGAGGCGTAGTTCTTTGGCCCATGAGAGTGAAGGCAACAGCGATAGGCATAGTGTCTGCTAGCTTACGAACAAACAATATTATTTATTTTTGTGTATGTGTGTAGAAAGCGGCATAAACATTTGTTTTCCTACATTCCTTGCGTGAACCCACACGATGTGGTTTCTGCGCTTGTTTGAAGCGACTGAAATTATTTTTCATCCCACAAAATCTAAACAATGAATGCAACAGCGATTGTTACCGTGTCTGCTAGCTTACAAACTAACATTCATACACTATTATTTATTTTTGTCTATGTGTGTAAAAAGAGGCATAAACATTGTTTGAAAGCAACTAAAATTATTTTTCATCCCCAAAATCTTTGGCCCATGAGAGTGAATGCAATAGCTATTGTCATCGTGTCTGCTAGCTTACGAACCAACATTCACACACTATTATTTATTTTTGTATATGTGTGTAGAAAGCAGCATAAACATTTGTTTTCGAACATTCCATGCGTGAATCCACACGATGTGGTTTCTGCGCTTGTTTGAAAGCGGATGAGATTACTTTTCCACCCATATATATAATATATATGGCGTGAACCCACACGATGTGGTTTCTGCGCTTGTTTGAAAGCGGCTGAAATTATTTTTCATCCCACAAAATCTAAACAAAGAAGTGAAGTTCTTTGGCCCATGAGAGTGAATGCGATTGTCATCGTGTCAGCTGGCTAACGAACAAACATTCATACTCGTTTAGTTATTGATATTGCTTGCTTGTTTTTATGAGCGCCTAGGCATATAACTTAAAAAATCAGCTAAAATTACTCCATTTATTTCTATTTTAATTGCGTAACTTCCGTTGCATTGCCATCCATTTTCTCAAAATTTACTCTCAATCAAAAACTTTATATATCGCCGCCTAAGAAGTTAACTTCAAAAAATTTAAATACTTTATAAATGACAAGTTTCTTAACAATAACTCTTATTGCACTATTATTTGGTATACATTTTTTTGGCTTACACTGTTCTTTTTACAACTGGCGGCCGCCGCACAGTGTTTAATCTGTAGGTGGTAAAAAGTCGTCTGACCGATTTTTGAAAAAACCGGTTTATGTCAGAGGGAAATGCGTAAAAGTCGTATAGGAAAAATTCCTTATGATTTGCTTGTATACTTTCGTGGAAAACGGAGCATTTGTACGGAAATTTGTGTAAAAAGCTAATTTGAAGTAATATTATAAAGTGCGTATGGCGGTTATATTTTATGCATAAACTATTGGTTTTCTTTACTAAATCGGTTCTCGGGAAGCCATGCAGCATTCACATGAAGGTATTTATCATTTATATTTAATTTTTTTGTACTTTTTCTTAACAAAAATTGAAAATTTTTTAGTTTATGGCCAGGCTACGAAACTAGAAGCATATTGTAGAAAATTTTATCTAGTCTCCGAGTAAATAATCACTTCGCAGCGGACGAACTCGGAAACATACTTTTTTAAATTTTCCATTGTAAGTCTTATATCGTGCAGGTGTTTTTTTCTTAATTTACATCGAAACAGCTAATTTCTTCGAAAAATACGTTTGAACCTTTTTTGTTAAGAAGAACGTTCCCTACATTTTTCGCTTAACCCGTTTTGCTCTAACTTTGTTAGGTAAAAAGTTATTAGCAATAAACTGGGGAAGTATTTTTTGTTTTTTTTTTCTCTCCTGGATTTTCTATTAGGAGCGTTTTCAAGAAAGTCTGCAACCCGGTTAGCGGCTTTTTTTGCCGTATTTTACACGGCTAGCTGTCAAGTTATCCGCCGCTCAGCGCTAACCAGGCTTATAAAAGCTGCGCTTAATAGCTAAACTTATTGAAAAAGTGCCAATATAATTTTTGTAGTAAACCTTGTAAGCTTCGTTGATTTTTACAAAGATGTTTTGAGAGATTTTCTGAAAAACTAGCTGTTGCAGTGTAAATTAAGAAGAAACCCTTTTACAGTTATTTTAAAGATTGCGAATTTACCACAACTCCATATGTCTGAAAATTTAGTTTTAAGCTAAATTTAGCCCTCTTAACAATATAAACGGAATTATCTACGCTGTAATCGTCAGTTTCCAATTTTTTGGTACGAATTTGTCTGTACTAAAATTAAAAATAAGAGATCGAGAAAAATTTAATTTTTTTACAAAGCCCATGTTAAAAATTAATCACCCTAATGTAAAGAAAATTAAATTTTCACATAATTATCTTTACCTTCATCGCTGTACCAATACACCTTAACACCTTGACCAAAATTTGTATGGGATATCTTTGGTCGTGATACTAACGATTCAAGTAGTGATTTTATAAACAAAAATGTTTGACGACCACAGTAGTGTAGTACTGTAGGTCCCGCCAACTTGTAGGAAAAAAATCAGTGCAGCACACTACGAGTTGGAAGAGAAGCTCAGCCATTATTTTTTTTTAAACTAGTCACCAATGTTCTAATATGAAATGTATACACTCAGAAAAAAGTTTAAAATGCCTTATTTCAAGGGAAAATTTCACTTATTTGGCTTCAACATAAGTAAAATATTTTACCAGTTTAAGGAAACCCTTTTCCTTACTTTGGGTACTTATATCATTTTTCTTACGAAAATTTTACTTGTAAGCAGGAAATCTTTTACTTATGTATATTGAGGAAATAAAGGTGTTCTGAGTTCGATACTCGGTGGAGCAATATCATTTTTTTTTAATTTTTTTTATATAATAAAGTAAAAAAAAATATTTTTCAAAGTTCTTATATTGACTTCAGGTGTCTACGATGACGCCATCGTATACTTATGCTTGCCAGCGTCTAATTACAGCTTTGTCTAAATGACACCACACTTTCTCACGTTGCACACTGGGGCCGAGCGTGCTCAAAATTCAGTTTTTAAATAATGAGTTTTCAAGAAAATAAAAACGCAGTATTGTTCCCTAAAAAATTCTACACTTCTGGCTCAATTTTCAGCTTTCTGTCGTTTTACAGTTGGGAGTTATCCATACACAAACATGGCAAATTAAAAAAAAAAATAATTTTTTTCAAAGTGAGAAATTTTATAGTGTATTTGAAATAGTTGGTGTAAGAGAAGGATATCAAATTTTATTATTCTGCTTTTTCCATAACATTAAGTGAAGCTTCTATAATCCATTAGTATTTTTTTTTTGGAACTAGATGTTTTAAAAAATTTATTTTTAGTATAAAACTAAACGTACCTCGTTTTTTTAAATATTTTTTTCAAAATGGATTTTTATTTAATTTGCGCAAAAACGTTGCAAATGTATAAATGCAGAGTTCAGAACCAAAAATAAAGTGAGCATTTAAAAAAAAGTGAGTTTAGAAATTGCATTCCAATTTTAGTTAAAAACAAGTAAGGAAAGCTGTCTTCGGCTGTGCCGAAGGCTAAATACCTTTCATGAATAAGCGTCACGATTTTCAATGTTTGATCCCAGTACAGCCTGTGTAAATTTAACTTAAGCTCATACCGAAATTATCGGAACTATCGGTTATATGGGTGCGATGTGTTATATTGGTCCAATCTCATTGATTTTTTAACACCGACATTCCAAATTCTAAAATTGCAATAGTTACGAAATTTCACGGTCCTGCCTATATAACTACAGGAGTTATCTACCAAAATCCGTTTATTGGAACAATCGATTGTATGGGGGCTATGTGAAATATTTATCCCATCACGATGATTTTCAACACCGATATTTCTCTTATAAAAATAGAAATACTTACAAAATTTCACGTTCCTAGGTGTTTAATTACAGGAGTTATAGCACAAAATCCGTTTATCGGAACAATCGATTGTATGGGGGCTATGTGAAATATTTATCCCATCTCAATGATTTTCAACATCCATATTTCACATATACAAGTAGCGATACCTCCAAAATTTCACGTTCCTACGTGTTTAATTACAGGAGTTATAGCCCAAAATCCGTCTATCGGAATAATCGGTTGTATGGCAGCTATATGTAATATCGGTGCGATCTTGCTGGTTCCGACAAATGATTCCTATATTGGAAAATGGTGGCCGCATACAAAATTTCAGCCAAATATCTCAAAAACTGAGGGACTAGTTTGCGTTGAAACAGACAGACAGACAGACAGACAGACAGACAGACAGACGGACAGACGGACATGACTAAATCAACTCATCTCGTCATCCTGATCATTTCGGTATACTTATTGATGGGTCTATCTCTTCTTCTTCTCATACTTACAAACATCGGACCAAAGTTATAATATCATTTCATGTTCATGAAAGGTATAAAAAGCACCTATGTATATCTGGTTGAATTTGATTCTGTTCTATCCCAAATTTAGTTGATCCATTATTTACTGGTTAGTTTAATTACAAATTGTGGTTAAGATTACTTGTTAAGCCAGCTTTCTTTAGACTTGTAAGCTGCATTATAATATGAGTTCTTTGAAGCACAAGTTGTGTTACTCCAGTTTTGTTTTTTTCTTATGTTAGGCATAAAATGTGTGGGGAAATACATGTTCCGCTTAAAACGCTAACGGTGAAACTCCTAATTCCCAAATAACATTGACAAATTCCCATATAACATACTTGTGACAACAGACAACTTTTAATATCTCGAAACAAGAAAATTGGAGAAAACCATTTTTGTATACATGCATGTGTACATGCATATGTACCTGCATTTTTCCTTCTTTTAACTCAGACACCCGCTATAACTACTATTTTCTCTTTTTTATCACTGTTAACTTAGTTCTTAGCAAAGATTTCAGAATAAAGATAAAAAATTTCACTAACGAGTTAAAACGTAGTTTTTTCTGAGTTACGATGCATCTCATTTAAGTACTATTTCATTGTAGATATGAATGGCGATTCTGATGCAAATAAATTGATTACAGGTTTAAAAAAGTTATCAATGTGTTGAAGAATGGGGTAAAGTGCTACACATCTACAAACCATGTATAGGCAGGACGATTCTTATTCAAATAACTTTATTTCGGAATGTAAAACAATTCCCGTTTTAATTTTTTAAACAGCTTTGAGTACTGCCTTCCAAATGGCCTAAGACCTTGCAATTTTAGCTCCTCTCTTCCTTCATCAAATATAAAAATATTGGCTTTAACATTCAACTTGTGTTTTCCCATAGGATTTTGAACCACCCTACCGATTGTTGTTGTTGTAACGAGGTGTAGTCCTGCCCAACACGTATTTTTCCTTAGCCTAAATTGTCATCAATATCTTCTTACGGGAGTCCAAGAAAACTAGCAGTTTCAATAGGGTTGGACCATAGTAGTCTAAGATCCGGCTGCAGATTTGTGTTGTCATCGAGTACATGCTAAAATCAATATTTTTACTCATATTTATGATTACGAGAATAAAAATTCACCAGGTTGCCAATCAAAATGTGGCCGCTAGTATTTTTAATTTAATTATTATTAATTAATTTTGCGGGAAAAATTTCACGCATCAAGTTTTGAGATAAAATATCGTTCACTTCACGGCAATAGGTGTAAAGACTTAAAAAAATCGGGGTTGCCTTTGCCCGCTTGGCCGCACCTCTCCGCAGCCTGGTATAAGCAGGTATGATTTCGATACATTTTTACACCCATAACTACGGTGACCATAAATTTTTTTTGAAAAAACAGAACTCTTTTTACTTAAGGCTTGGTATTGCCTTCACGTGAAAATTTCGCTACCCGGCTATAAACTATTTGGGGTTACACTCTCAATAGTTGGAATAAAAATGTGTTTTTCATGGCGTAATCATCTCTTTGCAGTAAAAAATGTAGCCAACGTCTGTGAAACATTGAAATTGCAATCTCAAATAATTTCAACCAAAGTGCATCAATTGAAAGTCATTCTTTTAAGTATATTTTTCCGTTTTGTGAAGAGTATTTCTTGATGGTTGGAGACATTTCCTTTTTAAACTAAAACCTACCATAACCACGGTTGCCGCTTTGGTCGAAATGTACCATTTTTGGTACGAATTTTTTTTTCCGGGTACGGTACTTCCAAATTTGGTTTTTGCCATTTTAACGTACTTAATTTTTGATTTCGCTGAAGCACTTGACCGTGTTAGGTAGGTAGGTAGAAGTGGCTGCCGCAAAGGCACACCTAGGCCAGTAATAAAAGGCCCGTTGTGATACCACCAAACACTAGGAAAGTCAGTCCCGGGGCCCGGCCATATGGAAAATCCCAGTGCTGTCGGGACTCTCCATATAGCCGAAACCCGGGACTGACACTCCTAACCGACACCGCTACCCCTCCTCGAACCATTTTGATAACTTGATGAAGGCCATCAAGTCCTTTATGTCTAGCTCCGCGACCTGGCTTAAGCTAACCAGGAAGGGAACTCCCAGAGAGCGCCTTCTCGCTCCGCTTAAGGCCGGGCAGTTGCAGATGAGGTGCTCCACCGTTTCCTCTTCCTCATCATCTTTGCAACTCCTGCAGCATCGTCGGTAGGGAACGCCTAGCCTTGCTGCGTGCCTACCAATAAGGCAGTGCCCGGTTAAAACACCTATTAATATGGAGATTTCCTTCCTTTTTAGGGCGTATATGTGTCTAGATCTTTTAAGATCGCATTTTGGCCAGGTTTGCTTGGATATCCGGCACCCTGGGGCTTGTAGCCATCTTTCGTTGGCTTCGCGGAGTGTATGCTCCTTCAGCATTAGCTTGCACGTGGCAAACGGCATACCTATGCGCTCTTTATCTTGAAGAATCTGCTTGGTCGTGCCCTGCCTGGCAAGTTCGTCTGCCCTACAGTTTCCCTCAATGTCCCTGTGTCCCGGGACCCATGTGAGGTTCACGCGGTTCTGTTGGGCCATCTCTTGAAGAGATCGACGACAGCTGAGCGTCAGTTCAGAGTTGAACGAGTAAGAGCCAAGGGATTTGATGGCCGCTTGGCTGTCGCTGAAAATACAGATATCCTGTCCGATGGTGCGTTCACCTATCCAAGTCACGGCGTCCATGATTGCAGAAACTTCAGCCTGGAAGACGCTGCAGTGATCAGGTAGTCTAAAGGAGAGTTCTAGGTCCAAATCCCTTGAGTAAACCCCTCCTCCGATTCTGCCGTCTAACTTCGAGCCGTCGGTGTATATAAAAGTGCCGCCATTAGTAGCGGGACACCGATCTATGTTCTCCCAGTCTTCCCTTCTGGGAATGTTTATTCTAAAACAACAAACGCCGACTGTTGTGGTCGCACACCGATCTGTGCTCAGAGGGAGAAAGGTGTAAGATCTTAGAATACAGGAGTGTCCAATAGTGCTTGCGCCCCAGACGGACGTTTCCCTTAGACGCACAGCCGATGCTGCTGCTGCCCGGTACCCTTCCAGATCGAGTGGCAAAAAGCCAAGAATGGCCTGGAGAGCTTCATTGGGCGTTGTTCTTAACGCCCCGCTTATACAGATCATGCTCGATCTGTGGACTTTTCCTAACAGATTTAGGTTTGTTGCCTTTCCTAGCGCAGGCCACTATACCACGACTCCATACAGCATAATTGGCTGGATTATCGCAGTGTAGATCCATCTGCAAATTTTGGGGCTGAGCCCCCATTTTTTGCCAATGGCTCTTTTTTGACCGTGTTAAACATAAACTAAATTATTTTTAAAATATTTTGAAAGATATTAAATTTTTCATAAAGTTTTGAAATTATTGAGCAAACTAACTTTACAGAGTAGCATTACATTTGTTAAAAAAGGTTGCCGGCACAAAAAAGCAGAACAAAAACAGAACATTTGCGTAAAAACAGAACATTTCTGTTATTTTCCTTAGAAAAAAAAATACGCAGAACAAGCTCCTTAAAAACAGAACTGTTCTGCCAAAAACAGAACGGATGGTCACCGTACCCATAACGTATATGACCGTGTTAGGTAGGTAGGTAGAAGTGGCTGCCGCAAAGGCACACCTAGGCCAGTAATAAAAGGCCCGTTGTGATACCACCAAACACTAGGAAAGTCAGTCCCGGGGCCCGGCCATATGGAAAATCCCAGTGCTGTCGGGACTCTCCATATAGCCGAAACCCGGGACTGACACTCCTAACCGACACCGCTACCCCTCCTCGAACCATTTTGATAACTTGATGAAGGCCATCAAGTCCTTTATGTCTAGCTCCGCGACCTGGCTTAAGCTAACCAGGAAGGGAACTCCCAGAGAGCGCCTTCTCGCTCCGCTTAAGGCCGGGCAGTTGCAGATGAGGTGCTCCACCGTTTCCTCTTCCTCATCATCTTTGCAACTCCTGCAGCATCGTCGGTAGGGAACGCCTAGCCTTGCTGCGTGCCTACCAATAAGGCAGTGCCGGTTAAAACACCTATTAATATGGAGATTTCCTTCCTTTTTAGGGCGTATATGTGTCTAGATCTTTTAAGATCGCATTTTGGCCAGGTTTGCTTGGATATCCGGCACCCTGGGGCTTGTAGCCATCTTTCGTTGGCTTCGCGGAGTGTATGCTCCTTCAGCATTAGCTTGCACGTGGCAAACGGCATACCTATGCGCTCTTTATCTTGAAGAATCTGCTTGGTCGTGCCCTGCCTGGCAAGTTCGTCTGCCCTACAGTTTCCCTCAATGTCCCTGTGTCCCGGGACCCATGTGAGGTTCACGCGGTTCTGTTGGGCCATCTCTTGAAGAGATCGACGACAGCTGAGCGTCAGTTCAGAGTTGAACGAGTAAGAGCCAAGGGATTTGATGGCCGCTTGGCTGTCGCTGAAAATACAGATATCCTGTGCGATGGTGCGTTCACCTATCCAAGTCACGGCGTCCATGATTGCAGAAACTTCAGCCTGGAAGACGCTGCAGTGATCAGGTAGTCTAAAGGAGAGTTCTAGGTCCAAATCCCTTGAGTAAACCCCTCCTCCGACTCTGCCGTCTAACTTCGAGCCGTCGGTGTATATAAAAGTGCCGCCATTAGTAGCGGGACACCGATCTATGTTCTCCCAGTCTTCCCTTCTGGGAATGTTTATTCTAAAACAACAATCTCCGACTGTTGTGGTCGCACACCGATCTGTGCTCAGAGGGAGAAAGGTGTAAGATCTTAGAATACAGGAGTGTCCAATAGTGCTTGCGCCCCAGACGGACGTTTCCCTTAGACGCACAGCCGATGCTGCTGCTGCCCGGTACCCTTCCAGATCGAGTGGCAAAAAGCCAAGAATGGCCTGGAGAGCTTCATTGGGCGTTGTTCTTAACGTCCTGCTTATACAGATCATGCTCGATCTGTGGACTTTTCCTAACAGATTTAGGTTTGTTGCCTTTCCTAGCGCAGGCCACTATACCACGACTCCATACAGCATAATTGGCTGGATTATCGCAGTGTAGATCCATCTGCAAATTTTGGGGCTGAGCCCCCATTTTTTGCCAATGGCTCTTTTTTGACCGTGTTAAACATAAACTAAATTATTTTTAAAATATTTTGAAAGATATTAAATTTTTCATAAAGTTTTGAAATTATTGAGCAAACTAACTTTACAGAGTAGCATTACATTTGTTAAAAAAGGTTGCCGGCACAAAAAAGCAGAACAAAAACAGAACATTTGCGTAAAAACAGAACATTTCTGTTATTTTCCTTAGAAAAAAAAATACGCAGAACAAGCTCCTTAAAAACAGAACTGTTCTGCCAAAAACAGAACGGATGGTCACCGTACCCATAACGTATATTGATCTTTTATAGATGAAAATTTAGGTAATTTTTTTCTGATTATTATGGTATAGGGTTGCCTAAATAAATCTGGCCGCAAGTTAGGGTTGCCAGCTGTTAAAGATGGTAAATATTGAAGGTTTCCCACATTAACCAATAACTATCAAGTGCAACTACACATTTGTGCATTTTTATTGTTGCTAATAATTGATAGTGTGATTGTTTTTGGTTTTTATACACATTCTATTTTATGTTTATACATTATTTCTAATGCAGGTAAAAAAACAGCATAAAATAGAATATGTATAAAAACCAAAAACAATCACACTATCAATTACACTGTGCAACAAGATTCTACGTAATTGATGAAACCAATTGAAAATGAAACTTTAGCCCTCCCATATCAAAACCTCATACTGGGTTTTTGGCCTATAGGTCTGGAATCTTTTTTATTTTTATTTAAAGTTGGTAACCCTGTGTATGGCAAAAATTTATTAAAACTTGATCGATCAAATGATGCAATTTTAGATGTTTTTTTTGTATTTCGCTTTTCTTTGGATCGAGGAACTCATTTTTGACATAAATTTTTACCTAAGTCTTACGGTAGATGGCGCTGTCATACAACTTTTCTTATTTTTGTTAGTTTTTCATGCTAATGAAGCAATTTTAGATAGTTTTTTTTTGTATAACACAATTTTTTGGATTTAGAGACTAATTTTTGACATTAATTTTTACCTAAGTCTTAGAATAGGTGGCGCTGTCATAAAATTTTTCTAATTTTTCATGAAAAATTACTTTTTTATTTTTATTGTAGAAATGCTCGTACATATATGAAGACATGCATGGATGAAGGAGGTATATCGCATTCTCACTCAATTTCTGTTTTTGGCATTGCTGAATAGTGTTTATGCAGATCTATATTTCTGTCTTATCAGAATCTGCCTATCGTCAAAATTGTAGAAGATAATTCATGGATGAAGGGGGTATGTACACAACTTTTCAATATTATTTGTGGAAGAAGGGGGTATGTTTCTATTTTTTCATATAAAACACTAAATATAAATTTATGCTTTTTATTGCATATTATGCAATGTCTTTTATGGCTTTGCATAATTTTTTTGTCAGTTTTCCATAAAGATTCGAAAAAACCTCAAATGTTTGAGCAAAACTTTAAAGTCGATTTTCTCGTTTCACTCAAAATGCGAGATACCCCCTTCATCCATGCATGTCTTCATATGATACATGTAGAAAGCAACATTACACTATATTTGCAACACAAAAAAGATGATAAATATTATACATATACACATATGTAGGCGTGAAAAAATGCAAAAAAAGCTTACAAAAATAACAGTGTTTAACTTTCGCAAACATTTATTCATTTTAAATTTATTTTATAAGACACCATACGCTACCAAAATCTTCAGAATTTATTTTGCTGTGGTATTGCAATAAAACTGACACGAAACTCTCAGAAATTGTGATTAGTAAAAAAAATTGTTTTTGCATAAATATACAGTTTATAACTTTTAATAAGTTAATTTTTTGCGATATAATTTTTTTGAAATTATCCTTTTATTTCATACAGGAGAGTGCGGAAGGGGATGGCCCCCCACTCCTAAGTCCGCCGATGAATACAGGGTTGAAATATTTATATTTCCCTTTTAAAAGCAATTTTTATATTATTTCTGCATGAAAAACTATCAAAAATAAGAAAAATTGTATGACAGAGCCACCTATCGTAAGACTTAGGTAAAAATTAATGTCAAACATGAGTCCCTCGATCCAAAAAATAGCGACATACAAAAAAAAAACTAATCTAAAATTGCTTCATTAGCATGAAAAACTATCAAAAATAAGAAAAATTTGATGACAGCGGCTCCTATCGTAAAACTTAGGTAAAAATTAATGTCCAAAATGAGTCCCTCGATCCAAAAAATAGCGACATACAAAAAAAAACAATCTAAAAATGCGTCATTTGCATGAAAAACTATCAAAAATAAGAAAAATTGTATGACAGCGCCACCTACCGTAAGACTTAGGTAAAAATTTATGTCAAAAATTAGTTTTTCGATCCAAAAAAAAAAACGAAATACAAAAAAAAAACATCTAACTTTAAATAAAAATAAATAAATAAATAAAAATAAAAAAGATTCCAGTCCTATAGGCCAAAAACCCAGTATGAGGTTTTGATATGGGAGGGCTAAAGTTTCATTTTCAATTGGTTTCATCAATTACGTAGAATCTTGTTGCACAGTGTAATTGATAGTGTGATTGTTTTTGGTTTTTATACATATTCTATTTTATGCTGTATTTTTACCTGCATTAGAAATAATGTATAAACATAAAATAGAATGTGTATAAAAACCAAAAACAATCACACTATCAATTATTAGCAACAATAAAAATGCACAAATGTGTAGTTGCACTTGATAGTTATTGGTTAATATGGAAAACCTTCAATATTTACCATCTTAAACAGCTGGCAACCCTAACTTGCGGCCAGATTTATTTAGGCAACCCTATACTATAATAATCAGAAAAAAATTACCTAAATTTTCATCTATAAAAGATCAATATACGTTATGGGTGTAAAAATGTATCGAAATCATACCTGCTTATACCAGGCTGCGGAGAGGTGCGGCCAAGCGGGCAACGGCAACCCCGATTTTTCTAAGTCTTTACACCTATTGCCGTGAAGTGAACGATATTTTATCTCAAAACTTGATGGGTGAAATTTTTCCCGCAAAATTAATTAATAATAATTAAATTAAAAATACTAGCGGCCACATTTTGATTGGCAACCTGGTGAATTTTTATTCTCGTAATCATAAATATGAGTAAAAATATTGATTTTAGCATGTACTCGATGAAAACACAAATCTGCAGCCGGATCTCGTACTATAGGGAGATGGGTGTTAGAAGTGTGGGCTCCGTAGAGCAAGTGAATAAGTGGTTGGTATGGTGGGGGACGAGCCGCATGCCGGACATACATTCGGCACATCAGGGTTCAGCCTGGATATGTAGGAGTTTAATCTGCTACAATATCCAGAGCGTAATTGAGCCAGAGTGACCCTTGTCTCTCGAGGAAAATGACGCTCCTCTTCAGAGATGCTTGGTGTTGAGACATGCAAGACAGCGTTCAGCGGACAGAGCGCGGCCTGATGGCCAACTGACGTTTTATGGATACGCCCCAAGGCCTGCTTGTGCACCTCAGGATCAAACGGCGTTGTTATAAAGTGCGGGTCTCATCAAAATGTTTACGTAGATGCGTCCTTACGGTCCTAGGAGGCGGAGTTAGCTCAAACAGTCGCCTATTGGGGTGCTGTGGTATACAACAATTGAGTAGGTACTGCTTGTTTAGCATTTCATTATGCTCCCTAATTGGAAGCATTTCTGCCTCATTGTGTGAGTTATGGGAGACATAAGGACGCACCCCGTAGCGGTTCTGAGCGCGGTGTTTTGACAGGCCTGCAGCTTTGTTTGTATGGAAGATAAATATCATTCAAATTCGTACTTATTTTTAATATTCTAAGATGGATACTTCCAGAGATATGCAGTCCGGACAATTCCTTTTGTATGGTAGGTGCCACGCCCCTTCTCCGTTCCGCTTTTTTTTTTAGGTGTTAGATTAAGATTAATGTCATTAAACTTTTTTACCCATTTGGAATACAGGCGTTTAGGAGGAGTTTAGTCAGAAAATTCGGATAGAAGATTTTTATATATAAATCTCGTTCCAAGCTATAAGATAGTGCAAATATAATCGTAGTCATGGTATATATGAAGCTTGCAATCCCCTTCACATTTTACTTTAATGTTGAGAAAGAAATAGTTCATCAAATTACTTGATAGCCATATTCCAAGTATTTTTATATGGGAGATACGATAATTTCGCGCTCAAGAAAAATGTATGAATTGGTCTATACGATAAAAAAGAAAGTCACTTTTTGGCGCAACTGTAAATTTCAGCTATAATATTTTACCAGATGATGCGCTGAGGGATGATGAACAAATTTGCATCAAAAAGTAAATTTCGAAAAAATGGTCGTTACGATAAAAACGCAAAAAGGCGTCGATATAATGAACTAGAATTTTTGCTGAGTAGTTTGGCATTGACTGATTTAACGCTAATCAACAATGAACTAGTATGAATACACCACTAGAATTTTTGCTGAGTAGTTTGACATTGACTGGTTTAAAGCTAATCAACAATGAACTAGTATACTTACTCAACAAAATAATTTTCAATGAACTAGTATGTTTGCTGAGTAGTTTGGCGTTTGAGAACAGGGCAATAACTATGATATTTTTTGCTATTTTTCTTTTACTCAACACAACAACTTAAAAGTCTTTCTTATTGTGTACACCAACAAACTAACAACGCTAGTTTAGAGATGTGTTTGACTCGTAGTCTATTGCTGTAATACCACCGGTATCGTGAAGCAATTTTCGGTACTGTATGAAATGTGTTTTTTGAGAAAAATTTTTGTCTTTCATTACTTGCTTCCGTTACTATGTAAATTTTTATTGGCAATTGCCATAAATTACATTCACAAAGCAAGACTTGTTGATAACGAATTCTTTTTACAATCAATGTGTATCGTTAGTGTAAGTTTTGCATGCACCATGCCAAAAAAATTTGTTATCAAAATTCATAATATTCTCTGAGCACCCAAGAGCTACATATATATGTACTGGCATAAAATATAAAATTACTACATATTTCTTTTAAAATATATGAAAGTTAAGTAAACCGGGTGATACGGCGTATGTAGTTTGCATGCCATATCACCGGAAGAAAATGCACCAATTCGCCCGCTTTGGTTAAATTAACCATCAACACTGACGAAAGCTTCACTTCCTGGAATTTCTCCTAGCTACAAACGCGGTTTTTCTTTTAAGTGTTGCTCAAAAACTTACCGAATGATTCAGCTCTGAATGAATAGCCGCATTCTTTTGAAAGATATCAGTCCGGCTTACGCTTACGAACATTCCGAGTCACCAACAGATGTCGGTGCGCTTTCACGTAGATCCGTGGTATACATATCTTAAAACAAAAATACCCAAAGAATTTTCGTTTAATACCAAAATTCATTAAAACAATTTTAAGGTTGCAATGCTTTTTTTGATTATTAAAAAAGATATATGCATTCAAGATAGTAATACGAAAAAAAATAATTAAAAAACGACACAACCTTTTAACCTTTTAATGCGTTAAATATGAAACTCAAAACAAAAACGACCCAATTTGAACACTGCGTTGAATCATGCAACATTATTGCTCGCCAGCAACATCTGTTACTGAAAAATTTGGCTCACTAAACGCAGCTACGCCAAAAGCAAATTCAACACAGCGTGAACAATACTTTTCTGTGGATTTATCTGGCTTAATTTGTTATGGTTGTATTTACACACGCACTTGTGTATGTGTATTATAACTTTTGTTTGTTCTTTATTCCATCCACGCGCGCGCATGCGGTCTATGCCGCCGCCGCCTGAAATCGGGGTACACCTTTTGTCTACACCAACAGCCACCAGATCTTTAAGTACTATTTGAAAACGAAAGAGATCTATTTGTTCACGGAAATTTTCAGCCATTTGTATTTGAGATCGATATATGGGGCTCAATTTTTCAAGCGGACCACCTAAAAATTTTATCACTACGATATATTTACTATAAAGTAAGCAAGTAAGCATCCTACATATGGGGTAAAATTCCATCATATAAAATGTTATAAATCTTTTTCAAATTTGGACATTTTTAATATTTTAGTTTAAAGATTGATCTTTTTCCTTTAAAATTATACCTTTTTTGTAATGGACCTCGAAAGTTTCTTTAATGAATTGTTACCTTAATTCAATTAATTTACGGATTTTATTTTTTGTTTTTTAATTTCCCATGTGATATGGTGTTTGATTTCTTTGGTCAAAATTTACAGCTAAAATACACCCATTACACATCATTTCAAAATTTACAGCTAAAATTCACCCATTACACATCATTTCATGATAAAAAAAAATTAATTTTATTTTATGGTGTGCTTTTTTTGTTTAAGATAACAATTAATTAAAGAAATTTTCGAGGTCCATTACACAAAAGGTATAATTTTAAAGGAAAAATATCAACCTTTAAATAAAAATTAAAAAAAATATTAAAAATGTCCAAATTTGAAAAAAATTTATAATTTTTTTATAATATTTTTACATTTTTTAATAAATTTTTCTTTTAATTTATATTCGAAAGGAACGGAAGAAATACTTGAGAAAACGATTTCTATTTTCCTTCTTAGCATGCCAATTACAAGACTTCTAATACAAAGAAAAACGCTTACACAAAAAAATTGCGAATACAAACCCGTATATCTCGGTAACCATCCAATATTTATACGCGACCTATGGTGATATTTTTTTCCTTACATAGCAGATCACTTTTACTAAATTTCATCCAAAACGAATTTTTAGGTGGTCCGATTGAGCAATTTTACCCCATATGTAGGATACTTACCTTATAGTACTTACTTTATAGTAACTATCCATATAGAATGCGGATATGAAATTTAATCAAAAAAGTT
Source organism: Campiglossa producta (assembly GCA_964058755.1). Classification (NCBI taxonomy): domain Eukaryota; kingdom Metazoa; phylum Arthropoda; class Insecta; order Diptera; family Tephritidae; genus Campiglossa; species Campiglossa producta. The sequence continues at coordinate 597,223 of CAXKVI010000018.1, read as the reverse complement.
TTTCGTTTTACGAGTACTAATATTGGCCAGTGGCCACCTTTCTATAATGGACTACTAAAAGTTGATGTTTTTAATTTTTGGTTCTGGCCTCTATGAAATACATGTACAATGTACTAAGTTAAAAAATTGTGGTAAGTAGTAACTTAAAAATTTTGAAAAATAAAAACTACAAAAACATAAGTGGTAAGATATACTTGGGTGCAGGCCAGTGTACATTTACATGAATATTAATACGCGAATCTACAACTATATATATACATATCTTCTTAGTTATGTCATGTAAGTCGAACGGTGGAACTTAGTCGCAGTGGTCCATTAATTTCGGCGTTGTGGTTCGATGATGGATCTATGTTTGTAGAAAGCATAGGCTGCGTGCAATCAGAAGGCGATTTCACCATTAATATAGGATGCATTTGTAAATCGTATATGGTTTTAGCACTTGTGCTACAGTTCATATTTATGTTGCTTGCTCTCATTGTATATTGCAGAAATGGCACATTAGAAGTTGATGTAATTGTATGTAGTTCGGACAATGAATGCCTGTTAAAGTCATCAGCGGTGCAGTCAAGCAGGGGAAACATTGGAAGATCTTGTACAACGGATTTTGGTTCCGTTACGTGACCGCCAAGGACTTCTAAGGATATTGAATCGTTAGTATTTATAATTTTTGTAGATACTGAATCCATCTTATCAGGTTTAATGAGACTCTCAATAGTAAATGAGCGTTTCGGTCGATACTTCTTTATTACAGTTTCTACATCCAGCATTGGAGATAACGACTGCGTACGAGGTGACCAAGTTGGCAATGTTGAATTAGTATTTGTCGCCATTGTTGTTTGATAATTGTTTAAAGAAAAAGTAGAAGGCGGAGATTTGGGGGTCGGTTGGCTTGTTCTACCACAACAATCAGTTGAAAGTGATGATGGAGGTACATTCAATAAATATAATGTCGGATCAGTAACAAGTGCAAAATCAGATGATGTTATTGGGCCACTATGCACACTAGTCGTGCTTAAAAAGAAACGATTTATATGAGCCCATGTTGCTAATTCTTCTCTTAAGTAGTCCTTATCATGTTTATGCAATTTGAAACGTTTCCGACGCCTTAATAAGCTGCCGTTTTCAAACATATCAAACGCTTGCGGATGGAGAGCCCAATAAGCACCTTTACCCGGACGGTCTGGCCTTCGAGGAATCTTCATGAAACAATCGTTGAAGCTGAGATTATGACGCAGTGAGTTTTGCCAACGCTGCGTATTTTTACGATAATAAGGAAAGCGATCCATTATAAATTTATAAATATCACTCAGAGGTAGCATTTTTTCAGATGAGTTCCAAATAGCCATAGCCGTTAACGAAATATATGAGTATGGGGGCTTTTGATCGCCATACGATTCCCGAGAAGGCCTTGGCATTTTCAACTTTACTCAACCAATTTTTAGTATATTATGTTAGTAATTCATCTCAACATTTATAAGCCAAACACTTTATTTACAGACTTACACTTCTATGTAAAACAAAACTTTAGATACCATTATTTTTTTTACAAACACTAATAATACGTCGGCGAGGTATCGAATTAAAAAAAGTTATACAGTCCTACAATCTTTTTCTTTTTACATTGATTTTGCGTGAATATCTAGAACGTTTGTCTGGATGTTACTAACTAAAATAAAACAAGCAGCTAACGAAAACAAAATATCAGACACGTTGGCGACAACGATACACACACATCCCAGAGCACACAATCACATACGCTTACATACTGTTATAACTCAAAAGCAAGTAAAGCATTTCATGCAACCAACCAGAAACGCAGAATACTCAATACTAGTTTTCTGTAGTCTCTTACTGACATTCACCCTCTCAAACAAATTATATGTATTGGGAAACAAGACAACACTACCCCTTCTGATTGTTTTGGTATTATTCTGAAGCAAACAACTAGATACACAATTCCCTTATACCGCGGAGAGCTTCATATGTAGGTATGTACATAAGTTTGTTCATGTGGATTTATTGGGCTACATTCAACACGCTCTAAACAAGGGATTACACTGAAATGGGGAAAGCAGTCAAAATACAATTAGGTAATTCAAAAGGTGTCCTATTCATGCTATTTATCGGGTGTGCTACGATTTTATGATCCTCATAATTTTTCTGTTGTCATTTCTCATATAAAATTTTAATAGCACAATATGTACAATTGATCAGACTGTACAATAGAGTGATTCAAAATACACTTTTTTCGAAATGTTTAGGGGCTACTTCAAAATCTGTTAAATCATCATGAAAAAACATGATCCTCAAAATTTTAGCGAAATCGGTGATGATTTAGAACGTGCTCAACACAATTTCCGATTTTCACCAAATCATTAAAAAAATATATAAAATGTTACATATCGTTACCTAAAATTCACAAAGGCCCTAACTGCACGCAGAAAAATTTCTTACATTCTTAGTTAACATGATTCATGTTAAATCAACATGAACACCTCTTGTACGTAAAACAAAAACAATTTCGGAAAATCAACACGAACATTTTAACATGAAGCGTATGGTTAAAATAACATGAAATACTTCTGCATTAGAATTACATTAGTGTGTATCCCTTACACTAAATTCGGTTTGTTTTAACATGAACAAGTGTTGTTTTCGAGCATCATCTGTTCCCCATCAAAGCTTGTGAACAGAATTGTTCTCAAAAGAACAGAATTTAAGTCAGTGTATAGATACCGACTTGATGAAAAGTTGTATATATTATAAATAATTAATATATTGTGAAATTTATAATTTCTTAACTTGCGAATAAGTTGTGAAGTTTTGCAAAAAGTTTTGGGTAAGTAATTTGTGTTGTTTTTCATATTTTGTAAACGCTTCCTGCTAAAACACGTCCAAAAATGTCGGGCTGGGCTAAAAACAACGCGCACTATACATAAATACCATGGAAGCGCTTTAGGATTATGGATACCGAGTAGAAAAGGCGTCGTTTGATACTTATCCCTACATTAATTGGACGTGTGCTACCAGTTATAAAATCGCTTTGATAATTTAAAGAGCTTTCAATGAAACAATTTTTATTTAATTTTCAGATTGGGGCTTGTTGTTGCTGTTTTCGATGCAGAAGTTGCCAATGATTGGATTAAAATATGTTTATGTATATGTATGTACATATGTGTACTTTTATTATTTAAAATGATGATCGTGTTAATTTAACATGATGATCGTGTTAATTTAACATGATAGATCGTGTTAATTTAACATGATAGATCGTGCTAATTTAACATGATAGATCGTGTTAATTTAACATGATAGATCGTGTTAATTTAACATGATAGATCGTGTTAATTTAGCATGATGATCGTGTTAATTTAACAATAAAAACATGTTGAATTAACAGGACAAATCGTGTTAATAAATTATACTAGCATTATATTCTTTCATACCTGAAAATATGTATGTTAAAGGTTTTCGATAAATGTATTAACTAAATAAAAATTATTAAAAAAATCAAAAACAAGGTGTTTTATTTTAAGGGTTAATTTAACAATAAAAACCTGTCAAATTAACATGATAGATCGTGTTAATTTAACAATAAAATCCTGTTAAATTAACATGATAGATCGTGTTGATTTAACATAACATATCGTGTCAATTTCACATGATAGATCGTGTAAATTTAACAGGACGAAAGTGTTATTTCAACATAGTATAGTGTTAATTTAACATGTCTGATCGTGTTGATTTAACAAGAAAAATAATGTTGTATCAACAGGAAATCATGTTGATTCAAACCTTTGTGATCATGTTAAATTCACACTATTCCTTCATGTTGATTTAACATATAGGAACAGTGAAACAGTAGCTTCATGTTAGAACAACATGAGCGATAGTGTTGAAAAATAATAACCTGAAAAAGTGTTAAAAAAGTGTTGATTCAACATGAAAATTATTCTGCGTGTGACATACAAAAATTATACAGGAGAAGCAAAAAACAAAACGCGTCATGGTATCCATCGCTGTGTAAATCTTTGTCAATTTTCTCTAAGTATCAAAATTCATAAAAATTTCGTAACATCAAAAATTAGAATACTCTAGTACTAGTAAAAAGTACAGCAGGTATAAACAATTTTCGAGCTAAGCTCCAATAAGAAACATTCATAATTGATACATAAGTACACACCATAGGTAGAGCAAACCAATAATACACAAAAAAGTGGTATGAAGGAATGCAAATTAAAAACCTCAGTGTGCTTCTGCATAAATATGCACGCCTAATAATATACTCATAAACGCGTCATGGTATCCATCGCTGTGTAAATCTTTGTCAATTTTCTCTAAGTATCAAAATGCATCAAAATTGTGTTACATTGAACGCATAGTAACTCCTTAAAATTTGTAGTGAGCGTGTATTTTACTATATCATACTTAGGTTAGGGTTAGGTTCAAGTGCCTGCCGCAGAGGCACACTTAGGCCTGTTTTGAAAGTCCCGTTGTGATACCACCAACGCTAGGAAAGTCAATCCCGGGTAGGGTTACCAGACGTCATTCTTTCGGAAGGACATGCCCTTCTTTTCATTGCATTGTCCTTCCAAACGAAAAAGTGTAGAAATGTCCTTCCTTTTAATTTTTGTCCTTCTTTTCCGGTTTTTTTTGCTAGGGACTTGAAATTAGTATCTAGTTATACTAAAATGAAATGAGCTACAAAACTGCATACTCAAAAAAAAATTTTTAAATTTTTTTGATGAAATTCGTCGAATTTTTTGGAATTTTGCACAAAGCTTTATGAATTTTTCACAAAGCTTCATGAAAAATTATAGAAATTTTTAGTGTTTATTATCTGTGCATTTATTTTTGGTTTCTTTGCATTTAAATATGAATACGTGCCAAATACATGTATATATGTATATGTACATTAATCTTTGTTTAATTAATAATAACAACTTTTTCACTTTATTGTAGATATATCTTTGATATCGTAGATATCTCCGTTTGTTTGTAACTAAAAAATCATTAAAATCGATCTCAAATACATGTGCCAATTGAAATTAAATAGAAATACATACGTACCACATAAATAAATATGTATATGAGACATTATTTTTGAAAGTGACTTATGATACATTTACACTGCACCAAATGCGTCGCATTTGTCGAAGTTATTTCGAGAATGTTTGCCGAAGAATGAATTTGTTCACCAAATTTGATAAATTTAATTTAATTTGACATAATTTGGTGATCAAATTCATTCTGCGGTCTCCAAAAAACTTGGCCAAAAGTGACGCATTTGGTGCAGTGTAAACGTAGCTTTAGCCGATTTGGTCCCAAAACGGGAATTTATTCAAAAAACTGTTTCAGGAGTCTATTGCTTGATAAAATTCAACATGTCTACAGCGTAAAGGCATGATACAAATACCTTAGAAGTAGAACTTTTCTCTCTTCTGGTCGACCATGATTTTTTTATGTTTCTAAAAAATTTTTAAATGAAAGGCCAATCAAAAGCAGTTAGAAAAACATATTCGCATTTGTTATTGTTTGAGAATGTTAAAACCTTTGGCATTTCTCAAAGTTTTTAAAAAATTTCATAAATGTCAAATACGGTTCTACCATTAATGTCACTTTTTGGTGTGGATACAAATACAAACCGTGTAAACACAAAGGAGAATTGTCTTCTGACAAATCATATGTACGAACATAAGCAATAGAATGGTTTCTATTTTCATCTGACATAGCGTGTAAACGCAAAGCAAATCAAGCGAATTTGTATAACAAGCTTAAGGTATTTGTATGTTGGCCGTTACCAATGTTTTGGGATTAGTCCAAACGCAAAACCTTCAATAACTCATTACACCAAACAGTTGACTAGTGCCACTTTCAAAAGTAAAGGCTGATTCACACGGGTTGATTTTTGTCGTTCCACTGCTTTCCATTAACAAATCCAAAGTGTAGATCGACCGAATTGCTATTTACACGGTGGAACGACTAATAATCGACCAGAAAATGGACCCTTATAAATGAGCCTAAACGGATCAGTGTATATTGATTTTTGTTTAATTAGTAATAATTAGAGTCCGGAAAAATAGGTGAAATCAAGCGACTGAAAAAATATGCTACATTTTGTAAATTTGTTTAAAAAAACAATAAGGTAAACTGGGGGAGATTCGTCTTTAAGGCACATTGAAGTAATATTAGGAAACTCAAATTTGAAATATAAAAAATTAAAAATTTTGAAAAATGGCAGTGCATTCTAGACAGTAGAGTGGTTCACAAATATGGACTTTTTGGAAATTCTAAAACGCTACCCCCAATTATTGTTCCTTATGACAAAAAAAGATTTTCCTGCAATTCAATAGCCTTCTTGGATGAGTAGAAAGGGTTTAACTCCTGAAAATATGTTTCGAAAGAGAAAACGGTGCAACTAAAACGCCTACACTGATCTCATTGCGCATTGGTTTTTTGGATATATTTCGCATCTAGAAGGTTTATGACATCGCCGATTATGAATCAGACGTCAGTTTAATTTTAACATGTTTAAGGGCAGTAAAAATTTGCGTTTTTGTGTGTTGTTATTCTGTTTTCATTGACGAATATTCCTGCAATTCAATAGCCTTCTTGGATGAGTAGAAAGGGTTTAACTCCTGAAAATATGTTTCGAAATAGAAAACGGTGCAACTAAAACGCCTACACTGATCTCATTGCGCAATGGTTTTTTTGGATATATTTCGCATCTAGAAGGTTTATGACATCGCTGATCGGGTCCAATATGACGGTGATTTTTTTGAAAACTAATTGGATTTTATTGAATCTTGGTACTCGGGGGTTTATGAGTTGTCTGATTACGAATCCGATATCGGTTTTTTTTAAATTCGAAAGGGTGGATCCAATGTGGCGGTGCATTTTTGAAAACTAATTCGACTGTGTGAAACTCGTCACTGATGGATTTATGACATCAATTTTCTTTCCATCGTTGCATATTTCATTCCAATCGGTCAAACGGTTCGCTCACAGGAGGTTCCTAAAGGTTTTTATGTGGCGACTTTATTGACATCGGATTCCTATGCAAGTTTGGCAAACCTGGCATCTTATATATTATATATTAATATATATAAATGAAATATGCACAGATGGAAAGGAAATTGAAAAAACTAACGGTATATTTTCAGGGGCGTCCCCGAAATTTAAGGATGGGGGTGCGGGTCTAGCGACCCCTCGACCCTCTAAAGTTTTTATTGGTGGAATTTTCGATCACAAGCGATACTAGTTCATATAAATCGATGTCATAAATCCATCAGTGACGAGTTTCACACAGCCGAATTAGTTTTCAAAAATGCACCGCCATATTGGATCCACCATTTTGAATTTAAAAAAACCGATATCGGATTCGTAATCAGACAACGCATAAACCCCCGAGTACCAAGTTTCAATAAAATCCAATTAGTTTTCAAAAAAATCACCGTCATATTGGACCCGATCAGCGATGTCATAAACCTTCTAGATGCGAAATATATCCAAAAAACCAATGCGCAATGAGATCAGTGTAGGCGTTTTAGTTGCACCGTTTTCTATTTCGAAACATATTTTCAGGAGTTAAACCCTTTCTACTCATCCAAGAAGGCTATTGAATTGCAGGAATATTCGTCAATGAAAACAGAATAACAACACACAAAAACGCAAATTTTTACTGCCCTTAAACATGTTAAAATTAAATTAAATTTGCAAGCATCTTATTTTTTTTTTATAAAAACGAGTAGCGCGACCTCTAAAGCACCTTAAAAAAAAAACAAAAAAATAGCAGCCTCTTTTTTTGTCACAAGGAACCATATTTCGGGGTAGCGTTTTAGATTTTCCAAAAAAAAAATTTTGAACCACTCTACTACACCATTTTCAGTTTATATTCAGAAAGTTACATTTTATATTCAGAAAATTACAATTGATATTCAGAAAGTTACAATTCATATTCAGAATTTCCATTTCATATTCGGAAAATTGAAATTCATATTCACAATTTCCATTTCATTATCAGAAAATTACAATTGATATTCAGAAAGTTACAATTTATATTCAGAATTTCCAATTGATATTCAGAAATTTACAATTAATATTCAGAAAATTACAGTTAATATTCAGAAAGTTACAGTTCATATTCAGAATTTCCATTTCATATTCAGAAAGTTGCAATTGATATTCAGAAATTTACAATTGATATTCAGATAGTTGCGATTCATATTCAGAGTTTTCATTTCATATTCAGAAAGTTACAATTGATATTCAGAAAATTAAATTTGATATTCAGAAAGTTCCAATTCATATTCAGAAAATCTCTTTGTACTCCGCATTTAAAATTTTTTCATATAAATTTGGATTTCTGAATATCAATTTTAATTTTCTGAATATCAATTGTAATTTTCTGAATATCAATTGCAACTTTCTGAATATGAAATGAACACTCTGAATATGAATTGCAACTATCTGAATATGAATTGTAAATTTCTGAAAATCAATTGCAACTTTCTGAATATGAAATGGAAATTCTGAATATGAACTGTGACTTTCTGAATATTAACTGTAATTTCAATTGGAAATTCTGAATATCAATTGTAACTTTCTGAATATGAATTGTAACTTTCGGAATATGAAATGGAAATTCTGAATATGAAATGTAATTTTCTGAATATCAAATGAAAATTCTGAATATGAATTTTAATTTTCTGAATATCAATTGGAACTTTATGAATATAAACTGAAAAAGGTGTAGACAGTTTTAAAAAATGTAAGGTAAAAAGATTAGGAGAGCATTCGCATTTAAAAAAATGTATGTGATTTGACAGCTTGTTATATAGAGTAACCCCCCAATTATTTGCTCAAATATGGGGATGGTATACTAATTTGTAATTCTGTGTTTTAGAAAATTCTTCCTTCTAAACTTCAAATAGGTACAAAAAATGACAAAAAAATAAAATAAAATAAAAATAATTTAATGATGGATCACAACGACCGAATAAAAGTTATTTTTTAACTTTTTCAAAGTTATAGCAAAACCGACATTGCCTATTTTTTTTTAAATACATTCGCATTATGGGATCTTTTCTCTATCTTCACTTTATGTGAGGAAAAAAATTTCGGTCTTATAGCTTTCAAATAACACAGGTTTTATGTTTTTTTTTTTTTGTATTTTTCTATGTATTAGAAGAGGCGTGGTTACGAACCGATTTTTATCATTAACTTTTCTAGATACCTACAACAAAAAACGGTGTGTAAAATTTCACTGCGTTATCTCCATTTAAATGAAAGTTATACCAAAAAAATATTTTCTGACGAACTTTTGGATGGAACCAGATGAGGGAGACATGGGACCTATTTTTGAACGAATTCGGTTGGGGCTACCGAATTTTTCGTTTTCGGGTTCGACAGCGATGGCAACTACGAGTCGGTCAACCAACCCTGTATCGACTAAGATTGACTTGATGGGAGCTAGCACCAGTGCGGTTGCCAACGCAGCTAAGCGGACAACGGCGGATGCTAAACTCCCATCAACCGCTTATATGAAAACCAGTATCTTTACGTCTGTGGCAGCGGTCTCACGACCTGGCCTCGGAGTTTCGAAGGAGAAGGAAGCTGCAACTGAGATTTCGGCAAGGAGAGCGACTGCGATGGCAACTACGGGTCCGCATTCCCAGGAGACATCTCCACGCCGCTTCACATACCACGAGAAAAGATTGGCTGCAAAGATCCTGAAGAGGTATGAAGGGGTACCGCAGGAATCGCTGTCGCCGAATTCCAGTAAATCGGTAGAGCTAGCGAAAGCTGTGATACCGGATTTCCAAAATTCTTACATGCCAAAGAGGTTAAAAGTTAACCCTTTCAAGCGCCAGAGATCGGACCTGGAGTTAAATCTCCCTCCCAAGCGGCATCAGAATACCCTGGAGCGGGCAAACTAAGCTTTGCTGAGATAACCAAGGACAGGATCCTTATAGGCGTCCTTGACCGAGGCCGTCTGGCCATCCCTAAGGACCGGTAGCGTTACGTGCGAAATGAACTCGGAAACATTCTTCTCAATGTTGCTCCGGAGTTTCCGGGTAGTTCGGCGCGAGTAATGGATGCGGGTTGGCACCAGGGTCAGATTAAATTACTCGCATGCGAGGATGCAAAAACCGTAGCACTGTACAAGGCAGCAGCTGCTAAATTGGGTGAAATCTACAAGGGCGCAAAGATAGAGGTCGTCGACTGGAAGGACATTCCAGCTCGTCCAAGGGCAAGGGCGTGGATTCCGGCCATCCCTGACGAACCCGAGAGAATTCTCGGGATGCTACGGCTAATGAATCCGTCCCTCCCAACGCATGACTGGAGTGTCAATCTGGTCGGGGATGCGGTAGGGCCCGACAGACAGGTGGTGTTCACCATGAATAAGGAGTCAATCGAGCCCCTCAAAAGGTGCAATGGCCTAGTACACTACAGCGTAGGCCAGATCGTTATCCACGTATATCGTGGTGATGTTCAGCGCGCTGCCTTCTCGGCTGCTCCGGGGGAACCGGAAAACGAATTACCAGAAGAGGAAGCGGAGCATTCCGATGCGGAAAGCATGTTATCCGCCACGTCCCTTGGCGATAGTGCTGTGAACTACTCGGAGATGGAGGACAGCCTACAGGACGAGAAAGTCCTCGACGTCACGGTGGTAGCAGCCAACGCTGAGCGATTAACATCTAACGCTACAGACAGCAAGATTTCTGCAACGCCATATCGGGCAGTTAATCGGAACAACTCGCCGTTGATAGGCAACCTCCAGGATGGGGCAAACCTCGACGATAGGGGGACGGCAGGGAAGTCTGTGCGCTCTCATGTTGGTGGTGCTTCAGATTAATCTGCACAAATCTAAAGTGGCTTCGGCTCCTTTAAGTAGTCGTCTTTCTAAAGGCGACGTGGATGTGGTCCTAATCAAAGAACCCTGGGTCAATAGCTCGAGAATCTACGGATTGGGGACTAAGGGCTCATTCTAACCAGCGAGGAGAGCAAAGTCAGAACGTGTATTTTGGTCAATCTTATTATTGGAGCGGACGCTAATGCTCACCATGTCCAATGGGGGAGCTCCGACATCAATGCCAGGGGCGAGTCTCTGTTTGATTACCTCTTAACAACCAACCTGGTGATTTGCAACGTGGGTAATGAGCCTACTTTTATCACTAAGACCCGCAGGGAGGTCATAGACCTCACTATATGTAGGAAGAACATTCATTCTCCGACCACCGTTACATAGAAATGGTTTTAGACTTTATTGTAGAACAACCAATCATGAAGCGCAATCCACGTAACACTAATTGGCAGTTACACAATGAAATATTAGACAGAGACCTACCAGTACTGCCCTCACAAGCCCCCTCATCAGTAGAGGAGCTGGAGGATCTTGTTACTACATTTACATCGGCGCTCTCACATGCTCTAGGACAGGCTTGGCCAGTGCCAAAACCACGCGGTAAACACAGGCCACATTGGAGGTTCTACGATTTGGACTCGCTCCGCAAATCATGCCGGAAACAATTTAACAAGGCCAAGAGCTTCGGCTCTGAGCCTCATTGGCACGAATATAAAGCTAAACTAAGGGCCTACAAAAAAGCTCTGAGACAGGCGAAGAGAACCTCGTGGAGAAATTTCTGCACTGGCGTCGAAAAGGTCGACGACACAGCGAGACTTAGACGAGTCCTCTCGAAAAGTCAAACAGCCATCAGCTATTTGCGAAAACCTGACGGATCCTGGACCAGCACGGAAGAGGAAACCCTTGAGCTGCTCTTGAATACCCATTTTCCGGGGAATCTGCATGACGCACCACTAGCACCTGCAACAAACCTGGCAGTAAATATACCCATCACTGAGGAAAGAGTAAGGTGGGCAGTTAAGAGCTTTGAACCGTATAAGGCTGCCGGGCCGGATGGGATTATTCCCGCGCAACTTATAAACACGTTGGAGACATCAGCTAAATGGCTGGTATTTCTCTTCACAGCCTGCCTGACTCTCAACCACATTCCGGGCTGCTGGAGAAGCGCCACGGTAGTGTTTATCCCTAAGGCTGGGAAGGCATCCCACTACGAGCCAAAAGACTACAGACCGATCAGTCTCTCGTCCTTTGTACTAGAAACCTTTGAGAGGATACTAAGCGACTCCCTCTCAACGACTATTGATAGCAACTCTATCTCTAGCTATCAGCATGCATACACCAAGGGTAAATCAACAGAAACCGCTCTGCACAGCCTAGTGTCTGTCATTGAGAAATCGCTGCGTGAAAAGGACTACTGTCTCGTGGCCCTCCTAGACATTGAGGGGGCTTTCAACAATATAAGCCCGGAGGCTATCAACTCCGCTCTAACTAATCTGGGCGTAGATAAACCTCTAACTGGTTTAATTGACCAACTTTTAAGGGGAAGGAAAATAGCTTCTTCACTTGGTACGGTTGAGTTATCACGTTATGTCACAAGGGGAACACCCCAGGGTGGTGTTCTTTCCCCGCTTTTATGGAACCTCACAGTCAACTCGTTGCAACGTGACACAAGCTGGGGGCGGGAAGATAGTGGCATACGCAGACGATTTAGCTATTGCATTCAGATGCAAGTTCCCACAAACTCTGTGTGACCTGATGCAAGTAGCACTGCGAGAAGTTTCGACGTGGTCCTCTCGCTGCGGACTTAGTATCAACCCGGGGAAGGTGGAAGTTGTCCTCTTCACCAACCGCTACATAATACCGCCACTAAGCCTACCAGAACTAGATGGCACGCGCCTGGGCTTGTCGGATAAGGCCAAGTTTCTAGGCATAGTTCTGGAGAGGAAATTGAATTGGAAGGAGAATGTTCTTCAGCGCCAGAAGAAAGCTTGCATCGCTCTTTACACATGCAAAAGAGCCATTGGCAAAAAATGGGGGCTCAGCTCTAGAGTATGCAGTTCGATCTACACGGCCATCATTCGCCCAATCATGCTGTATGGAGTCGTCGTATGGTGGCCTGCGCTGAGCCAGGCAACATACCTGAATCTGTTGCGGAAAGTCCATAGATGCAATATGATCTGTATAAGCGGTGCGCTAAGGACAACGCCCAACGAAGCCCTCCAGGTCATTCTGGGCATTTTGCCACTTGATTTGGAAGGGTTTGGGTCAGCGGCGGCATCAGCTCTGCGCCTAAGAGAAACCTCCAGTTGGGCTGCGGGTACTATTGGACACTCCAGTATTCTGGAATCTTACAGCTTTCTCCCTCTAAGCACAGATCGTTGTGCGACCACTACAGTCGGGGATAGCGTTTCAAAATAAACATTCCCAGCAGATAAGACTGGTAGAGGACGGATTGGTGTCCCGAAACAAATGGTGGCACTTCCATATACACCGACGGCTCGAAGTTGGACGACAGAGTTGGAGGAGGGGTTTATTCAATTGATTTGGACCTTGAGCTCTCCTTCAGACTACCTGATCATTGTAGCGTCTTCCAGGCGGAAGTCTCGGCAATCCTGGACGCCGCGGCCTGGTTAAGAAAACGTGTTATCGGAGAAGATATCGCTATTTTCAGCGATAGCCAAGCGGCCATCAAATCCCTTGGCTCATACACGTTCACCTCTGAACTGACGCTCAGTTCTCGTCGATCTCTTCAGGGGATGGCCCAACAGAACCGCGTAAACCTCATATGGGTCCCGGGACATAGGGACATTGAGGGAAACTGTAAGGCAGACGAGCTTGCCAGGCAGGGCACGACCAAGCAGGTTCTTCAGGATAAAGAGCGCTTAGATATGCCGTTTGCCACATGCAAACTAATGCTGAAGGAGCACACACTCCGTCAAGCCAACGAAAGATGGCTGCAATCCCCAGGGTGTCGGATATCGAAACAAACCTGGCCAAAATGGGATCTTAAAAGGTCTAGACGCATTTATGCCCTAACTAGGAGGGAAATCTGCATATTGATAGGGGTATTAACCAGTCACTGCCTCATTGGTAGGCATGCAGAAAGGCTAGGTGTGCCCTACCGACGATGCTGCAGGAGTTGCAAAGATGATGAGGAGGAGGAAACAGTGGAGCACCTCATCTGCAACTGTCCGGCTTTAAGCGGCGCGAGAACGCGCTTTTTGGGAGTTCCGTTCCTGGATAGCCTAAGCCAGATTGCGGAACTGGACATAAAGGACTTGATGGGCTTCATAAAGTCATCTAAGTGGTTCGAGGAGGAGTAACAGTGTCGGTTTAGGAGTGTCAGTCCCGGGATTTTCCATATGGCTGGTTCCCGGGACTGACTTTCCTTGTGTTGGTGGTATCACAACGGGCCTTTCAAAACTGGCCTAAGTGTGCCTCTGCGGCAGCCACTTGAACCTAACCTAATTTTCCAATAACTCATAATACAAAAAAAAAAACGTTTTTACCATGAGAAAAATTTGCATTTTTACAGATATGTAATTATGCCGAATATCCAATTGGAAAAATGTAAACACTAAATTGGTCATAAAAAAATAGGAAAGTTCAAATCATTTTTTTTTTTTAATAAAATTTGTATTGCGATGCAAATGAAAATGCTATTAGCAAGCTGTCAAATCACATACATTTTTTTTTTTGAAATATATATATATATAAATATATTTGGTTTGAAACTGTAATTGTTTTTCCTTCACGCGCGAAAATTTTGTGTCAGATTTAAGCAAGTCACTACAAATTTTTAATTGTTATTTATTTATTTATTATTATTTTTTATTTTTATTATATTTATTTATTCTAGCATTCTTTGCAATTTTTCACGTGCACCCCATAAAAAAACCTTAATAATTTATACAGTAGAAATAATTTATTTTGCTGGACTCTAGTAATAATACTTTATTCGTCTTTTAATATCCTAGATATCCTCGGTTGTTAGATATCCTGAGTTGTTCCTTATCATACTTAAATACGTGAAAAAGTCATTTTCGAAAAATGTGTCAGATTATCTTTATTCCGGGTGGGTAGTTCCTCCGAGCGAAGGAGGCGGATGGGAGATTGGGTATTTATGTACGTACAAGTGAAGTAACACTTAAAATATTTTATTTATTTATTTATTTTTAGTTTTTTATTATTATTTATTTATTTGATGTGCTTCAAGCGTTTCCCGCAATCAGAGGATGTCGCGTGTGCCTTGGATCCCTACCTGAAGACACCGTTTCAAGGTACCACAAAAAAACAGCGCAAAAATTTCATTATTTGCATTCCTTAGGGTCTATATGCTCATTTCCTGTAGTCTCAGTGACGGTCCAACTACAAGCCGCTTTCCTGCTTGTACGCTGTTCCACACAACTTAAACATATTTGATAAGACCACAACGGCCAGGAGCAAGTTCTTTGACCTACAACTGCTCCGATCTCTTATACTATCAGCGCCGTCCCTTTTTCCATCCGCCTTCTTGCTTGTACGGATGCTCCAAACAACTGAGACTGAGTTAGAAGCAAGGCTCATTGATAGACTCAATCATCTGTCCCTGTGTGCTCATAGATCCAAACTCCTTTCACGTTACCCACTCCGCTACATTACACCATGCGATTTAAAATGCTCAGATTACTCTAGGCTGTGGCAGTGAAAGCAATCGAAAAGTAATGGATAACCTAGCAGATGATGCATATCGTCCAACCAGATGGCTTAAGCTGCCATTACCGATACTTAGCATAGACTTGACTTGAGAACTGTCACTTAGCACTTAGAAAAATAAAAAGAGAGCACACTAGCCAGTTTCAAATAAGCGTAAAATTTTCCCCTCTCGAATTGCTTTTTAAAAGTAACTATTTAATTTTTTACATAGAACTCTGTAAAAAGTACCAACATGCATTTTCGTGGCATTAGTTTTCGATGTTTTGAGCTTATCTATAATTAGTATATACTCCATGCCCAAACAAAACTCTAAAGAATTTTGGGAGGAAAAAACCTTTTTTTTGGTTGGCCTAATTTGAATTTAATTTATTTGACAGCTAGTTTTGCGGCTGCCATATGAATAATATACATCCAAAAATTCTTATCACTATGGAATATTTGGAGGATTTTATTCAAACTGTGTAACAAAAAGGTATGGCATCACGCAGTTCTCTCACGGCGCTCAGTAAACTTAGAACTTACGTAGAAAATCAAAACTCATCAGATTTCTAAGTCAAGTCAAGTAGGTAATCGATTATATGCAAACTTCATATATGTATGTATGTATGTATGTTAAAGTGGCTGCCTCCGCAGTCCACGCGGAGGCTCACGTGGGCCTTAGTTTGGTCCGTTGTGATACCACGAAAAGAGCCCTAATTTCCCTTTCTGTAGATCGACATAACCCAGCAGAACGGTCGTATCCCCCAAAAAGTTTTGTAAGAAACCTTCTGAGATACGACCGCTCCGCTGGGACGGGTCGAGGCAGGAGACCCCAAAACACATAAAAACCTTGAAAGGATCCGTCCGTCCGTCACCCCCATACAAAGTACAACGTATACGTTGCAACTCTAAATGGTGATGACAGACAGACGGAACCCCCAAGGTTCCATGTGTTTAGGGCCGGAGTTCATACACCCATGAAGCTAAACCAGCGCGTTTGTCTGATGTAGCGCAGAATATCATCTATATTTGCAGATTCTAGCTCCGCGAGGCATCCAAAGGAGTGTTTGCGGAGACATCGGTACCTGGTTTTCGACAGAGCGGGACAGTGGCATAGATAGTGTTCTACACTGTCTATCTCCTCCTCGTCCCTGCAGCTGCGGCAGAAGTCATTTGTATAGAGGCCCATGAGAGCGCCATGGGTTCCCATAAGACAGTGTCCTGTAAGAAGGCCCACTAGTCGGCTAATGAATAGGCGATTCAGATGAATTACCGATTGCGACCTTTTTTCGTTAAGTTTGGGCCAAATTTGCCTGGCCCATCTTGCGTCGGCTTGTTCTATGAACCGGGAACGCAGCCAGTGCTTGCATGTATTTATAGGGGGGCTCACCCAGCTGTCGGAGGTGATTGTATGAAGACAGGTGCCCTTCCTTGCTAGCTCATCGGCAGCGTAGTTACCCGATACAAAACTATGGCCTGGGACCCATACTATACTCAGGCTGCACTTATCGGCTAGCTTATTTAGAGCTTCCCTGCACTTAATCGCCACTAGTGACGACGTCTTACTACTTTGCAGGGATTTTATGGCAGCTTGGCTGTCGGAAAAGATGGAGATAGAGTTAGTCACCGGCAGGTTAGTCAGATAGCGAGCAGCTTCCCAGATAGCTATAAGCTCAGCCTGAAAGACACTGCAGTGGTCTGGAAGGCGTAAGCTCATATTAATGTCGAGCTTACTTGAGAAGATTCCACTGCCAACTTTGTTGTCTAGTTTAGAGCCGTCCGTGAAAACGGAGATTTCTTGACTTCCCGGTTCCACGCAATTTTTCCACTGGCTCCTCTCTGGGATCCACGTTTCGAACTACATATAACAGAACGCTAAGTGCAGGTTCCCAAGTCAAATCAAGTCTATGCTAAGTATCGCTAATGGTCGCTTTAGAATTTACGTAGAAAATCAAAGCTCATCAGATTTCTAAGTCAAGTCAAGTAGGTAATTATATACACAAGAGGAAGGGGATTAGAAAAAGATTAGAAAGAAGAAAAAGAAGTACGAAGAGAAAGAAATGAGAAGGAGGAAGAGAAAAAGAAAGAGAAAGAAGTAAAAAAATTGCTGAAAAAGAAAAAAGGAAGAGAAAGAAAAGAAAGAGGAAGTGAAGAGAACAAGAAACAGAAGGAGGAGACAAAAGAAAAATGGAAAGTAAAAGAGGAAGAGAAGGAGAAAAATAAATAGAATGGAAACGAAGAAAAGAAATAAGAACAGAAAGAGAAGGAGGAAAGGAAAGATAAAAGGAAAGGGAGAAAGGGAAAGAGAAGGAAAAAATGAGAACGGGAAAAAGGGGAGGAAAGAAAAAGGGAACGAGAATTCACTTAACTAGCTGTAAATAACTTAAATTAAACACACAGTTAAAAAAATTGTACATGTGTCGGGCAGTAAGTTCTATTCGACAAAATTTGAATTTATAGAGACGTTTGAAATTTTATTACGCCAATTAGAATCCCGATTTGTAATAGAGTAAGTCGCTCGTGAAGGGTGGATACCTTGCCGCGGTACGAGGGCTTAAGTCGATAGCCACAGGGCTACGCTGCCCTTGTGATCATAGCTCCGTACGGCACTTCATCACGAGAGCAGCCTAGCCTCTCTGGCGCGACGACAAAGATCTTCCCCCTCCCAATCCAGGGTGTTATGCGAAACCGTGCCCATTGGACGTTTGCAGCCGGGAGGCAAATCGTGGCTGTATTTGAACGGAGCCTCTCTGATACCGGGTCGCCTCAGAGAGTAAGCATGGCCTTACCGCGGTACGGGGCTCTGCCGCGGCGGACGACACATTTTCCCCTACTCTTCCCTTGACCCTAAGCTGGCCTTGTCCGGCGACGGGTCGTACGAACAAGATGAACTCAAATAACCCAAATAAAAACGATAAAACTAAAAAACAAACAACGCCAAATTTCACTCCTCAGCAAAGGAGAGCTATGGAGGAACAGGCGAGAAAGCAACAACAACGCCGGAGGACAACCTCCGTTCCACAATCAAGGGGGGGATCGACAGCGATGGCAACTACGAGTCGGTCAACCAACCCTCTATCGACTAAGATTGACTTGATGGGAGCTAGCACCAGTGCGGTTGCCAACGCAACTAAGCGGACAACGGCGGATGCTAAACTCCCATCAACCGCTGATATGAAAACCAGTATCTTTACGTCTGTGGCAGCGGTCTCACGACCTGGCCTCGGAGTTTCGAAGGAGAAGGAAGCTGCAACTGAGATTTCGGCAAGGAGAGCGACCGCGATGGCAACTACGGGTCCGCACTCCCAGGAGATATCTCCCCGCCGCTTCACATACCACGAGAAAAGATTGGCTGCAAAGATCCTGAAGAGGTATGAAGGGGTACCGCAGGAATCGCTGTCGCCGAATTCCAGTAAATCGGTAGAGCTAGCGAAAGCTGTGATACCGGATTTCCAAAATTCGTACATGCCAAAGAGGTTAAAAGTTAACCCTTTCAAGCGCCAGAGATCGGACCTGGAGTTAAATCCCCCTCCCAAGCGGCATCAGAATACCCCTGGAGCGGCCAAACTAAGCTTTGCTGAGGTAACCAAGGACAGGATCCTTATAGGCGTCCTTGACCGAGGCAATGACCGTCTGGCCATCCCTAAGGACCGGTGGCGTTACGTGCGAAATGAACTCGGCAACATTCTTCTCAACGTTGCTCCAGAGTTTCCGGGTAGTTCGGCGCGAGTAACGGATGCGGGTTGGCACCAGGGTCAGATTAAATTACTCGCATGCGAGGATGCAAAAACCGTAGCACTGTACAAGGCAGCAGCTGCTAAGCTGGGTGAAGTCTACAAGGGCGCAAAGGTAGAGGTCGTCGACTGGATGGACATTCCAGCTCGTCCAAGGGCAAGGGTGTGGATTCCGGCCATCCCTGACGAACCCGAGAGAATTCTCGGGATGCTACGGCTAATGAATCCGTCCCTGCCAACGCATGACTGGAGTGTCAATCTGGTCGGGGATGCGGTAGGGCCCGACAGACAGGTGGTGTTCACCATGAATAAAGAGTCAATCGAGCCCCTCAAAAGGTGCAATGGCCTAGTACACTACAGCGTAGGCCAGATCGTTATCCACGTATATCGTGGTGATGCTCAGCGCGCTGCCTTCTCGGCTGCTCCGGGGGAACCGGAAAACGAATTACCAGAAGAGGAAGCGGAGGATTCCGATGCAGAAAGCATGTTATCCGCCACGTCCCTTGGCGATAGTGCTGTGAACGCTGCCAACGCTGAGCGATTAACATCTAACGCTACAGACAGCAAGACTCCTGCAACGCCATATCGGGCAGTTAATCGGAACAACTCGTCGTTGATAGGCAACCTCCGGGATGGGGCAAACCTCGACGATATGGGGACGGCAGTGAAGTCTGTGCGCTCTCATGTTGGTGGTGCTTCAGATTAATCTGCACAAATCTAAAGTAGCTTCGGCTGCTTTAAGTAGTCGTCTTTCTAAAGGCGACGTGGATGTGGTCCTCATCCAAGAACCCTGGGTCAATAGCTCGAGAATCTGCGGATTGGGAACTAAGGGCTTCAAGCTCATTCGAGCCAGCGAGGAGAGCAAAGTCAGAATGAGTATTCTGGTCAAGTCTGAGTTGAACTCCTTTCTCCTACCTAACTACACCAATGGGGATATTACCGCTATCAGTCTAACGGTCGACAGCACCCGCCTGACGGTGGCTTCGGTCTATATGCCCTACGACGCCGAAGAACCCCCACCACAAACGGAGCTGAAAGACCTGGTGTCAAATTTCTGAACGGGTAATCTTATTATTGGAGCGGACGCTAATGCTCACCATGTCCAATGGGGGAGCTCCGACATCAATGCCAGGGGCGAGTCTCTGTTTGATTACCTCTTAACAACCAACCTGGTGATTTGCAACGTGGGTAATGAGCCTACTTTTATTACTAAGACCCGCAGGGAGGTCATAGACCTCACTATCTGTAGTGAAGGCGCTTATGAGTGGGTCAGAAAATGGCGGGTTCTGGAAGAACATTCATTCTCCGACCACCGCTACATAGAAATAGTTCTAGACTTTATTGTAGAACAAGCTATCATGAAGCGCAATCCACGTAACACTAATTGGCAGTTACACAATGAAATATTAGACAGAGACCTGCCAGTACTGCCCTCACAAGCCCCCTCATCAGTAGAGGAGCTGGAGGATCTTGTTACTACATTTACATCGGCGCTCTCAAATGCTCTAGGACAGGCTTGTCCAGTGCCAAAACCACGCGGTAAACACAGCCCACATTGGTGGTCCTACGATTTGGACTCGCTCCGCAAATCATGCCGGAAACAATTTAACAAGGCCAAGACCCTCGGTTCTGAGCCTCAATGGCACGAACATAAAGCTAAACTAAGGGCCTACAAAAAAGCTCTGAGACAGGCGAAGAGGACCTCGTAGAGAAATTTCTGCACTGGCGTCGAAAAGGTCGACGACACAGCGAGACTTAGACGAGTCCTCTCGAAAATTCAAACACCCATCAGATATTTGCGAAAAACTGACGGATCCTGGACCAGTACGGAAGAGGAAACCCTTGAGCTGCTCTTGAATACACATTTTCCGGGGAATCTGCATGACGCACCACTAGCACCTGCAACAAACCTGGTAGTAAATATACCCATCACTGAAAAAAGGGTAAGGTGGACAGTTAAGAGCTTTGAACCGTATAAGGCTGCCGGGCCGGACGGGATTATCCCCGCGCAAGTTATAAACACGTTGGAGACATCAGCTAAATGGCTGGTATTTCTCTTCAGAGCCTGCCTTGCTCTCAACCACATTCCGGGCTCCTGGAGAAACGCCACGGTAGTGTTTATCCCTAAGGCTGGGACGGCATCCCACTACGAGCCAAAAGACTACTGATCGGTCAGTCTCTCGTCCTTTGTACTCAAAACCTTTGAGAGGATACTAAGCAACTACCTCTCAACGACTATTGATAGCAACCTTATCTCTAGCTATCAGCATGCATACACCAATGGTATATCAACAGAAACTGCTCTGCACAGCCTAATATCTGTCATTGAGAAATCGCTGTGTGAAAAGGACTACTGTCTCGTGGCCTTCCTAGACATTGAGGGGGCTTTCAACAATATAAGCCCGGAGGCTATCAACTCCGCTCTAACTAATCTGGGCGTAGATAGACCTCTAACTGGTTTAATTGGCCAACTTTTAAGGGGCAGGAAAATAGCTTCTTCACTTGGTACGGTTGAGTTTTCACGCTATGTCACAAGGGGAACGCCCCAGGGTGGTGTTCTTTCCCCGCTTTTATGGAACCTCACAGTCAACTCGTTGCTACGTGACACAAGCTGGGAGGGGGGGGGGGGGGATAGTGGCATACGCAGACGATTTAGCTATTGCATTCAGAGGCAAGTTCCCACAAACTCTGTGTGACCTGATGCAAGTAGCACTGCGAGAAGTTTCGACGTGGCCCTCTCGCAGCGGACTTAGTATCAACCCGGGAAAAGTGGAACTTGTTGTCTTCACCAACCGGTACAAAATACCGCCACTAAGCCTACCAGAACTAGATGGCACGCGCCTGGGCTTGTCGGATAAGGCCAAGTTTCTAAGCATAGTTCTGGACAGGAAATTGAATTAGAAGGAGAATGTTCTTCAGGCCCAGAAGAAAGCTTGCATCGCTCTTTACACATGCAAAAGAGCCATTGGCAAAAAATGGGGGCTCAGCCCTAGAGTATGCAGTTGGATCTACACGGTCATCATTCGCCCAATCATGCTGTATGGTGGCCTGCGCTGAACAAGGCAACATACCTGAATCTGTTGCGGAAAGTCCATAGATCCAATATGATCTGTATAAGCGATGCGCTAAGGACAACGCCCAACGAAGCCCTCCAGATCATTCTGGGCATTTTGCCACTTGATCTGGAAGGGTTTCGGTGAGCGGCGGCATCAGCTCTGCGCCTAAGAGAAACTCCAGTCTGCGGGTACTATTGGACACTCCAGTATTCTGGAATCTTACAGCTTTCTCCCTCTAAGCACAGATCGTTGTGCGACCACAAAGTGCGCATCATGCAAAGGTTGGTCGCATAAATTTAGTTGCTCCGGACTAGATCCTAAAACACACCGGCCCATTAGTTTCTTCAAAAGTTTTGTGGCGCCCTGCTGTTCACGTCCTAGGACGTCTCGAGGCAAGCGACGTTCGAATGTTGCATTATCGCCTTCCTTAAACCAAGTCTCCACGACCTGCAATACTTATATTGCCTAGCAGAATATGTGTGTTTCCGGCTGTAGCTCGCTTCCTAGTGCGTCTACTTCACAAGCATCCACTCATGGCTACTTGCTTCGTAGCACATCAGTTGATGCTTTTAGCACTACCGAGCTTCAGCCCCCGTCTCTGAACCCCTTACTAACTTCTTCCGGCATTAGCACGAATGCAAGTCAAGGCCATCAACTTCTGGTCCCTCACTCTTCGCGCACTGTATGTCGGCATAGGATATATGCGTCTGTGGCATCGGTCAAGTGCAATTCCTGCCTAGGCCGATGCCACCTACGCATATGTTCTGGGCTCGCAAACAGAAATCTCTGGACTGATGTGTTTGTCGCGCCTTGCTGTCGAGTTGTGCAGCCCTCAACGCCGACGGATGTACACTCATCTAATAATGAACGACATCCGCCGGCTTCAGGACTGCAACGGAGATCAATATCGCGACCTAGCCTACCACCATCTAGGCGTACACATCAGTCTCTAACTCCCAGAGTGGCCATTGCCTCTCCTTCGCAATTTAAATTGTTGCAATTTAACTGCAACGGCTTGACCGGCAAGATAGCGGAGATAACCACATTTATGCAGCTACATAAAATCCAAATTGCTGCAATCCAGGAGACAAAACTTGGTCCCCACTCGAATCTCCGAGCGAGTGGAGGCTACCACGTTCTTCGGCATGACCGCACGGACGGCGGAGGTGGTCTCGCGTTCCTTGTTCACCATACGGTGCAGTATAGGGAATTTGATATCAACACTGACCAAAGAGACTTACCCTTAGAGTGTCAGGGTATAGTTATACAAGCTGGTGGTGTTGATCTCGAGCTAATCAATATATACATTCCTGCCGTCACCTGCTGCCCCAGAAGTTATCGTCCTGACCTTAGGGCGTTTCTTTGAGGCGATAACCGTATCATCATGGGCGATTTTAATGCCCACCATGATATGTGGCATTCACACCTTTCTGTGGACGGCAGAGGACGGGAATTAGCCGAGCAAATTGACACTTCCTCTTTCTGTACTGTGAACGGAGACACCCCAACAAGGGTGGCTGTTAACTGCAGTAGCTCCCCAGACTTAACTATTGTTAGCCCGGGGTTAATTAACAGCATTAACTGGCAACCTATGGTGGCCTTGTCATCCGACCACCTGCCTATCATCCTATCCGTCGATCGTGCCACGGATTTTATCACGTCGGAGAAAAGAACATACGTGAATTTCAAAAAGGCTAATTGGGTCGGCTTTTTGGAATTCACGGAGAGCTCCTTTGGTGATCTTCCCATTCCCACTGATGTACACGTCGGCGAGCGTAACATACGTGAGGTTATTAGAAAGGCTACAGCCCGTTTTATACCAGCTGGTAGAATAGAAAATATCAGGCCTAACTTCCCAGCTGAGGCCGCAGCCTTGGCCAATGAACGTGACCTCATACGCAACATCGATCCCTCTGACCCACAGATCGGTGATCTCAACGTGGAAATCAGGCGGCTGGTTAACGTACACAAACAAACCAAATGGGAGGAGCACCTTAGGTTTTGTAACCTCTCTACCGGTGTTGGGAAATTATGGTCCACCGTCAAGTCCTTGTCGAATCCTTCGGGCCCACCAAAAAATGTCGACATCACCTTTGGTGACAAGACTTTAAATGACCCCAGGAAATGTGCGCAGGCTTTTTGTCGACAGTATGTCCCACACCCTGCGCAAGATAGGACAAGACGTGGAATCTTCAGGCGCGCGCATAAACACAAAAACTATGCCCCCGTTCCCATCACCGCTACAGAGGTTCAAGAGGCCATCCGGAAGGCCAAAAATTCCAAAGCCATCGGCCCTGATGGCATAGCCATGGTGCATCTCAAGCATATCGGCCCAGCGGGAGTCAAATATTTAACTGCCGTCTTCAACCTGTCTTTGATCACAGCTGTCATACCCGACAAATGGAAGCAGGCAACTGTGATCCCACTACTAAAGCCTGGCAAGCCAACTAACGTTGGGGAGTCTTATCGTCCGATATCACTCCTCTCGTCAGTAGTAAAGACACTTGAAGCGGCCCTTCTCCAGCTCTACACATCACACTTGATGTTAGCCGAGCACCTACATGGCTTCAGGAAAGGCAGGAGCACAACATCTGCTCTAAATGTCATAAACACTCAGATAACTGACGGTCTAAATCAAAACAGACCTAATGACAGGACGGTTCTAGTTGCACTCGATCTGAGTCAAGATTTTGATACAGTAAATCATGGGCAGCTTGTATCCGATTTGGAAGACTCGTCACTCCCCCCCTGTCTCAAGCGTTGGACCGCCAATTATCTCAGTGGTCGTCGGTCGTCTGTTGTATTCAGAAACAAAAAATCTAAAGCCAGGAAGATCAAACAAGGGGTACCACAGGGTGGTGTCCTTTCCCCGTTATTGTTGAACTTCTATATTTCGAAGCTTACTCCTCCTCCACCAGAAGAAGTTACGATTGTTTCTTACGCAGACGATTGCACGATATTGGCTACTGGTACTTCCGTTGATGAGCTGTGCTCTAAAATAAATGGCTATCTCCCCTCTCTAGTCGAGTTCTTCACCGCCCGAAGCTTGACATTGTCGCCAACAAAGTCTTCGGCGGCCCTATTCACGACGTGGATAGCGCAGGTTGGCATGGAACTAGAAATTTATGTAGGTGATCATAAAATACCTACTGTCGCTCACGCAAAAATATTAGGAGTGACTTTCGACACCATGCACACTTTCGCTGCCCATTCAGCTGCAATTGTCTCAAAATTACAGAGCCGTAACAAAATCCTCAAATCACTAGACGGCAGTACTTGCGGTAAAGACAAAGAAACGTTATTGGTAACGTACACGGCAATTGGTCGGCCGATCCTGAACTATGCGTCGCCGATATGGTCGCCGGGGCTTGCAGACGTTCACTGGAATCAGCTTCAGGTCTGTCAAAACACCGCGCTCAGAACCGCTACGGGGTGCGTCCTTATGTCACCTATATCTCATATACACAATGAGGTGGAAATGCTTCCAGTTAGGGAGCATAATGAAATGATAAACAAGCAGTATCTACTGAATTGCTGTAAACCACAGCTTCCCGGTAGACAACTGCTTGAACTCATTCCGCCTCCTAGGACCATAAGATCGCATTTACGTAAACATTTTGACGAGATCCGGCACTATATAACAACGCCGTTTGATCTACAGGTGCACAAACAGGCCTTGGGGCATATCCATACAACGTCTGTTGGCCATTACTCTGCGCTCTGTCCGCTAAACAATGTCTTACATGCCGCAACACCTGGCATTTCTGAAGAGGAGCGTCATCTTCCTCGAGAGACAAGGGTCACTCTGGCTCAATTACGCTCTGGATATTGTAGCAGGTTAAACTCCTACATATCTAGACTGAACCCTGATGTGCCGAATGTATGTCCGGCATGCGGCTCGTCCCCCCACAATACCAATCACTTATTTTCTTGCTCATTTGAGCCCACTCTTCTAACACCCATCTCTCTTTGGTCCAACCCTATTGAAACTGCTAGTTTCCTTGGACTCCCGTTAGAAGATATTGATGACAATTTCGGTTAAGGAAAACTACGCGTTGGGCAGGACTACACCTCGTTACAACAACAACAACAACCACTAAAGTCGGGGATAGCTGTTTCAAAATAAACATTCCCAGCAGAGAAGACTGGGAGAGGACGGATTGGTGTCCCGAAACAAATGGTGGCACTTCCATATACACCGACGGCTCGAAGTTGGACGACAGAGTTGGAGGAGGGGTTTATTCAAGGGATTTGGACCTTGAGCTCTCCTTCAGACTAGCTGATCATTGTAGCGTCTTCCAGGCGGAAGTCTCGGCAATCCTGGACGCCGCGGCCTGGTTAAGAAAACGTGTTATCGGAGAAGATATCGCTATTTTCAGCGATAGCCAAGCGGCCATCAAATCCCTTGGCTCATACACGTTCACCTCTGAACTGACGCTCAGTTGTCGTCGATCTCTTCAGGAGATGGCCCAACAGAGCCGCGTAAACCTCATATGGGTCCCGGGACATAGAACATTACCCACATTGCAAATTACCAGGTTGGTTGTTACGAGGTAATCAAACAGAGACTCGCCCCTGGCATTGATATCGGAGCTCCCCCATTGGACAGCATTAGCGTCCGCTCCAATAATAGGATTACCCGTGCAGAGATTTGACACCAGGTCTTTCACGTCCGTTTGTGGTGGTGGTTCTTCGGCGTCGTAGGGCATTTAGACCGACGCCACCATCAGGCAGGTGCTGTCACCGTTAGACTGATAGCGGTAATATCACCATTGGTGTAGTTAGGTAGGAGAAAGGAGTTCAACTCAGACTTGACCAAAATACACGTTCTGACTTTGCTCTCCTCGCTGGCTCGAATGAGCTTGAAGCCCTTAGTCCCCAATCCGCAGATTCTCGAGCTATTGACCCAGGGTTCTTGGATGAGGACCACATCCACGTCGCCTTTAGAAAGACGACTACTTAAAGCAGCCGAGGTCACTTTAGATTTGTGCAGATTAATCTGAAGCACCACCAACATGAGAGCGCACAGACTTCCCTGCAGTCCCCATATCGTCGAGGTTTGCCCCATCCCGGAGGTTGCCTATCAATGACGAGTAGTTCCGATTAACTGCCCGATATGGCGTTGCAGGAGTCCTGCTGTTTCTAACTTTAGATGTTAATCGCTCAGCGTTGGCTGCTACCACCGTGACGTCGAGGACTTCCTCGTCCTGTAGGCTGTCCTCCATCTCCGAGTTGTTCACAGCACTATCGCCAAGGGACGTGGCGGATAACATGCTTTCCGCATCGGAATCCTCCGCTTCCTCTTCTGGTAATTCGATTTTCGGTTCCCCCGGAGCAGCCGAGAAGGCAGCGCGCTGAGCATCACCACGATATACGTGGATAACGATCTGGCCCACGCTGTAGTGTACTAGGCCATTGCACCTTTTGAGGGGCTCGATTGACTCTTTGTTCATGGTGAACACCACCTGTCTGTCAGGCCCTACCGCATCCCGACCAGATTGACACCCCAGTCATGCGTTGGGAGGGACGGATTCATTAGCCGTAGCATCCCCAGAATTCTCTCGGGTTAGTCAGAGATGGCCGGAATCCACGCCCTTGCCCTTGGACGAGCTGGAATGTCCTTCCAGTCGACGACCTCTATCTTTGCGCCCTTGTAGACTTCACTCAGTTTAGCAGATGCTGCCTTGTACAGTGCTACGGTTTTTGCATCCTGGCATCCGTTACTCGCGCCGAACTCCCCGGAAACTCCGGAGGAACGTTGAGAAGAATGTTGCCGAGTTCATTTCGCACGTAACGCCACGGGCCTTGGGGATGGCCAGACGATCATTGCCTCGGTCAAGAACGCCTATAAGGATCCTGTCCTTGGTTACCTCAGCAAAGCTTAGTTTGCCCGCTCCAGGGGTATTCTGATGCCGCTTGGGAGGGGGATTTAACTCCAGGTCCGATCTCTGGCGCTTGAAAGGGTTAACTTTTAACCTCTTTGGCATGTAAGAATTTTGGAAATCCGGTATCACAGCTTTCGCTAGCTCTACCGATTTACTGGAATTCGGCGACAGCGATTCCTGCGGTACCCCTTCATACCTCTTCAGGATCTGTGCAGCCAATCTTTTCTCGTGGTATGTGAAGCGGCGGGGAGATCACTCCCGGGAGTGCGGACCCGTAGTTGCCATCGCGGTGGCTCCCTTTGCCGAAATCTCAGTTGCAGCTTCCTTCCCCTTCGAAACTCCGAGGCCAGGTCGTGAGACCGCTGCCACAGACGTAAAGATACTGGTTTTCATATCAGCGGTTGATGGGAGTTTAGGATCCGCCGTTGTCCGCTTAGCTGCGTTGGCAACCGCACTGGTGCTAGCTCCCATCAAGTCAATCTTACTCGATAGAGGGTTGGTTGACCGATTCGTAGTTGCTATCGCTGTCGATCCCCCCCTTGATTGTGGAACGGAGGTTGTCCCCCGGCGTTGTTGTTGCTTTCTCGCCTGCTCCTCCATTCCTCCATAGCTCTCCTCTGCTGAGGAGTGAAATTTGGCGTTGTTTGTTTTTTAGGTTTTTCGTTTTTATTTACGTTATTTGAGTTCATCTTGTTCGTACGACCCATCGCCGGACAAGGCCAGCTTTTGGTCAAGGGAAGAGTAGGGGAAAATGTGTCGTCCACCGCGGCAGAGCCCCGTACCGCGGTAAGGCCATGCTTACTCTCTGAGGCGACCGGGTATCAGAGAGGCTCCGTTCAAATACAGCCACGATTTGCCTCACGGCTGCAAACGTCCAATGGGCACGGTTTCGCATAACACCCTGGATTGGGAGGGAGGTTTTCACGATACTTCTTACTCAAAATTCAAAAAAAAACGTTCAAACGTAACGTCCGCAACTTTAGGAAATGCCCATATATAACATATCTGAAAACTAAAATGCGGGTTTATTCTTTTTTTTTTTTAATTTATTTAAGTAAATGCATCTCTTGGTTTCTTTCTGATATTTTGATATCACGCTCAAACTAATGAACCGTTTTCAAAGATTTGTATACCGTTAGAAAGGTATTTAAATCAGCTTTTGAAAAGATATACTGTAAAAAAATTTGTATTCCAGTGGGGTGCACCACAGCTAACATCAAAACAACGGCTCAAATATTTCACATACAAGGAAAAGGTCAGCGGCTGAATGTACTTGAGAACATGGACATATACAAGTTAAAAACATTTAACGGCAGGATAATAAACAACGAAATATTTGAACTCTTAAAACTAATTTACAAAAAACATCACAAGCCAGCAGGTACAGCAACCAAACACGTAACAATGAACAAGCAAAAACGAAAAATGAACCAAACGGCAAAAATCACAGATTTCTAGTGTTAAGGCAACTAGGTAAATTAGCAATTTTCTTCCAATTTCGAAGTATTAAGAAAAAACCTTTAAGGATAAATTAAAGATGAATGTAGTGAGACCAACACAAAAATAAGATAAGAAAAGCTGTTTGTAAATAATCGTTTCATATGTCTGTTGGCGGCCGCCGTGGTGTAGCGGTTAAGTGTTCGGCCTTCTACACCAAGTCGAGTCGGTTCGATGCCCGGCAAAAGTAACATCTGCCCCTCGGCAGTAGTTTGGCAAACACTCCGGGTGTATTTCTGCCATGAGAAGCTTCTCAGCAAAAAATTCATTTGCTTTGCAAGTGCCGTTCGGAGTCGGCAAAAAACTGTAGTTGGCGGGACAACTTGTAGGAAAAACTCAAAGGCAACACACCACAAGTCTGAAAGAGAAGCTCGGCTAAAAATCTCGTTAGAGGTTATGATGACCTGTTGGTATATCGCCGCCATTAGTTTTTTTTTTTTATGTCTGTTGGGGACGTTACGTTGCGGACGTTATTTTACTACAAAAAAAAATGTTGGTTGACTTTTTCTGGGAAACCCTCGTGAAGGGTTGACACCTTGCCGCGGTACGAGGGCTTAAGTCGATAGCCACAGGGCTGCGCTGCCCTTGTGATCATAGTGCCGCCAGTACTACATCACGAGAGAAGCCAAGCCTCTCTGGCGCGACGACTAAGATCTTCCCCCTCCCAATCCAGGGTGTTATGCGACCACGTGCCCATTGGACGTTTGCAGCCGGGAGGCAAATCGTGGCTGTAATCGAACGGAGCCTCTCTGATACCGGGCCGCCTCGGAGAGTAACTATGGCCTTACCGCGGCATGGGGCTCTGCCGCGGCGGACGACACATTCCCCATACTCTTCCTTTGACCCTAAACTGGCCTTGCCCGGCAAGGGGTCGTACGAACAAGATGAAAAAAAGTAATAAAAACCTTAAAAATAATGATACAACCATGTATACTGCCCAGCAGAGGAGGAAAATGCTGGAGCAAGCGAGAACGCAACGTCGGAGGACAAACTCCATTTCTTCATCAGCCGAGAGGTCGACAGCGATGGCAACTACGAGTCGATCAGCTCTGGATAATAAGGGGGCAATCCCCAAAGTAAGTACCGGTACAAACACGGTGAAGCCAACAACGGCTAATGCTAGAGCCCTAGTAAGTGCCGGCACCGAAACCAAGTCTTTAACGTCTGTGGCAGTGGTCTCACGACCTGGCCCCAGAGATCCAAATAAGGGAACGACCGCGATGGCAACTACGGGTCGAAATTTACCCCAAAAGACATCTCCCAGTCGCTCTGAGTACTTGGACAAAAGAGCGGCCGCGAGGATACTGAAGAAATACGAGGGTATTTCACAAGAGACGCTATCGCCGAATGCTAGGAAGACGGTGGAGATGGCTGAAGCTATCTTACCGAACTTCCAAAGCGATTACGCGCCAAAGAAGGTTAATATAAATCCCTTTAAACGCCAGAGATCGGACGTGGATTTAAAACCTCACCCGAAGCGGCAGCAACACGCCCCCGTAATGGGTAAACTCAGCTTTGCTGAAGTGACTAAGGATAGGATCCTCATAGGCGTCATTGACCGAGGTAATGAAAACTGGGCCATCCCTAGGGACCAGTGGCGGTTCGTCCGGAACGCTATCGGTAATGCCCTTCTCGACATTATGGATGAGTCTCCGGGTGCCACTCCGATGGGTTCTGATGCGGGATGGCACCAGGGCCGAATCAAGGTATTCGCTTGCGAGGATGCAAAAACTGTTGCACTGTACAAGGCAGCAGCTGCAAGACTAGGTGAGATCTACCAAGGGGCAAGAATCGAGGTTGTCGACTGGAAGGACATCCCGGCTCGGCCAAGGGCAAGAGCGTGGATTCCTGCTATCCCTGCTGAACCTGAGAGAATTCTCAGGATGCTGAGGATCATGAACCCGTCTCTTCCGACGCAGGACTGGGGTGTAAATCTGGTCGAGGACGCGGTAGGGCCTGATAGGCAAGTGGTCTTCACCTTGAATAAGGAGGCACTCGAGCCCCTTAAACGGTGCAATGGACGAGTGCACTACGGCATGGGTCAGATCGTGATCCACGTATACCGCGGCGATGCACAGCGCGCTGCTATTTCGGCTGCACCGGAGGACTCGGACATCGCAGTGCCGGAAGGGGAGTCGGAGATGTCCGACTCGGAAAGTATGGTATCTGCCACGTCAAATGGCGAAGGAGCAGTGAACAGCTCGGAGATGGGAGACAGCCTGCTGGACGGGGAGGACCTCAACGTCACAGTGATAGCAGCTAGTCCTGAGCGCACCACAGTTGACACTGCCACAGTTAGGAGGATCTCTGCCACGCCAAACCGTGGTCTGAAGAAATCGTCGTTGAAAGATAAGCCTCCAGACGAGGTGGAACTCGACGATACGGCGGTTGCAGGGAAGTCTGAGCACTCTCATGTTGGTGGTGATTCAGATAAACCTGCACAAATCTAAAGCAGCCTCGGCTGCTTTAATCAGTCGTCTCTCTAAAGGCGACGTAGATGTGGTCCTCATCCAAGAACCCTGGGTCAACAGCTCAAGGATTTGCGGTTTGGGGACTAAGGGTTATAAGCTTATTCGAGCCAGCGAGGGGGGCCGGGTTAGAGCCTGTATTTTAGTTAAGTCTGAGCTGAATGCATTTCTCTTGCCCAACTATACCAATGGTGACGTTACAGCTGCCAGTCTAACAGTCGACAGTACCAGTCTGACGATTGCGTCGGTCTATATGCCCTACGACGCCGAAGAACCTCCACCACAGAGGGAGGTAAAAGACCTGGTGGCAAATTTTTCCATGGGTCATCTTATTATCGGAACTGACGCCAATGCTCATCACGTCCAGTGGGGAAGCTCCGATATCAATGCTAGAGGAGAGTCGTTGTTTGACTATTTGTTAACAACTAACCTGGTAGTTTGCAACGTGGGTAACGAACCTACGTTTATTACTAAAACCCGTAGGGAGGTAATATATCTCACTATTTGCAGCGAAGGCGCTTATGAGTGGGTCAGAAAATGGCGCGTTCTCGATGAGCACTCATTCTCCGACCACCGGTACGTAGAAATAGTTCTAGACTTTTCTGTTGAGCAGCCGGTTATGAAACGCAACCCACGTAACACTAACTGGCAGCTACACAATGAAATACTATCTAGGGACTTACCAGCACTGCCCCCACAAGTCCCCTCATCAGTAGGGGAGTTGGAGGATCTGGTAAAGACCTTTACAACGGCGCTCTCGAATGCCTTAGAGCAGGCTTGCCCAGTGCCAAAACCACGCGGTAAACATAGGCCGCATTGGTGGTCCTACGACCTGGACTCGCTCCGAAAATCATGTAGGACACAATTTCCTGGACCAGCACGGAGAGGGAAACCCTAGAGCTGCTCTTGAATACGCACTTCCCAGGGAACTTGCATGAGGAACCCGTAGCACCTACAACAAACCTGGCTGTATACATACCCATCACGGAGGAAAAGGTTAGGTGGGCGGTTAAGAGCTTCGAACCGTTCAAGGCTGCCGGGCCAGACGGGATTATTCCCGCACAACTCATAAACACGCTGGAGACATCAGCCAAATGGCTGGTATTTCTCTATACAGCCTGCCTGGCTCTTAGCTACATTCCGTGCTCCTGGAGAAGTGCCGCGGTAGTGTTTATTCCTAAGGCGGGGAAGGCGTCTCATTACGAGCCGAAGGACTACAGGCCGATCAGTCTCTCATCCTTTGTGCTCAAAACCTTCGAGAGGATAATAAATGACTACCTCTCCTCTACTATTGATAGCAACCTGATCTGTAGCTATCAGCATGCATACACCAAAGGGAAATCTACAGAAACTGCGCTTCACAGCCTAGTTTCTGTTATTGAAAAATCGCTGTATGAGAAGGAGTACTGTCTTGCGGCCTTTTTAGATATTGAAGGAGCCTTCAACAACATAAGCCCTGATGCTATAAACACCGCTTTAACAAGTCTGGGCATAAGCAGGTCTCTTATTGGACTTATTGATCAACTGCTAAGGGGTAGACGAATAGCTTCATCACTGGGCTCGGTTGACTTATCACGCTATGTCACAAGGGGAACGCCTCAGGGTGGTGTTCTCTCCCCGCTTCTATGTTTCCTCACTGTCAACTCGATGCTGCGAGACACAAGCTGGGGGGGCGGGAAGGTAGTGGCATATGCAGACGACTTAGCTATAGTATATAGGGGCAAATTCCCACAAACACTGTGCGACTTGATGCAAGAACTGGTTCTTTTCACCAACCGCTATAAGATACCACCGCTAACACTACCAAAACTGAATGACGTGCACCTGAACCTGGCTGACAAAGCCAAGTTCTTAGGCACAGTTCTGGATAGGAAACTAACCTGGAAGGAGAATGTTCTTCAGCGCCAGAAGAAAGCGTGTATTGCACTCTACACATGCAAAAGAGCCATTGGAAAGAAATGGGGGCTCAGCCCCAAAATATGCAAATGGATCTACACCGCAATCATTCGACCAATCATGCTCTATGGAGTTGTGGTATGGTGGCCTGCGCTGAGCAAGGCAACAAACCTTAATCTGCTAGGTAAAGTACACAGATCTTGCATGATCTGTATAAGCGGTGCGTTAAGAACAACGCCCAATGAAGCACTCCAGGCCATTCTTGGCATTTTGCCACTCGATCTGGAAGGGCACCGGGTAGCAGCAGCATCGGCTCTACGTCTAAGGGAAACGTCCGGCTGGGGCGCAAGCACTACTGGACACGCCTGTATTTTGGGATCCTATAGCTTTCTTCCGCTGAGCACGGATCGTTGTGCGACCACAACAGTCGGAGATAGCTGTTTTAAAATCAACATTCCCAGCAGGGAAGAATGGGAGAGCACGGATCGGAGTCCCGCCACTCATGGCGGCACTTCCATTTATACTGATGGCTCGAAGTTAGACGGCAGAGTTGGAGGAGGGGTTTATTCAAAGGATCTGAACCTTGAGCTCTCCTTCAGACTACCTGATCACTGCAGTGTCTTCCAGGCTGAAGTTTCAGCAATCATGGACGCCGCGGCTTGGATAGGCCAACACACTATCGGACACGACATTTTTATATTCAGCGACAGCCAGGCGGCCATCAAATCCCTTGGCTCTTATTCGTTTAACTCTGAACTGACGCTCAGGTTCTTCGGGATAAAGAGCGCTTAGGTATGCCGTTTGCCACTTGCAAGCTTATGCTGAAGGAGTACACACTCCGCCAAGCCAACGAAAGATGGCTGCAATCTCCAGGATGCCGGATATCCAAAGAAACCTGGCCGAAATGGGATCATAAAAGATCGAGACAAATTTATGCCCTAAGGAGAAGAGAAATCTCCATATTAATAGGCGTATTGACTGGGCACTGCCTCATTGGTAGGCACGCAGAAAGACTTGGTGTGCCCTACCGACGATGCTGTAGGAGTTGTAAGGATGATGAGGAGGAGGAAACGGTGGAGCACCTCATCTGCAACTGCCCGGCTTTAAGTGGCGCGAGAATGCGCTTTTTGGGAGTTCCCTTCCTGGTTAGCCTACGCCAGGTCACGGAGCTGGACATAAAGGACCTGATGGCCTTCATCAAGTCATCTAAATGGTTCGAGGAGGAGTAACGGTGTCGGTATAGGAACGTCAGTCCCGGGATTCTGCTATGTGGAGAATTCCGTTAATACCGGGATTTTCCATATGGCAGGGTCCCGGAACTGACTTTCCTAGTGTTGGTGGTATCACAACGGGCCTTTTAATACTGGCCTAGGTGTGCCTCTACGGTAGCCACTTGAACCTAACCTTTTCTGGGAAACATCCATATATTAAATAGACCTTTCTAAATTTTTTTTTTTAAATCGCTTGGTCTTTGAAGTGTTGCCCAGTTTGAAAAAAAAGTTGAAAAAAACTAAAAATTTTATTTTTTTTTTAGTGTAATATTGAATCTTTACAGTATATGTTTTCAAAAGGTGATTTTAATACCTTTCTAATAAAAATTTTTGAAATCGGTTGATTAGTTTACGCGTGATATCAAAATATCAGAAAGTAACCAAGAGATGCATTTACTTAAATAAATTTAAAAAAAAAGAAAGAAAAAAAACATTTTAGTTTTGAGATATGTTATATATATACCCTCGTGTAGGGTGGATACCTTGCCGCGGTACGAGGGCTTAAGTCGATAGCCACAGGGCTACGCTGCCCTTATGATCATAGCTCCGTACGGCACTTCATCACGAGAGCAGCCTAGTCTCTCTGGCGCGACGACAAAGATCTTCGCCCTCCCAATCCAGGGTGTTATGCGAAACCGTGCCCATTGGACGTTTGCAGCCGGGAGGCAAATCGTGGCTGTATTTGAACGGAGCCTCTCTGATACCCGGTCGCCTCAGAGAGTAAGCATGGCCTTACCGCGGTACGGGGCTCTGCCGCGGTGGACGACACATTTTCCCCTACTCTTCCCTTGACCAAAAGCTGGCCTTGTCCGGCGATGGGTCGTACGAACAAGATGAACTCAAATAACGTAAATAAAAACGAAAAACCTAAAAAACAAACAACGCCAAATTTCACTCCTCAGCAGAGGAGAGCTATGGAGGAATGGAGGAGCAGGCGAGAAAGCAACAACAACGCCGGGGGACAACCTCCGTTCCACAATCAAGGGGGGGATCGACAGCGATAGCAACTACGAATCGGTCAACCAACCCTCTATCGAGTAAGATTGACTTGATGGGAGCTAGCACCAGTGCGGTTGCCAACGCAGCTAAGCGGACAACGGCGGATCCTAAACTCCCATCAACCGCTGATATGAAAACCAGTATCTTTACGTCTGTGGCAGCGGTCTCACGACCTGGCCTCGGAGTTTCGAAGGGGAAGGAAGCTGCAACTGAGATTTCGGCAAAGGGAGCCACCGCGATGGCAACTACGGGTCCGCACTCCCGGGAGTGATCTCCCCGCCGCTTCACATACCACGAGAAAAGATTGGCTGCACAGATCCTGAAGAGGTATGAAGGGGTACCGCAGGAATCGCTGTCGCCGAATTCCAGTAAATCGGTAGAGCTAGCGAAAGCTGTGATACCGGATTTCCAAAATTCTTACATGCCAAAGAGGTTAAAAGTTAACCCTTTCAAGCGCCAGAGATCGGACCTGGAGTTAAATCCCCCTCCCAAGCGGCATCAGAATACCCCTGGAGCGGGCAAACTAAGCTTTGCTGAGGTAACCAAGGACAGGATCCTTATAGGCGTTCTTGACCGAGGCAATGATCGTCTGGCCATCCCCAAGGCCCGTGGCGTTACGTGCGAAATGAACTCGGCAACATTCTTCTCAACGTTCCTCCGGAGTTTCCGGGGAGTTCGGCGCGAGTAACGGATGCCAGGATGCAAAAACCGTAGCACTGTACAAGGCAGCATCTGCTAAACTGAGTGAAGTCTACAAGGGCGCAAAGATACAGGTCTCGACTGGAAGGACATTCCAGCTCGTTCAAGGGCAAGGGCGCGGATTCCCTGACGAACCCGAGAGAATTCTCGGGATGCTACGGCTAATGAATCCGTCCCTCCCAACGCATGACTGGAGTGTCAGTCTGGTCGGGTATGCGGTAGGGCCCGACAGACAGGTGGTGTTCACCATGAATAAAGAGTCAATCGAGCCCCTCAAAAGGTGCAATGGCCTAGTACACTACAGCGTAGGCCAGATCGTTATCCAAGTATATCGTGGTGAGGCTCAGCGCGCTGCCTTCGCGGCTGCTCCGGGGGAACCGGAAACGAATTACCAGAAGAGGAAGCGGAGGATTCCGATGCAGAAAGCATGTTATCCGCCACGTCCCTTGGCGATAGTGCTGTGAACAACTCGGAGATGGAGGACAGCCTACAGGACGAGGAAGTCGTCGACGTCACGGTGGAAGCAGCCAACGCTGAGCGATTAACATCTAAGGCTACAGGCAGCAGGACTCCTGCAACGCCATATCGGGCAGTTAATCGGAACAACTCGTCGTTGATAGGCAACCTCCTAGATGGAGCAAACCTCGACGATATGGGGACGGCAGGGAAGTCTGTGCGCTCTCGTGTTGGTGGTGCTTCAGATTAATCTGCACAAATCTAAAGTTGCTTCGGCTGCTTTAAGTAGTCGTCTTTTTAAAGGCGACGTGGATGTGGTCCTCATCCAAGAACCCTGGGTCAATAGCTCGAGAATCTGCGGATTGGGGACTAAGGGCTTCAAGCTCATTCGAGCCAGCGAGGAGAGCAAAGTCAGAACGTGTATTTTGATCAAGTCTGAGTTGAACTCCTTTCTCCTACCTAACTACACCAATGGTGATATTACCGCTTTCAGTCTAATGGTCGACAGCACCCGCCTGACGGTGGCATCGGTCTATATGCCCTACGACGCCGAAGAACCCCCACCACAAACGGAGGTGAAAGACCTGGTGTCAAATTTCTGCACGGGTAATCTTATTATTGGAGCGGACGCTAATGTTCACCATGTCCAATGGGGGAGCTCCGATATCAATGCCAGGGGCGAGTCTCTGTTTGATTACCTCTTAACAACTAACCTGGTAATTTGCAACGTGGGTAATGAGCCTACTTTTATCACTAAGACCCGCAGGGAGGTCATAGACCTCACTATCTGTAGTGAAGGCGCTTAAGAGTGGGTCAGAAAATGGCGGGTTCTGGAAGAACATTCATTCTCCCACCACCGCTACATAGAAATAGTTCTAGACTTTATTGTAGAACAAGCTATCATGAAGCGCAATCCACGTAACACTAATTGGCAGTTACACAATGAAATATTAGACAGAGACCTGCCAGTACTGCCCTCACAAGCCCCCTCATCAGTAGAGGAGCTGGAGGATCTTGTTACTACATTTACATCGGCGCTCTCAAATGCTCTAGGACAGGCTTGTCCAGTGCCAAAACCACGCGGTAAACACAGGCCACTTTGGTGGTCCTACGATTTGGACTCGCTCCGAATATCATGCCGGAAACAATTTAACAAGGCCAAGAGCTTCGGCTCTGAGCCTCATTGGCACGAATATAAAGCTAAACTAACGGCCTATTAAAAAGCTCTGAGACAGGCGAAGAGAACCTCGTGGAGAAATTTCTGCACTGGCGTCGAAAAGGTCGACGACACAGCGAGACTTAGACGAGTCCTCTCGAAAAGTCAAACAACCATCAGCTATCTGCGAAAACCTGACGGATCCTGGACCAGCACGGAAGAGGAAACCCTTGAGCTGCACTTGAATACACATTTTCCGGGGAATCTGCATGATGCACCACTAGCACCTGCAACAAACCTGGCAGTAAATATACCCATCACTGAGGAAAGAGTAAGGGGGGCAGTTAAGAGCTTTGAACCGTATAAGGCTGCCGGGCCGGACGGGATTATCCTCGCGCAACTTATAAACACGTTGGAGACATCAGCTAAATGGCTGGTATTTCTCTTCACAGCCTGCCTGGCTCTCAACCACATTCCGGGCTCCTGGAGAAGCGCCACGGTAGTGTTTATCCCTAAGGCTGGGAAGGCATCCCACTACGCGCCAAAAGACAACAGACCGATCAGTCTCTCGTCCTTTGTACTAAAAACCTTTGAGAGGATACTAAGCGACTACCTCTTAACGACTATTGATAGCAACCTTATCTCTAGCTATCAGCATGCATACACCAAGGGTAAATCAACAGAAACCGCTCTGCACAGCGTAGTGTCTGTCATTGAGAAATCGCTGTGTGAAAAGGACTACTGTCTCGTGGCCCTCCTAGACATTGAGGGGGCTTTCAACAATATAAGCCCGGAGGCTATCAACTCCGCTCTAACTAATCTTGGCGTAGATAGACCTCTAACTGATTTAATTGACCAACTTTTAAGGGGAAGGAAAATCGCTTCTTCACTTGGTACGGTTGAGTTATCACGTTATGTCACAAGGGGAACACCCCAGGGTGGTGTTCTTTCCCCGCTTTTATGGAACCTCACAGTAAACTCGTTGCTACGTGACACAAGCTGGGGGGGCGGGATGATAGTGGCATACGCAGACGTTTTAGCTATTGCATTCAGAGGCAAGTTCCCACAAACTCTGTGTGACCTGATGCAAGTAGCACTGCGAGAAGTTTCGACGTGGTCCTCTCGCTGCGGACTTAGTATCAACCCAGGGAAGGTGGAACTTGTCCTCTTCACCAACCGGTACAAAATACCGCCACTAAGCCTACCAGAACTAGATGGCACGCGCCTGGGCTTGTCGGATAAGGCCAAGTTTCTAGGCATAGTTCTGGACAGGAAATTGAATTGGAAGGAGAATGTTCTTCAGCGCCAGAAGAAAGCTTGCATCGCTCTTTACACATGCAAAAGAGCCATTGGCAAAAAATGGGGGCTCAGCCCTACAGTATGCAGTTGGATCTACACGGCCATCATTCGCCCAATCATGCTTTATGGAGTCGTCGTATGGTGGCCTGCGCTGAGCAAGGCAACATACCTGAATCTGTTGCGGAAAGTCCATAGATCCAATATGATCTGTATAAGCGGTGCGCTAAGGACAACGCCCAACGAAGCCCTCCAGGTCATTCTGGGCATTTTGCCACTTGATCTGGAAGGGTTTCGGTCAGCGGCGGCATCAGCTCTGCGCCTAAGAGAAACCTCCAGTTGGGCTGCGGGTACTATTGGACACTCCAGTTTTCTGGAATCTTACAGCTTTCTCCCTCTAAGCACAGATCGTTGTGCGACTACTACAGTCGGGGATAGCTGTTTCAAAATAAACATTCCCAGCAGAGAAGGCTGGGAGAGGACGGATTGGTGTCCCGAAAAAAATGGTGGCACTTCCATATACACCGACGGCTCGAAGTTGGACGGCAGAGTTGGAGGAGGAGTTTATTCAAGGGATTTGGACCTTGAGCTCTCCTTCAGACTACCTGATCATTGTAGCGTCTTCCAGGCGGAAGTCTCGGCAATCCTGGACGCCGCGGCCTGGTTAAGCAAACGTGTTATCGGAGAAGATATCGCTATTTTCAGCGATAGCCAAGCGGCCATCAAATCCCTTGGCTCATACACGTTCAACTCTGAACTGACGCTCAGCTGTCGTCGATCTCTTCAGGAGATGGCCCAACAGAACCGCGTAAACCTCATATGGGTCCCGGGACATAGGGACATTGAGGGAAACTGTAAGGCAGACGAGCTTGCCAGGCAGGGCACGACCAAGCAGGTTCTTCAGGATAAAGAGCGCTTAGGTGTGCCGTTTGCCACATGCAAACTAATGCTGAAGGAGCACACACTCCGTCAAGCCAACGAAAGATGGCTGCAATCCCCAGGGTGTCGCATATCGAAACAAACCTGTCCAAAATGGGATCTTAAAAGGTCTAGACGCATTTATGCCCTAACTAGGAGGGAAATCTGCATATTGATAGGGGTATTAACCGGTCACTGCCTCATTGGTAGGCATGCAGAAAGGCTAGGTGTGCCCTACCGACGATGCTGCAGGAGTTGCAAAGATGATGAGGAGGAGGAAACAGTGGAGCACCTCATCTGCAACTGTCCGGCTTTAAGCGGCGCGAGAACGCGCTTTTTGGGAGTTCCGTTCCTGGATAGCCTAAGCCGGATCGCGGAAATGGACATAAAGGACTTGATGCGCTTCATAAAGTCATCTAAGTGGTTCGAGGAGGAGTAACGGTGTCGGTTTAGGAGTGTCAGTCCCGGGATTCTGCTATGTGGAAAATCCCAACAACTCAGGGATTTTCCATATGGCTGGGTCCCGGGACTGACTTTCCTTGTGTTGGTGGTATCACAACGGGCCTTTCAAAACTGGCCTAAGTGTGCCTCTGTGGCAGCCACTTGAACCTAACCTAACCTAAGTCGACGGTTGCCTCGTAACGACAAAGATAATGCCGCTTGTCGTAAATTTCGTCAAACGACTCTTGTACCGGCAATCAGAATAGAGGTGAATAGATATAATCGAGCCCTAACAGCCATTTTAGTGTAACCAACACAAATACAAGAAGTTTACAGAAATCATGGACAACTCAACTCAATCTTTCATGACCCATTACACTGCGAGGAGAAGTGTTGATTCTTTTCATGGTAGAAATGATCTTTCCACACTCACCGTTGTCACGCGCAAAGCTGCCAAAGGCAGTGAGAAAATTTTGTATACCACGGAAATAGTTTCCATCGCTGTGCGCCAATAGTTTTAAAACCTTGAGTGCTTTTTCATCGACG
Source organism: Campiglossa producta (assembly GCA_964058755.1). Classification (NCBI taxonomy): domain Eukaryota; kingdom Metazoa; phylum Arthropoda; class Insecta; order Diptera; family Tephritidae; genus Campiglossa; species Campiglossa producta. The sequence goes on along the minus strand of CAXKVI010000018.1, from coordinate 555,364 downwards.
ATATTTTCGCATACTGTCTAAGCTCAAGGGTGTGCAAAGAGGGTGTATTTGGCCCCACTGTCGGAAAGTTCAGCCTCCATGATGAGACTTCACCAAATGGATTCAGACTGATTGACTTCGCCGGTGCACGAAACATGGTCTTATCCAGCACCAGGTTCAAGCATAAAAAGATCCATCAAGCAACATGGCTATCGCCAGATCGGAAAACACGCAACCAGATCGATCACTTTGTGATAGACGGACGGCACGCTTGCAGCGTTATGGACGTGCGTACGATGAGGGGCCCGAACATCGACTTCGATCACTACTTGGCAGCAGCCGCTTTCGTACCCGCCTAAGTACAATAAAAGAGGCGCCACAAAAAACGCAAGGAAAGTTGGACGTCGAAAAACTGGTGGCAGATGTTCAGAGAGTACTAAGGTTATGGAGGGATCACTTCTCTGTCCTTCTAAACGGAGGAACAGAGCAACAATGCAGAGAAGAGGACGAACCCGACCTCACAATCGAAGACGATGGAATCGAAGTTCCACAACCCGACTATAACGAGGTGCGAATAGCTATATCACGGCTAAAAAAAATAAAGCGGCGGGTGCTGATGGCCTGCCCGCTGAGCTATTCAAATGCGGCGGCGAGGAGCTGGTAAGGTGTATGCACCAGCTCTTGTGCAGAATATGGTCGGATGAATGCATGCCTGAAGATGGGAATCTAAGTTTCTCTGCCCAATCCATAAGAAGGGTGATCCCGCAAACTGCGCCAACTATCGTGGAATCAGCCTTTTGAATATCGCATATAAGGTCCTATCAAGCATATTGTGCGAAAGACTGAAGCCTGACGTAAACCAACTGTTTGGACCTTATCAGTGTGGCTTCAGACCTGGTAAATCTACCATCGACCAGATTTTTACAATACGCCAAATCTTTGAAAAAAAAAAACCGTGAGAAAAGGATCGACACACACCATCTCTTTGTTGATTTTAAAGCCTCCTTCGACAGCACGAAAAGGAGTTGCCTATATGCCGCTATGTCTGATTTTGGTTTCCCAGCAAAACTTATACGGCTGTGCAAATGACGCTGAGCAACACCATCAGCTTGGTCAGAATTGGGTAGAACATCTCCAGCCGTTCGAAACTAAGCGAGGTTTCAGGCAGGGCTACCCCCTATCGTGCGATTTCTTTAATTTGGAGAAAATGATTCAAGCTGCAGAAGTTAATGGCGCTGGAACAATATATTACAAGAGCGTGCAACTGTTGACGTATGCCAACGACATCGACATCATTTGCCTTAACAACCGCGCCGTAACTTCTGCGTACTCCAAATTAGAAGAAGCGAAACAATGGGTTTGGTGGTGAACGAAGGTTAAACGAAGAGTCAGCGCATTCGCGTCTTGGTAACCACGCTACTGTTGGCAGCAATAATTTCGAGATAGTAAGGGACTTCGTATACCTGCCAAACAGCATTAATACCAACAACAATGTAAGCCTGGAAATCCATCGAAGGATACCTCTTACAATTGAGAAGTAAAGTCCTCTCTCGATGAACAAAAACAACACTCTATAAGTCACTCATCGTAGCCGTCCTGCTATATGGTGCAGAATCATGGACACTGGCAGCTTCTGACGAAGCGGCTTTGGGAGTATTCGAGAGAAAAATTCTTCGAAAGATTTAAGGACCCCTAAAAGTTGGCGACGGCGAGTACCGAAGAAAATATAATGATGAGCTGTATGAGCTTTACGCAGACATCGACATAGTTCAGCGAATTAAAACCCAGCGGTTTCGCTGGCTAGGACACGTGGTGCGAATGCACGAGAACCCTCCGGCCCAGATGGTATTCTTATCGGCACCCGCCGGTGGAAGTAGAGGAAGAGGGAGGCCACCTCTCCAATGGCAGGACCAAGTGGAGGCAGATTTGAGAACACGCGTCTTCAATTGGCGACAGTTGGCTCAACAAAGGGCCGACTGGCGAAACATGTTAGACGGCCAAAATCGCGTAGGCAGTTAAAGGCTATTTTAAGTAAGTAAGTCTAAGCTGAAGTTAAATGGTGGACGGCGAGCGGTTTATTATTATAGTTGTTGTTATATTATGTGGTTGAGGGTGTTGGCCGGGTGTGACGGTTCGAATCCCGCCTCAACCAAAAACATTTTAATTTAATTTAATTTATTATTTTTATATTCCATCAAGTCGCGTGGACAGTATTTGATTCTTTTTAATTATTAGTATTTACCATCAAGTCTAGTGGACTGTGTTTTGGTAGTGACACTCTGTATGTATAAACTTCAGCTGTCCTCACTTCCGTAGGAGACCCCTCAAAGTTTTTGGTGGTGAGCACTTGGCTCTGAGACATTGGCTCTAGTGGCTTATCTAATTTTGCTTGTGAAAAACCACGATTTGTGATTGCGACTATGAGCTATCCCAACTAGCACCAAAATAATAGAAACGAGGACGGCAACCTCAAGCGGGTGAATTTTACGAAGCCAACCTTAAATTTGTGACTTTTGGTTATAAATAACCTTGTTGGAATAATATTTGGTAGCTGCATGGTAATGACTACCATTTACGGTTACTTTAAAATGATGTGGCTATTAAGAAGCATTAATAGTATTGACGAAGTCGTTATAACCTGTATGTCAACTCCCAAGGTTTATTACCTTTAGGTTGTGAATCACTATCGACGATAACCGACTCTTGCTATTTGTTTGATACCTCGAAGTTGACAAGCTCTAAAAGAAGTTTTGGTAGTTTCGGCGACGTTGTGAGGCTCCTTTTGGTGCACATAAAATGGTTAGTTAATTCTTAATTGGTTACCATGGAGTGCACTGCGCTGTTGTTCACTATTGTGCAAAAATTCTCCCCCAAGGCTACAAAATATTTCGCTGTTCAAACAAAAGTAAATAGAATGGTTGCACTACGTACATTTCTAATGCAAATAATTGTTACAAATTGTTTGCCTGAATCGTGCTCGTGATTACAAAATGACATTTAATTTGAAGAGAAGAGCTAAATTCTTGCCGGATATAAATTTGGGTCAGCAAAAATTTCCAATCAAGGAAATCAGCTGATTTTGACATATAGTTGTGTTTTATATCAACAAAACAAATCAGCTGATACTCAAGCATGTGACATTCTGCTAAGTTAGCGCTCGCGTAAAAATTTGCAATCATCTTTCATTGAGAGAGAATAATTAAAATCGAAATCCGAAAGTAAACAAACCCGTAAGTTGGAAGGTCAAAATCGGTGGCAGTGGGAGCGTAGACTGTGGAATATGTCAGCTTTAAAACGAAGCTCCCGGCGCACACTGGGGCCGAGCGTGCTCAAATTCAATTTTCAAAAAAATAAAAATTGTTCCCTATAAAATTCTACACTTCTGGCCCAATTTTCAGCTTTCTATCGTTTTTCAGTTGGGAGTTATCCATACACAAACTCGGCAAATTTTACAAGAAATTATTTTTTTAAAAGTGAGAAATTTTAATGTGTATCTGAAATAGTTGGTGTAAGACATGATTCAATCATCTATGGTTGAACTGACAGCTGTGGCTAACTGTTCTTTCATGCACAGTTAGAATTCGATCTCTCAAACTATCACCATTTTTGTTATCTTGTTTACATTTGTTTGCATAGTTCGTGGAAAAGCTACGGAATTCGTTTAGAAAAATATTGTTGTGAAAAGAAATTTAGTGAGTGCTTTGTGATAATCTTTTTAGAAAATATGGAAAAACAAGTGAAAAGCCAGGAAAAATAAGTATATCGTTTGTGCACGTGTTTTTATGCGTTTGTTGTTTAGCCACTGCTTTGGACAGAAGCACCCTGGCCAAAACGGTTATTTCGTATTCTGTTTTGGGCTGCGCTTACCATGAATTATTTTGCCATGATGTAAGAGAAGGATATAGAATTTTATAATTCTGCTTTTTCCATAACATTAAGTGAAGCTTATATTATCGATTGGCGTTTTTTTTTGGAACTAGATGTTTTAAAAAATAAATTTTTAGTATAAAACTAAACGTGCCTCTTTTTTTTAATATTTTTTTTCAAAATGGTTTTGTTTTTAATTTGCGTAAAAACGTTGCAAATGTAAAAATGCAGCAGTAAAATGTGAAAATAGTGAGTTTAGAAATTGCACACCAATATTAGTTAAAAAAAAAACCTATATCAGGTTGAATTTGGTTCTGTTCTTTCTCAAATTTAGTTGATCCATTATTTACGGGTTACTTTAATTACAAATTGTGGTTAAGGTTACTTGTCAAGCCAGGTTTCTTTAATTTAGACTTGTAAGATGTATTATAATATGAGTTCTTTGAAGCACAAGTTGTGTTACTCCAGTTTTGTTTTATTTTATGTTAGGCATGAATACATGTTCTGCTTAAAACGCTAACGGTGAAACTCCTAATTCCCATTTAAACATACTTGTGACAACAGAAAACTTTTAATATCTCGAAACAAGAAAATTGGAGAAAACCATTTTTGTATACATACATGTGTAACTGCACCTGCATATTTCCTTTTTTTAACTGAGACACCCGCTAGTTATAGCTATTTACTACGTTTTATCACTGTTAACTTAGTTATTAGTAAAGATTTCAGAATAAAGAGAAAAAATTTCACTAACGAGTTAAAACGTAGTTTTTTATTAGTTACGATGCAGCACATTTATGTGCTATTTCATTGTAGATATGTACACAGAGCCAAAAATGCCTAATAAAATTAATAAGATTGTCTTCATGATCAGTTTTTGGGCAAAGGAGTAGTCGTAACGGTGGAAACGAAGAAAAAACTATAGGGAAATCTTTTTGGTTTTAAGAATAAATTCTTATTAAAAAAACTATACATTTAGTACAAAGGTGTAGTTAGACGCTGGCAATTATTAGTATACGTTGGCCGGATGGTTAGCAGCTGGGTTTAGCATTCGAAAAATTGTAAGTTCGATTCTCTCTCTTTTTTTCCTAATTAGAAATGTTAAAAACAAATCTTCTCAATTATATTTATGAGATTTTCCTTTGAAACATTAACAACTATACACATATCGGCAATTAGAAGCTGGTAATCAAAAGTGAGCGATGGCCTGATGGTTAACAGCTGGGTTTATCATTCCGAAAATTGCAAGTTTGATTCTCGGTGAGGGCGATATCATTTTATTTTTCATTTAAAATATTAAAAAGAAAATCTTCTTAATAACATTAAAAAGACTGTCTCTACAATAATAAGAAGCACATCTTCTTGAAGAAAATCTATAGAGATATCTTATGACTTTTGTTCTATTTTATTAGGCATTGTTGGCTCTGTGTATGGCGATTTTGATGCAAATAAATTTTTTTCAGGTTAAAAAAGTTATCAAGGTGTTGAAGTATGGCCGTGAATGGGGTAAAGTGCTACACATGTTATTCAAATAAGTTGATTTCAGAATTTAAAGAAAAAAACATATGCTATCAATGGGTTAATACATAGCGGCTATTGGGTTAAAATAATAGACATTGGCTATTTTGGTACAGACATACAAGTTGTGATTTAAATAATTTGGTTATAGATCTTTAAAAAAAAAATTGTCATCAATGGGTTAATTCATGACCGTTAATGGGTTAAGATTTTAAAGATTACTCGTTTTAGTGTAGATACAACTAAGATGATGTAAATATTTTGATCTAAGAATTAGGTGAAAAAGAATTTGGGTCAAAAATTAAAGCGTTGTCGTTAAAGGGTTAAAACTCTTGGGATTTACTATTTTAGTATCGATATACCGATTCTGGATAGATGAATAATACTCCATAATTCCATTTAGTCAGTGGCAGTCACTGCTGGTCACTACTCTGAAGTTCTAAGGTGGGGAATACCACTTCAAAGTTATTTATGCTATCGTTCGCCATTTTGATAAAAAAAAATATTCGGCAGAATAAAATTGATGAAAGAATACTGATTTTTTTGCATGTTTTATGCACTATATGCAATAAATAAATGCACAATGGTCCTTTTTTGCTGCTAAGGGACAAAACAAAAAGGTTTCCTACGTGCAGCGTGCAATTTTATATGCTAGCGATTTTATATATATTATTTTAATACAGAGGAGACGCTATCGCCGAATGCCAGAAAGACGGTGGAGATAGCTAAAGCTATGTTACCGAACTTCCAAAGCAATTATGAGCCAAAGAAGGTTAGTGGAAATCCCTTCAAGCGCCAGAGATCTGACGTGGACTTAAAACTTCATCCGAAGCGGCAGCAGAACACCCCCGTAGTGGGTAAACTTAGATTTGCTGAAGTGACCAAGGACAGGATCCTCATAGGCGTCAGTGACCGAGGTAAAGAAATCTGGGCCATCCCTAAGGACCAGTGGCAGTACGTCCGGAACGCGATCGGTAATGCCTTTCTTGGCATTATGGATGACTGTCCGGTGCCACGGCGATCTGTTCTGATGTGAGATGGCACCGGGACTGAATCAAGATATTCGCTTGCGAGGATGCAAAAACTGTTGCACTGTACAAGGCAGCAGCTGCAAGACTGGGTGATATCTACCACGGGGCAAGTGCCATCCCTGCTGAACCTGAGAGAATTCTCAGGATGCTGCGGATCATGAACCCGTCTTTTCCGACGCAGGACTGGAGTGTCAATCTGGTTGAGCATTTGGTAGGGCCTGATAGGCAGGTGGTCTTCACCTTGAATAAGGAAGCACTTGAGCCCCTTAAACGGTGCAATTGACGAGTGCACTACGAAATGGGTCAGATCGTGATCCACGTATACCGTGGCAATGCACAGCGCGCTGCTATTTCGGCTGCTCTGGAGGACTTGGACATCGCAGTGCCGGAAGAGGAGTCGGAGATGTCCGACTCGGAAAGTATGGTGTCTGCCACGTCAAATGGCGAAGGAGCAGTGAACAGCTCGGAGAAGGAAGACAGCCTGCTGGACGGGGAAGACTTCAAAGCCACGGTGATAGCAGCTAGTCCTGAGCGCACCAATGACGATACTGCCACAGTTAGTAGGGTTTCCACCACGCCAAATCGTGGTCTGAACAATTCGTCGTTAAAAAAAGCCTCCAGACGGGGTAGAATTCGGCCGTGGCAGAGAAGTCTGAGCGCTCTCATGTTGGTGGTGCTTCAGATAAACCTGCACAAATGTAAAGCAGCCTCGGCTGCTTTAATCAGTCGTCTTTCTAAAGGCGACGTAGATGTGGTCCTCATCCAAGAACCCTGGGTCAATAGCAGGGGGCAGGGTTGGAGCCTGTATTTTGGTCAAGACTGAGCTGAACGCCTTTCTCTTGCCCAATTATACCAATGGTGACGTTACAGCTGGCAGTTTAACAGTCGACAGTACCAGCCCGACGATGGCGTCGGTCTATATGCACTACGATGCCGAAGAACCTCCTCCACAGAAGGAGGTAAAAGACCTGGTGGCAAATTTTTGCATCGGTCATCTTATAATTGCAACTAACGCTAATAACGTCCATTGGGAGGCGCTTATGAGTGGTTCAGAAAAAGGCGTGTTCTCTATGAACATTCATTCTCCAACCAGCGGTATATAGAACTAGTTCTAGACTTTTCTGTTGAGCAGCCGGTTATGAAACGCAACCCATGTAACACTAACTGGCAGCTACACAATGCAATTTTAGCTAGGAACCTACCAGCAGTTCCCCCAGAGGTCCCCTCATCAGTAGGAGAGTTGGAGGATCTGGTAAAGACCTTTACAACGGCGCTCCCAAATGCCCTAGAGCAGGCTTGCCCAGTGCCAAAACCACGCGATAAATATAGGCCGCATTGGTGGTCCTACGACCTGGACTCGCTCCGCAATAAGTCCAAGAGCCTTGGCACGGAGACTCAATGGCTCGAATATAAAGTTAATTTAGGGCCTACAAAAAAGCTCTGAGGCAGGCGAAGAGATCATTGTGGAGAAATTTCTGCACTGGGTTCGAAAATGTCGACGATACACGAGACTTAGACGAGTGCCCTCAAAAATTCAAACAGCTACTAGCTATTTGCGCAAACCTGACGGATCCTGGACCAGCACGGAGAGGGAAACCCTAGCCTGGCTGTAAACATACCCTTCACGGAGGAAAAGGTTAGGTGGGCAGTTAAAAGCTACGAACCGTTCAAGGCTGCCAGACGGGATTATTACCGCACAACTCATAAACACGTTGGAGGCATCAGCCAAATGGCCTGGCTCTTAGCTACATTCCGTGCCCCTGGAGAAGTGCCACGGTAGTGTTTATTCCTAAGGCGGGGAAGGCGTCCCATTACGAGCCCAAGGACTACAGGCCGATCAGTCTCTCGTCCTTTGTACTCAAAACATTCGAGAGGATAATAACTGTCTACCTCTCCACTACTATTGATAGCAACCTTATCTCTAGCTATCAGCATGGATACACCAAAGAGAAATCTATAGAAACTGCGCTTCATAGCCTAGTTTCTGTTATTGAAAAATCGCTGTATAAAAGGGATTACTGTCTCGTGGGCTTCTTAGACATTGAAGGAGCCTTCAACAACATAAGCCCTGATACTATAAACACCGCTTTAACAAGTCTGGGCATATTATTGATCAACTACTAAGGGGTAGAAGAATAGTTTCATCACTGGGCTCAGTTGATTTATCACGTTATGTCACAAGGGGAACGCCACAGGGTGGTGTTCTCTCCCCGCTTCTATGGAACCTCACTGTCAACTAGCTGCTGCGAGAAACAAGCTGGGGGGCGGGAAGGTAGTGGCATATGCAGACGATTTAGCAAGTAGCACTGCGAAAGTTTTCCTCATGGTGCTGGCACTGCGGACTGAGCAACAACCAGTGAAAAGTACAACTGGTCCTTTTCACCAACCGCTATAAGATACCACCACAACTATCCTGGAAGAAGAATATTCTTCAGCGCCAGAAGAAAGCGTGTATTGCACTCTACACGTGCAAAAGAGCCATTGGCGAAAAATGGGGGCTCAGCCCTAAAATATGCAAATGGATCTACACTGCAATCATTTGACCAATCATGCCCTATGGAGTTGTGGTATGGTGGCCTGCGCTGAACAAGGCAACAATTCTTAATCTGTTAGGTAAAGTACACAGATCTTGCATGATCTGTATAAGCAGTGCATTAAGAACAACGCCCAACGAACCACTCCAGGCCATTCTTGGCATTTTGCCACTCGATCTGAAAGGCACCGGGTAGCAGCAGCATCGGCTTTGCGTCTAAGGGAAACGTCCGGCTGGGGTGCAAGCACTACTGGACACGCCAGTATTTTGGGATCCTACAGCTTTCCTCCGCTGAGCACAGATCGTTGTGCGACCACAACAGTCGGAGATAGCGGTTTTAAAATAAATATTCCCAGCAGGAAAGAATGGGAGAGGACTTATCGGAGTCCCGCCACTCATGGCAGCACTTCCATTGGCTCGAAGTTAGACGGCAGAGTTGGAAGAGGGGTTTATTCAAAGGATCTGGAACATGAGCTCTCCTTCAGACTACCTGATCACTGCAGTGTCTTCCAGGCTGAAGTTTCAGCAATCATGGACGCCGCGGCTTGGATAGGCCAACACACTATGGGACAGGATATTTTTATTCTCAGCGCAAGCCAAGCGGCCATCAAATCCCTTGGCTCTTACTCGTTCAACTCTGAACTGACACTCAGCTGTCGTCGATCTCTACAAGAGATGGCCCAACAGAACCGCGTGAACCTCACATGGGTCCCGGGACATTGAGGGAAATTGTAGGGCAGACGAAATTGCCAGGCAGGGCACGACCAAGCAGGTTCTTCGGGATAAGGAGCGCTTAGGTATGCCGTTTGCCACATGCAAGCTAAAGCTGAAAGAACACTCACACCGCCAAGCCAACGAAAGATGGCTGCAATCTCCAGGATGCCGGATATCCAAAGAAATCTGGCCTAAATGGGATCATAAAAAATCATAAAGGGGATCACAAAAAATCAAGGAAACGGTGGAGCACCTCATCTGCAACTGCCCGGCTTTAAGTGGCGCGAGAATGCGCTTTTTGGGAGTGTCCTTCCTGGTTAGCCTACGCCAGGTCACGGAGCTGGACATAAAGGACCTGATGGTCTTCATCAAGTCATTTAAATGGTTCGAGGAGGAGTAACGGTGCCGGTTTGGGAGCGTCAGTCCCGGGATTCTGCTACGTGGAGGATCCCGGTAATACAGGGATTTTCCATATGACAGGGTTCCGGAACTGACTTTCCTCGTGTTGGTGGTATCACAACGGGCCTTTTAATACTGGCCTAGGTGTGCCTCTGCGGCAGCCACTTGAACCTAACCTAACCAATTTGAATAAAATATCAAAATTTGAGTGGCGCAATGTCATATTTCGACCTATTACTAATATATTTCACAGTAAAATATCAAGCGCATCAGCTTTTATACGCACATATTGTATATGTACACATTTGTATATTCCCTATTAATTAGTTAATTTCTAAAGTAGTTTCAGAAATAAAGGAAGTCAAATGTATATGTAGCGACTTCGGTCTCTACAACGCGCATGTGATGTCGGCCTAATGCTGCACTACAAATGCAGCCACCACTGTATAAGGTTAGGTTAGGTTCAAGTGGCTGCAGCAGAGGCACACTTAGGCCAGTTTTGAAAGGCCCGTTGTGATACCACCAACACAAGGAAAGTCAGTCCCGACACCCAGCCATATGGAAAATCCCTGAGTTGTTGGGATTTTCCACATAACAAAATCCCGGGACTAACCCTCCTAAACCGACACCGTTACTCCTCCTCGAACCACTTAGATGACTTTATGAAGCCCATCAAGTCCTTTATGTCCAGTTCCGCCATCTGGCTTAGGCTATTCAGGAACGGAACTCCCAAAAAGCGCGTTCTCGCCTAAAGCCGGACAGTTGCAGATGAGGTGCTCCACTGTTTCCTCCTCCTCATCATCTTTGCAACTCCTGCAGCATCGTCGGTAGGGCACACCTAGCCTTTCTGCATGCCTACCAATAAGGCAGTGACCGGTTAATACTCCTATCAATATGCAGATTTCCCTCCTAGTTAGGGCATAAATGCGTCTAGACCTTTTAAGATCCCATTTTGGCCAGGTTTGTTTCGATATCCGACACCCTGGGGATTGCAGCCATCTTTCGTTGGCTTGACGGAGTGTGTGCTCCTTGTGCATGTGGCAAACGGCATACCTAAGCGCTCTTTATCCTGAAGAACCTGCTTGGTCGCGCCCTGCCTGGCAAGCTCGTCTGCTGTGCGTCAGTTCAGAGTTGAACGTGTATGAGCCAAGGGATTTGATGACCGCTTGTCTATCGCTGACAATAGCGATATCTTCTCCGATAACACGTTTGCTTAACCAGGCCGCGACGTCCAGGATTGCCGAGACTTCCGCCTGGAAGACGCTACAATGATCAGGTAGTCTGAAGGAGAGCTCAAGGTCCAAATCCCTTGAATAAATCCCTCCTCCAACTCTGTCGTCCAACTTCGAGCCGTCGGTGTATATGGAAGTGCCACCATTTGTTTCGGGACACCAATCCGTCCTCTCCCAGTCTTCTCTGCTGGGAATGTTTATTTTGAAACACCTATCCCCGACTGTAGTGGTTGTTGTTGTTGTTGTAACGAGGTGTAGTCCTGCCCAACGCGTAGTTTTCCTTAACCGAAATTGTCATCAATATCTTCTAACGGGAGTCCAAGGAAACTAGCAGTTTCAATAGGGTTGGACCAAAGAGAGATGGGTGTTAGAAGAGTGGGCTCAAATGAGCAAGAAAATAAGTGATTGGTATTGTGGGGGGACGAGCCGCATGCCGGACATACATTCGGCACATCAGGGTTCAGTCTAGATATGTAGGAGTTTAACCTGCTACAATATCCAGAGCGTAATTGAGCCAGAGTGACCCTTGTCTCTCGAGGAAGATGACGCTCCTCTTCAGAAATGCCAGGTGTTGCGGCATGTAAGACATTGTTTAGCGGACAGAGCGCAGAGTAATGGCCAACAGACGTTGTATGGATATGCCCCAAGGCCTGTTTGTGCACCTGTAGATCAAACGGCGTTGTTATATAGTGCCGGATCTCGTCAAAATGTTTACGTAAATGCGATCTTATGGTCCTAGGAGGCGGAATGAGTTCAAGCAGTTGTCTACCGGGAAGCTGTGGTTTACAGCAATTCAGTAGATACTGCTTGTTTATCATTTCATTATGCTCCCTAACTGGAAGCATTTCCACCTCATTGTGTATATGAGATATAGGTGACATAAGGACGCACCCCGTAGCGGTTCTGAGCGCGGTGTTTTGACAGACCTGAAGCTGATTCCAGTGAACGTCTGCAAGCCCCGGCGACCATATCGGCGACGCATAGTTCAGGATCGGCCGACCAATTGCCGTGTACGTTACCAATAACGTTTCTTTGTCTTTACCCCAAGTACTGCCGTCTAGTGATTTGAGGATTTTGTTACGGCTCTGTAATTTTGAGACAATTGCAGCTGAATGGGCAGCGAAAGTGTGCATGGTGTCGAAAGTCACTCCTAATATTTTTGCGTGAGCGACAGTAGGTATTTTATGATCACCTACATAAATTTCTAGTTCCATGCCAACCTGCGCTATCCACGTCGTGAATAGGGCCGCCGAAGACTTTGTTGGCGACAATGTCAAGCTTCGGGCGGTGAAGAACTCGACTAGAGAGGGGAGATAGCCATTTATTTTAGAGCACAGCTCATCAACGGAAGTACCAGTAGCCAATATCGTGCAATCGTCTGCGTAAGAAACAATCGTAACTTCTTCTGGTGGAGGAGGAGTAAGCTTCGAAATATAGAAGTTAAACAATAACGGGGAAAGGACACCACCCTGTGGTACCCCTTGTTTGATCTTCCTGGCTTTAGATTTTTTGTTTCTGAATACAACAGACGACCGACGACCACTGAGATAATTGGCGGTCCAACGCTTGAGACAGGGGGGGAGTGACGAGTCTTCCAAATCGGATACAAACTGCCCATGATTTACTGTATCAAAATCTTGACTCAGATCGAGTGCAACTAGAACCGTCCTGTCATTAGGTCTGTTTTGATTTAGACCGTCAGTTATCTGAGTGTTTATGACATTTAGAGCAGATGTTGTGCTCCTGCCTTTCCTGAAGCCATGTAGGTGCTCGGCTAACATCAAGTGTGATGTGTAGAGCGGGAGAAGGGCCGCTTCAAGTGTCTTTACTACTGACGAGAGGAGTGATATCGGACGATAAGACTCCCCAACGTTAGTTGGCTTGCCAGGCTTTAGTAGTGGGATCACAGTTGCCTGCTTCCATTTGTCGGGTATGACAGCTGTGATCAAAGACAGGTTGAAGACGGCAGTTAAATATTTGACTCCCGCTGGGCCGATATGCTTGAGATGCACCATGGCTATGCCATCAGGGCCGATGGCTTTGGAATTTTTGGCCTTCCGGATGGCCTCTTGAACCTCTGTAGCGGTGATGGGAACGGGGGCATAGTTTTTATGTTTATGCGCGCGCCTGAAGATTCCACGTCTTGTCCTATCTTGCGCAGGGTGTGGGACATACTGTCGACAAAAAGCCTGCGCACATTTCCTGGGGTCATTTAAAGTCTTGTCACCAAAGGTGATGTCGACATTTTTTGGTGAACCCGAAGGATTCGACAAGGACTTGACGGTGGACCATAATTTCCCAACACCGGTAGAGAGGTTACAAAACCTAAGGTGCTCCTCCCATTTGGTTTGTTTGTGTACGTTAACCAGCCGCCTGATTTCCACGTTGAGATCACCGATCTGTGGGTCAGAGGGATCGATGTTGCGTATGAGGTCACGTTCATTGGCCAAGGCTGCGGCCTCAGCTGGGAAGTTAGGCCTGATATTTTCTATTCTACCAGCTGGTATAAAACGGGCTGTAGCCTTTTTAATGACCTCACGTATGTTACGCTCGCCGACGTGTACATCAGTGGGAATGGGAAGATCACCAAAGGAGCTCTCCGTGAATTCCAAAAAGCCGACCCAATTAGCCTTTTTGAAATTCACGTATGTTCTTTTCTCCGACGTGATAAAATCCGTGGCACGATCGACGGATAGGATGATAGGCAGGTGGTCGGATGACAAGGCCACCATAGGTTGCCAGTTAATGCTGTTAATTAACCCCGGGCTAACAATAGTTAAGTCTGGGGAGCTACTGCAGTTAACAGCCACCCTTGTTGGGGTGTCTCCGTTCACAGTACAGAAAGAGGAAGTGTCAATTTGCTCGCCTAATTCCCGTCCTCTGCCGTCCACAGAAAGGTGTGAATGCCACATATCATGGTGGGCATTAAAATCGCCCATGATGATACGGTTATCGCCACAAAGAAACGCCCTAAGGTCAGGACGATAACTTGTGGGGCAGCAGGTGACGGCAGGAATGTATATATTGATTAGCTCGAGATCAACACCACCAGCTTGTATAACTATACCCTGACACTCTAAGGGTAAGTCTCTTTGGTCAGTGTTGATATCAAATTCCCTATACTGTACCGTATGGTGAACAAGGAACGCGAGACCACCTCCGCCGTCCGTGCGGTCATGCCGAAGAACGTGGTAGCCTCCACTCGCTCGGAGATTCGAGTGGGGACCAAGTTTTGTCTCCTGGATTGCAGCAATTTGGATTTTATGTAGCTGCATAAATGTGGTTATCTCCGCTATCTTGCCGGTCAAGCCGTTGCAGTTAAATTGCAACAATTTAAATTGCGAAGGAGAGGCAATGGCCACTCTGGGAGTTAGAGACTGATGTGTACGCCTAGATGGTGGTAGGCTAGGTCGCGATATTGATCTCCGTTGCAGTCCTGAAGCCGGCGGATTTCGTTCATTATTAGATGAGTGTACATCCGTCGGCGTTGAGGGCTGCACAACTCGACAGCAAGGCGCGACAAACACATCAGTCCAGAGATTTCTGTTTGCGAGCCCAGAACATATGCGTAGGTGGCATCGGCCTAGGCAGGAATTGCACTTAACCGATGCCACAGACGCATATATCCTGTGCCGACATACAGTGCACGAAGAGTGAGGGACCAGAAGTTGATGGCCTTGACTTGCATTCGTGCTAATGCCGGAAGAAGTTAGTAAGGGGTTCAGAGACGGGGGCTGAAGCTCGGTAGTGCTAAAAACATCAACTGATGTGCTACGAAGCAAGTAGCCATGAGTGGATGCTTGTGAAGTAGACGCACTAGGAAGCGAGCTACAGCCGGAAACACACATATTCTGCTAGGCAATATCAGTATTGCAGGTCGTGGAGACTTGGTTTAA
The DNA here is from genome assembly GCA_964058755.1 of Campiglossa producta. NCBI lineage: Eukaryota > Metazoa > Arthropoda > Insecta > Diptera > Tephritidae > Campiglossa > Campiglossa producta. Next base: position 540,195 of record CAXKVI010000018.1, on the reverse strand, counting down.
GGAAGGCGATAATGCAACATTCGAACGTCGCTTGCCTCGAGACGTCCTAGGACGTGAACAGCAGGGCGCCACAAAACTTTTGAAGAAACTAATGGGCCGGTGTGTTTTAGGATCTAGTCCGGAGCAACTAAATTTATGCGACCAACCTTTGCATGATGCGCACTTTGTGGTCGCACAACGATCTGTGCTTAGAGGGAGAAAGCTGTAAGATTCCAGAATACTGGAGTGTCCAATAGTACCCGCAGACTGGAGTTTCTCTTAGGCGCAGAGCTGATGCCGCCGCTCACCGAAACCCTTCCAGACCAAGTGGCAAAATGCCCAGAATGATCTGGAGGGCTTCGTTGGGCGTTGTCCTTAGCGCATCGCTTATACAGATCATATTGGATCTATGGACTTTCCGCAACAGATTCAGGTATGTTGCCTTGTTCAGCGCAGGCCACCATACGACGACTCCATACAGCATGATTGGGCGAATGATGACCGTGTAGATCCAACTGCATACTCTAGGGCTGAGCCCCCATTTTTTGCCAATGGCTCTTTTGCATGTGTAAAGAGCGATGCAAGCTTTCTTCTGGGCCTGAAGAACATTCTCCTTCTAATTCAATTTCCTGTCCAGAACTATGCCTAGAAACTTGGCCTTATCCGACAAGCCCAGGCGCGTACCATGTAGTTCTGGTAGGCTTAGTGGCGGTATTTTGTACCGGTTGGTGAAGAGGACAAGTTCCACCTTCCCCGGGTTGATACTAAGTCCGCAGCGAGAGGACCACGTCGAAACTTCTCGCAGTGCTACTTGCATCAGGTCACACAGAGTTTGTGGAAACTTGCCTCTGAATGCAATAGCTAAATCGTCTGCGTATGCCACTATCTTCCCGCCCCCCACCTTGTGTCACTTAGCAACGAGTTGACTGTGAGGTTCCATAAAAGCGGGGAAAGAACACCACCCTGGGCTGTTCCCCTTGTGACATAACGTGATAACTCAACCGTACCAAGTGAAGAAGCAATTTTCCTTCCCCTTAAAATTTGGTCAATTAAACCAGTTAGAGGTCTATCTACGCCCAGATTAGTTAGAGCGGAGTTGATAGCCTCCGAGCTTATATTGTTGAAAGCCTCCTCAATGTCTAGGAGGGCCACGAGACAGTAGTCCTTTTCACACAGCGATTTCTCAAAGACAGACACTAGGTTGTGCAGAGCGGTTAGCTAGAGATAAGGTTGCTATCAATAGTCGTTGAGAGGTAGTCGCTTAATATGCTCTCAAAGGTTTTTAGTACAAAGGACGAGAGACTGATCGGTCTGTAGTCTTTTGGCTCGTAGTGGGATGCCTTCCCAGCCTTAAGGCTTGGTTTCCTCGAAAAGCGGTGCCGCTATGTAACGTTCGCTATATAGCGGTAGCTATACTCACCGTCATTAGCAGCACCGCTTTTCTGTAAACTTACATGCAAGTAGCGGTGACTTCAATCCATTCGAAATTGTAAATTTGCGGCCACTTTTCTTGTTTTTCTCTTTTATATTTTTAAAATATTTGTTTTGAAAACAATTAATTGTTGTTTTTGTAAACGAATTTGAAGAATTTTATTGAATTGACACCGCTATGAAAATGACGGTGAGAAAAAACGATGACGAAAAATTGCCACCGTCATGACGGACGCTATATTACATTACGGAGAACTTCACCATCTTCTTACTTTACATTCAATTACTTTTACATGGCAGTATTTTTGACAACGTACTTCACCGCTATGTAACGGACGCTATATAGCGTCACCGCTTTCAAGGAAACCAGCCCTTTAGGGATAAACACTACCGTGGCGCTACTCCAGTAGCCCGGAATGTGGTTGAGAGCCAGGCAGGCTGTGAAGAGAAATACCAGCCATTTAGCTGATGTCTCCAACGTGTTTATAAGTTGCGCGGGGATAATCCCGTCCGGCCCGGCAGCCTTGTACGGTTCAAAGCTCTTAACTGCCCACCTTACTCTTTCCTCAGTGATGGGTATATTTACTGCCAGGTTTGTTGCAGGTGCTAGTGGTGCGTCATGCAGATTCCCCGGAAAATCTGTATTCAAGAGCAGCTCAAGGGTTTCCTCTTCCGTGCTGGTACAGGATCCATCAGGTTTTCGCAAATAGCTGATGGCTGTTTGACTTTTCGAGAGGACTCGTCTAAGTCTCGCTGTGTCGTCGACCTTTTCGTCGCCAGTACAGAAATTTCTCCACGAGGTTCTCTTCGCCTGTCTCAGAGCTTTTTTGTAGGCCCTTAGTTTAGCTTTATATTCGTGCCAATGAGGCTCAGAGCCGAAGCTCTTGGCCTTGTTAAATTGTTTCCGGCATGATTTGCGGAGCGAGTCCAAATCGTAGGACCACCAATGTGGCCTGTGTTTCCCGCGTGGTTTTGGCACTGGACAAGCCTGTCCTAGAGCATTTGATAGCGCCGATGTACATGTAGTAACAAGATCCCCCAGCTCCTCTACTGATGAGGGGGCTTGTGAGGGCAGTACTGGTAGGTCTCTGTCTAATATTTTATTGTGTAACTGCCAATTAGTATTACGTGGACTTCGCTTCATGATTGGTTGTTCTAAAATAAAGTCTAAAACCATTTCTATGTAACGGTGGTCGGAGAATGAATGTTCTTCCAGAACCCGCCATTTTCTGACCCACTCATAAGCGCCTTCACTACAGATAGTGAGGTCTATGACCTCCCTGCGGGTCTTAGTGATAAAAGTAGGCTCATTACCCACGTTGCAAATCACCAGGTTGGTTGTTAAGAGGTAATCAAACAGAGACTCGCCCCTGGCATTGATGTCGGAGCTCCCCCATTGGACATGGTGAGCATTAGCGTCCGCTCCAATAATAAGAATACCCGTGCAGAAATTTGACACCAGGTCTTTCACCTCCGTTTGTGGTGGGGGTTCTTCGGCGTCGTAGGGCATATAGACCGACGCCACCGTCAGGCGGGTGCTGTCGACCGTTAGACTGATAGCGGAGTAGTTAGGTAGGAGAAAGGAGTTCAACTCAGACTTGACCAAAATACACGTTCTGACTTTGCTCTCCTCGCTGGCTCGAATGAGCCCTTGGTCCCCAATTCGCAGATTCTCGAGCTATTGACCCAGGGTTCTTTGATGAGGACCACGTCCACGTCGCCTTTAGAAAGACGACTACTTAAAACAGCCGAAGCCACTTTAGATTTGTGCAAATTAATCTGAAGCACCACCAACATGAGAGCGCACAGACTTCCCTGCCGTCCCCATATCGTCGAGGTTTGCTCCATCCCGGAGGTTGCCTATCAACGACGAGTTGTTCCGATTAACTGCCCGATATGGCGTTGCAGGAGTCTTGCTGTCTGTAGCGTTAGATGTTAATCGCTCAGCGTTGGCTGCTACCACCGTGACGTCGAGGACCTCCTCGTCCTGTAGGCTGTTCTCCATCTCCGAGTTGTTCACAGCACTATCGCCAAGGGACGTGGCGGATAACATGCTTTCCGCATCGGAATCCTCCTCTTCCTCTTCTGGTAATTCGATTTCCGGTTCCCCCGGAGCAGCCGAGAAGGCAGCGCGCTGAGCATCACCACGATATACGTCGATAACGATCTGGCCTATACTGTAGTGTAGTAGGCCATTGCACCTTTTGAGGGGCTCGATTGACTCTTTATTCATGGTGAACACCACCTGTCTGTCGGGCCCTACCGCATCCCCGACCAGATTGACACTCCAGTCATGCGTTGGGAGGGACGGATTCATTAGCCGTAGCATCCCGAGAATTCTCTCGGGTTCGTCAGGGATGGCCGGAATCCACGCCCTTGCCCTTGGACGAGCTGGAATGTCCTTCCAGTCGACGACCTCTATCTTTGCGCCCTTGTAGTCTTCACCCAGTTTAGCAGCTGCTGCCTTGTACAGTGCTACGGTTTTTGCATCCTCGCATGCGAGTAATTTAATCTGACCCTGGTGCCAACCCGCATCCGTTACTCGCGCCGAACTACTCGGAAACTCGGGAGCAACATTGAGAAGAATGTTGCCGAGTTCATTTCGCACGTAACGCCACCGGTCCTTAGGGATGGCCACACGGTCATTGCCTCGGTCAAGGAAGCCTATAAGGATCCTGTCCTTGGTTACCTCAGCAAAGCTTTGTTTGCCCGCTCCAGGGGTATTCTGATGCCGCTTGGGAGGGGGATTTACGCCAGGTCCGATCTCTGGCGCTTGAAAGGGTTAACTTTTAAGCTCTTTGGCATGTAAGAATTTCGGAAATCCGGTATCACAGCTTTCGCTAGCTCTACCGATTTACTGGAATTCGGCGACAGCGATTCCTGCGGTACCCCTTCATACCTCTTCAGGATCTTTGCAGCCAATCTTTTCTCGTGGTATGTGAAGCGGCGGGGAGATGTCTCCTGGGAGTGCGGACCCGTAGTTGCCATCGCGGTCGCTCTCCTTGCCGAAATCTCAGTTGCAGCTTCCTTCCCCTTCGAAACTCCGAGGCCAGGTCGTTAGACCGCTGCCACAGACGTAAAGATACTGGTTTTCATATCAGCGGTTGATGGGAGTTTAGCATCCGCCGTTGTCCGCTTAGCTGCGTTGGCAACCGCACTGGTGCTAGCTCCCATCAAGTCAATCTTAGTCGATAGAGGGTTGGTTGACCGACTCGTAGTTGCCAGCGCGTCGATCCCCCCCCCCCCCCTCCCCCCCTTGATTATGGAACGGAGGTTGTCCTCCGGCGTTGTTGTTGCTTTCTCGCCTGTTCCTCCATAGCTCGCCTTTGCTGAGGAGTGAAATTTGGCGTTGTTTGTTTTTTAGGTTTATCGATTTTATTTGGGTTATTTGAGTTCATCTTGTTCGTACGATCCATCGCCGGACAAGGCCAGCTTAGGGTCAAGGGAAGAGTAGGGGAAAATGTGTCGTCCGCCGCGGCAGAGCCCCGTACCGCGGTAAGGCCATGCTTACTCTCTGAGGCGACCCGGTATCAGAGAGGCTCCGTTCAAATACAGCCACGATTTGCCTCCCGGCTGGAAACGTCCAATGGGCACGGTTTCGCATAACACCCTGGATTGGGAGGGGGGAGATCTTTGTCGTCGCGCCAGAGAGGCTAGGCTGCTCTCGTGATGAAGTGCCGTACGGACCTATGATCACAAGGGCAGCGTAGCCCTGTGGCTATCGACATAAGCCCTCGTACCGCGGCAAGGTGTCCACCCTTCACGAGGGACCACTGTATAAACAGATGATAGAACTCACCATGACTTTGACTTTGACTTGACTTGAACTTCATATCTACAATCTCTGTTTCTCCTTCCTTTTTGGTAAAATCTCATCAACGACGGACACAAAGCAGCAAGCTACCTAATTAATATAATTTCATTGAATTAAATTGAATGCTCTATGATTAGTATTTTTTTATTATTAATTAAACGGTTAATTAGGTTAACGTGTAAAACCCAAACCATCGTTTTTATTTTGGTAAGTTGCGCCAACCGCTACATTGGTGACCCCGACGTAGATATGAAGGTCAAGTGCATGGTGAGTTCTATCATCTGTTTATACAGTGGTGGCTGCATTTGTAGTGCAGCATTAGGCTGACGTCCGAATTTCCTAGTGTTGCTACATATACATATCCACATGACAAATAAAATGAAATAAATATACCTAGTTTTATAATTTCATATTAAAGCAAGAGAGAGATGGGTATACGTGCACAGTTCCGCAAAAGATGACTTCTCCTGTATCAGCCTCGAGCTGCAGGACTATACCCTCTGGCTGATGTCCGCATACTGTCCGCACGATCGCCCCATCTCTGCACAGGATAGGCTCAGCAAGGCGGTAAAGGAGGCCCAACTCAAGGGGCTTCCGATAGTCATTGGAGCCGACGCCAACGCGGACCACCTCGCATGGGGCTCAACCGACACAAATACAAGGGGTGAGTCTCTTTTTGATTTTATCATAGAAAACAACCTCTGTATCTGTAACTCTGGGGACAAGCCAACTTTTGCCACCTCGAATAGGAGGGAAGTTCTAGACATTACTCTGGTTTCAGGACCTTTCTCTGACTTAGTTAAGGAATGGAAAGTTTCCGATGATAACTCCTACTCTGACCATATGTACGTAACTTTTAATCTGCTTTTGCGACCTCCGCCTATGGTGGTTTACAGGAACAGGAGACGTACGGACTGGGACCTTTACAAAGTGGTCTTGTCCTCTACCCTTCAAGAAAACACTTCTCACGGTAGATCTTGCCTACCGATAAGATCTGATGAAGCGCCTCTCTCAGACATATCGTTTGCTTCTCTCGGTGAGCTAGACTCACCGTCTAAGATACACGAAGCAGTAGATCTTGTCACCAATTCTTGTAACGCTGCCTTCATAGCAGCCTGCCCGGAGATTAAAAAAAGGGGTAGAAAGAAACCGTACTGGTGGACCCCTGAAATCTCCGAGCAAAGGAAGAACAGCAGAAAACTCTTTAATCAGGCAAAACAGACAGGGATCTGGTCCCCCTACAGGGACGCCTTAAAATCTTTTAAGAAGTTAACCAGGAGAGCCAAAAGGGAATCCTGGAAAAACTTCACAAGCAATATTGAGGAAGTCTCGGAGGCAAATCGCCTACGTAAGGTCCTCTCCAAAAACCCTACTCCTCTCAGCTGTACTCGTACAGCTGATAGAGAATGGGCCTCATCTAGTGCCGAAATCCTGGATACCCTGGTCACGGCCCACTTTCCGGGCAGCACCTCTCAACCATACCTACCCTCGAACTCGCAATCTAACCCAAGGCCGTCGCGGACCTTGGACCACATAGTCAGCAGAAAAGGAGTTAACTGGGCAATCAGGTCCTTCAAACCCTTCAAATCTCCGGGACTAGATGGTATATTTCCCGCCGAACTACAAGCAGCGAGCGATCTTATTAGTCCGCTGCTAGCTCAAATCTACAAGGCATGCCTCAACCTGGCCTATATCCCCACGGAATGGACCAAGGCAAAGGTAGTCTTTATACCGAAAGGAGGCAGGACATCCTGCAATAACCCAAAGGATCTCAGACCTATAAGTCTGACCTCTTTCCTCCTAAAAATTCTAGAAAGATTGCTAGATGCCTACATTAGGCGAACGGCAAATCCAGGACTAATCTCCAACAGCCAACAGGCCTACTCCAAGGGCAAGTCCGTAGAGACGGCTCTACACGCTATCACCTCTGGGATAGAGGAGGGACTTGCTTTCAAGGAGTTTACGCTCGGCATTTTTCTTGACATAGAAGGGGCTTTTAACAACGTTCTGTCAACAGCGGTAACGAGCTCCCTGCGTTTGCTGGGAGTGGAAGAGCCTCTAGTGGAGTTCGTTGAACTCCTTCTCCAAAGAAGAACCATTATTTCCGAAATGGGCAATTCTTCACTTAGAAGGTATGCCAACAGAGGAACCCCCCAAGGGGGTGTTCTCTCTCCTCTACTTTGGAACCTGACGGTGCACACTCTTTTATCTAGACTAAAGCACACCGGCTGCCAGGTCATTGCCTATGCAGACGACATAGCCCTGACGGCTACTGGCAAGCATCCTTCGGTGCTTAGCGAACTCTTGCAAAATGCTCTGAATCTAACAAAAACCTGGTCTGAGGAATGTGGACTAAGCATCAGCAGTGAAAAAACTGAGATGGTGCTCTTCACCCGCAGACGCAATATACCAGACTTCACCGCCCCATCGCTGAATGGGAGGATGATCAAACTCTCTTCCGAGGTTAAATACCTTGGCGTAATTCTTGACAAAAGGCTGGACTGGAGGCGTAATATGGAGGAACGCTCCAGGAAAGCCACAATGGCGCTCTACGCATGTAGGTCGGCAATCGGAAAAAAGTGGGGTCTTCAGCCCCACATTGTCCACTGGATCTACACGGCAGTGGTGCGACCTATACTATTCTACGCCGTCACCATATGGTGGCCGGCTCTCGAGATCGAATCTAACAAAACCAAAGCCACAAAGGTGCAACGGATGGCAGCAATGCTTATTAGCGGTGCCCTCCCCTCCACTCCCACCAAGGCTCTTGAAACCATACTTTTTCTTCTTCCCACTGACCTATATGGGAAATTTACTGCCAGTTGCAACGCAGCTAGGCTCAACGCACTAGAACCCTGGAGGGACTGCAGGTTTGGGCATACCCAAATCCTGAAGCAACTCCCCAACTCTTACTTAAAGCTGGACTACGCAATACCACGGCCTTGCTGGGATAACAAGTTCGAAACGTGGATCCCAGAGAGAAGCGAGTGGAAAAATTTCGTGGAACCGGGAAGTCAAGAAATCTCCGTTTTCACGGACGGCTCTAAACTAGACAACAAAGTCGGCAGTGGAATCTTCTCAAGTAAGCTCGACATTAATATGAGCTTACGCCTTCCAGACCACTGCAGTGTCTTTCAGGCTGAGCTTATAGCTATCTGGGAAGCTGCTCGCTATTTGACTAACCTGCCAGTGACTAACTCTATCTCCATTTTTTCCGACAGACAAGCTGCCATAAAATCCCTGCAAAGTAGTAAGACGTCGTCACTAGTGGCGATTAAGTGCAGGGAAGCTCTAAATAAGCTATCCGATAAGTGCAGACTGAGTATAATATGGGTCCCAGGCCATAGTTTTGTATCGGGTAACTGCGCTGCCGATGAGCTAGCAAGGAAGGGCACCTGTCTACATACAATCACACCGGCAGCTGGGTGAACCCCCCTCTAAATACATTCAAGCACTGGCTGCGTTCCCGGTTCATAGAACAAGCCGACGCAAGATGGGCCATGGAACCGACTTGCAGAGCGTCCAGGCAAGTTTGGCCCAAACTTAACGAAAAAAGGTCGCAATCGGTAATTCATCTGAATCGCCTATTCATTAGCCCACTAGTGGGCCTTCTTACAGGACACTGTCTTATGGGAACCCATGGCGCTCTCATGGGCCTCTATACAAATGACTTCTGCCGCAGCTGCAGGGACGAGGAGGAGATAGAAAGTGTAGAACACTATCTATGCCACTGTCCCGCTCTGTCGAAAACCAGGTACCGATGTCTCCGCAAACACTCCTTTGGATGCCTCGCGGAGCTAGAATCTGCAAATATAGATGATATTCTGCGCTACATCAGACAAACGCGCTGGTTTAGCTTCATGGGTGTATGAACTCCGGCCCTAAACACATGGAACCTTGGGGGATCCGTCTGTCTGTCATCACTATATAGAGTTGCAACGTATACGTTGCACTTTGTATGGGGGTGACGGGCGGACGGATCCCTTCAAGGTTTTTATGTGTTTTTGGGGCCTCCTGCCTCGACCCGTCCCAGCGGAGAGGTCGTATGTCAGAAGGTTTCTTACAAAACTTTTTGGGGGATGCGACCTTTCTGCTGGGTTAGGTCGATCTACAGAAAGGCCCACGTGAGCCTCCGCGTGGACTGCGGAGGAAGCCACTTTAAAATACATACATACATACTTTTTAACATTAAATTAAGTCCGGTGGTTTGTTCTTCAGAGCACGCGGTTCGTCGATATTGCGATACTACCTTAAGAACAACAGTGCAATTAGACGCTGGCAAGCATAAGTACTCAATGGCTTGATAGTAGACATCTCCTTTCAGCATTCAATAAATTCTGAGTTCGACTCTCGGTAAAGGCAATATAATAAAACTGTAAAATTTTTTGTTTTTTTTTTTTTTGCCTGAGAGAATCTTTGACTGAATTCCTCTCTTTCTTAATTAGACTGAACTGGACTCGTAGGGAGGTCATAGACCTCACTATCTGTAGTGAAGGCGCTTATGGGTGGGTCAGAAAATGGCGGGTTCTGGAAGAACATTCATTCTCCGACCACCGTTACATAGAAATGGTTTTAGACTTTATTGTAGAACAACCAATCATGAAGCGCAATCCACGTAACACAAATTGGCAGTTACACAATGAAATATTAGACAGAGACCTCCCAGTACTGCGTTCACAAGCCCCCTCATCAGTAGAGGAGCTGGAGGATCTTGTTACTACATTTACATCGGCGCTCTCAAATGCTCTAGGACAGGCTTGTCCAGTGCCAAAACCACGCGGTAAACACAGGCCACATTGGTGGTCCTACGATTTGGACTCGTTCCGCAAATCATGCCGGAAACAATTTAACAAGGCCAAGAGCCTCGGCTCTGAGCCTCATTGGCACGAATATAAAGCTAAACTTAGGGCCTACAAAAAAGCCCTGAGACAGGCGAAGAGAACTTCGTGGAGAAATTTCTGCACTGGCGTCGAAAAGGTCGACGACACAGCGAGACTTAGACGAGTCCTCTCGAAAAGTCAAACAGCCATCAGCTATTTGCGAAAAACTGACGGATCCTGGACCAGCACGGAAGAGGATACCCTTGAGCTGCTCTTGAATACACATTTTCCGGGGAATCTGCGTGACGCACCACTAGTACCTGCAACAAACCTGGCAGTAAAAATACCCATCACTGAGGAAAGGGTAAGGTGGGCAGTTAAGAGCTTTGAACCGTATAAGGCTGCCGGGCCGGACGGGATTATCCCCGCGCAACTTATAAACACGTTGGAGACATCAGCTAAATGGCTGGTATTTTTCTTCACAGCCTGCCTGGCTCTCAACCACATTCCGGGCTCCTGGAGAAGCGCCACGGTAGTGTTTATCCCTAAGGCTGGGAAGGCATCCCACTACGAGCCAAAAGACTACAGACCGATCAGTCTCTCGTCCTTTGTACTCAAAACCTTTGAGAGGATACTAAGCGACTACCTCTCAACGACTATTGATAGCAACCTAATCTCTAGCTATCAGCATGCATACACCAAGGGTAAATCAACAGAAACCGCTCTGCACAGCCTAGTATCTGTCATTGAGAAATCGCTGTGTGAAAAGGACTACTGTCGCGTGGCCTTCCTAGACATTGAGGGGGCTTTCAACAATATAAGCCCGGAGGCTATCAACTCCGCTCTAACTAATCTGGGCGTAGACAGACCTCTAACTGGTTTAATTGACCAACTTTTAATGGGAAGGAAAATAGCTTCTTCACTTGGTACGGTTGAGTTATCACGCTATGTCACAAGGGGAACACCCCAGGGTGGTGTTCTTTCCCCGCTTTTATGGAACCTCACAGTCAACTCGTTGCTACGTGACACAAGCTGGGGGGGGCGGGAAGATAGTGGCATACGCAGACGATTTAGCTATTGCATTCAGAGGCAAGTTCCCACAAACTCTGTGTGACCTGATGCAAGTAGCACTGCGAGAAGTTTCGACGTGGTCCTCTCGCTGCGGACTTAGTATCAACCCGGGGAAAGTGGAGCTTGTCCTCTTCACCAACCGGTACAAAATACCGCCACTAAGCCTACCAGAACTAGATGGCACGCGCCTGGGCTTGTCGGATAAGGCCAAGTTTCTAGGCATAGTTCTGGACAGAAAACTGAATTGGAAGGAGAATGTTCTTCAGCGCCAGAAGAAAGCTTGCATCGCTCTTTACACATGCAAAAGAGCCATTGGCAAAAATGGGGGCTCAGCCCTAGAGTATGCAGTTGGATCTACACGGCCATCATTCATCCAATCATGCTATATGGAGTCGTCGTATGGTGGCCTGCGCTGAGCAAGGCAACATACCTGAATCTGTTGCGGAAAGTCCATAGATCCAATATGATCTGTATAAGCGGCGCGCTAAGGACAACGCCCAACGAAGCCCTCCAGGTCATTCTGGGCATTTTGCCACTTGATCTGGAAGGGTTTCGGTCAGCAGCGGCATCAGCTCTGCGCCCAAGAGAAACCTCCAGTTGGGGTGCGGGTACTATTGGACACTCCAGTATTCTGGAATCGTACAGCTTTCTCCCTCTAAGCACAGATCGTTGTGCGACCACTACAGTCGGCGATAGCTGTTTCAAAATAAACATTCCCAGCAGAGAAGACTGGGAGAGGACGGATTGGTGTCCCGAAACAAATAGTGGCACTTACATATACACCGAGCTCGAAGTTGGACGGCAGAGTTGGAGGAGGGGTTTATTCAAGGGATTTGGACCTTGAGCTCTCCTTCAGACTACCTGATCATTGTAGCGTCTTCCAGGCGGAAGTCTCGGCAATCCTAGACGCCGCGGCCTGGTTAAGCAAACGTGTTATCGGAGAAGATATCGGTATTTTAAGCGATTGCCAAGCGGCCATCAAATCCCTTGGCTCATACACGTTCAACTCTGAACTGACGCTCAGCTGTCGTCGATCTCTTCAGAAGATGGCCCAACAGAACCGCGTAAACCTCATATGGGTCCCGGGACATAGGGACATTGAGGGAAACTGTAAGGCAGACGAGCTTGCCAGGCAGGGCACGACCGAGCAGGTTCTTCAGGATAAAGAGCGCTTAGGTATGCCGGTTGCCACATGCAAACTAATGCTGAAGGAGCACACACTCCGTCAAGCCAACGAAAGATGGCTGCAATCCCCAGGGTGTCGGATATCGAAACAAACCTGGCCAAAATGGGATCTTAAAAGGTCTAGACGCATTTATGCCCTAACTATTGATAGGGGTATTAACCGGTCACTGCCTCATTGGTAGGCATGTAGAAAGGCTAAGTGTGCCCTACCGACGATGCTGCAGGAGTTGCAAAGATGATGAGGAGGAGGAAACATTGGAACACCTCATCTGCAACTGTCCGGCTTTAAGCGGCGCGAGAACACGCTTTTTGGGAGCTCCGTTCCTGGATAGCCTAAGCCAGATCGCGGAACTAGACATAAAGGACTTGATAGCCTTCATAAAGTCATCTAAGTGGTTCGAGGAGGAGTAACGGTGTCGGTTTAGGAGTGTCAGTCCCGGGATTCTGCTATGTGGAAAATCCCAACAACTCAGGGATTTTCCATTTGGCTGGGTCCCGGGAATGACTTTCCTTGTGTTGGTGGTATCACAACGGGCCTTTCAAAACTGGCCTAAGTGTGCCTCTGCGGCAGCCACTTGAACCTAACCTAATTAGACTGAATATGGTATTAATTTAATACTTTTCGGCGTTGTTATATATAAACACCAAAATGGTATTAAAGTTAGACTTTTCTTTTTACTGTGCACGTCTACCACAATACCACGTCCGCTACGTAGCCTGGTTTCACGCAGAAACGTCGCTGGAACGTTTAGGTTATTCCCCATTTGGGTACGTGGAACGTGATGAATATGTACCTAGTACGTGCCCATTAGTCGTAGCAAATCATTTTAAAGTCACAACATTAGTCGACGCTCCCATTCTACTACTAATTGTGCTAGTTGGGATGTATTCCGAATATTCCATAAATTATCTGCGAATTACAATAGTATGTATTGCAGATGAAATAAACCATGCTATGTCGCTTAAACATACTCCCCGCCCTAGACGGCTTAGTCGTCTAGTAGAGAGCCATAGGTTGCTGGTTTGATCCGGATCTCATTTTGCTTGTGAAAAACCAAGATTTGTGGTTGCTACTATAAGCTATGTATTCCGAATATTCCATAAATTATCTGCGAATTACAATAGTATGTATTGCAGATGAAATAAACAAAACCATGTTATGTCGCTTAAACACATACCCTAACCTATATTCTGCCTTTACTGCTGTTGATGATATGTGATCTTCGAAGAATGGCGCCAAGTTGTCAAGCTCATCCGCTTTACTAAAATCAGCGAATCCTGGAAGAAGCAGATGGAAGCTCGGTAGAATATCTTCGTTTTCTAAAAATCGTAACGTTAAGTTTTCAAGTTATGAATCGGTGCATGGTAGGAATATGGCGATTCTGAAATACGCTTCAATCGACGTTGTTGCCGGGTTAGCTCGGTTTCTTTGACGCGATGCAGCACTGGGAGGACGGATTTCACCGTCAAAAAGTCTTCAGCGATTGTTTATGCGGAAAAACAAAGATTTACCCGAAGAAATCATCAGCAGATTTCGCGCAAAGACTGTATCAATTCTTTCGTGTGGTTCAGGGGCGTAGCCAGAAGAAAATGTTTGGGGTGGTTTTTAATTTTTTTTCTTTTAAATATTTTCCTAGCACAACTATTTACAAAATTATTTTATAGCATTTAAGAAAGATAAATATACACATATACATTAGACAGGGCCAAAAATTCCAAATTTCTTTTTTTTCAAAACTTATATTGATTTTCTGTTTAATAAAGGTGAAAAAAATTACTGTAATTTTTCAGATTTTTTTATTAAAGTCTAGAGGTCTATCTACGCTGGTTTAGATTTTACAGACTTTACCTCATATTTGGTATAAACCATTGTTGTAAAACACCATTTACCTGAACATATTTTTGAAGGAAATCGAATTCCCTACAAAATTTGCATTGACCAAAATTTTCTCAGACTAGCCATTTTCTAGTATTGTAGCTTCAAAAATTAGCATGTTTTCTCGATTTCCCATTTTTTCTTTCAAAAATTGTCAAAAATGCAAATATCCATGTACAATAAAGATAGATACAGATTCTTAAAAGAAATTGAGTTGGTTACAAAAAAGGTTAAACAACTTTTTTTTGTAAAGTTACTTTTTCAAAACTTATTTAGTATTAAATTTAAAAAAATCATATTTCCGTATTTTTTTGGTGTTTTTGATCCAATTTTTTTCCTAAATTTTGTTTATTGATATTCTTCATGATTAATTATCATTATATCATCAATATTAAAACAAAAAAATATACATTTCTCATATTCCGCAAACATATTTTTGCTTAATATAGGCTTTCTCTGCGGAGGTGTAGTTCTACAGTCTTCAAATAGCGCAGCCACAAAAAAAAAACAAAAAGTTGACGGATCTGTGACATCAATACATTAATTTTCACGTATTTTAGCGAGCTTAATCCAAATCCGTGATCAGAATTAGCCTAACAGGTCGCAGTTCTTCACTAACCTTCACAAAATAATATTGTACTTTTTTGCACGGTTAGGGCCGAACCTAGGGCCCGTTGTTAAATTCTGATATCGAATTCGGATTCAGCATCCAATGTCCCTTAAGATAATGTATTTAGCTTTATTCGATGTTGATTTTTTCAAACCAAAATCGGGAATTCTGAGAAAATTTCAGTCTAGGTAGCTTTTGTAGGGAATTCAATTTCCTACAAAAATATGTTCAGGTAAATGGTGTTTTTCAACAATGATTTGTCGCTTTTATACCAAATTGGAGGTTAAGTCTGTAAAATCTAAACTAGCGATGATAGACCTCTAGACTTTAATAAAAAAATCTGAAAAATTACAGTAATTTTTTTCACCTTTCTTAAACAGAAAATCAATATAAGTTTTGAAAAAAAAAGAAATTTGGAATTTTTGACCCGGTCTAATATACATACATACATAGATACCTGCCAATAAATGTTACTTTATGAAGACATATATAACAAGGGCCAGCCTTCTTTTTATACCTTTCATGAACATGAAATGGTATTATAACTTTGGGCGGTAGTTTGTAAGTATGAGAGGAGGACCCATCAATAAGTATATCGAAATGATCAGAATGACGAGATGAGTTTATTTAGCCATGTCCGTCTGTCCGTCTGTCTGTCTGTTTGTCTGTCTGTTTGAACGCAAACTAGTCCCTCAGTTTTTGATATATTTGGCTGAAATTTTGTATGCGGCCACCATTTTCTAATATAGGAATCATTTGTCGGAACCAGCAATATCGGACCGATATTACACATAGCCCCCCTTACAATCATTTGTTTCGATAAACGGATTTTGGTAGATAACTCCTGAAATTATATAGGTAGGAAAGAGAAATTTCGTAACAATTGCTCTTTTATAATGTGAAATGTCGATGTCAAGAATCAATGAGATTGAACCAATATAACACATCGCCCCCATATAATCGATAGTTCCAATAATTTCGGTATGAGCTAAAGTTAAATTGAGACAGGCTGTATTGGAGATCGAACAGTGAAAATCGTGACGCTTATTCATGAAAGGTATATAGCTTTCGGCACAGCCGAAGACAGCTTTCCTCACTTGTTTTATTTGTCATTGAATCTATTACACGAAAAAAATACCTGTCACGAGATAGCATTTTTCTGGTAGATCTCAATGAGATAAGAAGAACTGCGTACAAGAAATTTGCCGGACACCCTCAAAATCTTGAGTTAGGGGTCAAAACCGGTTTTTCGTACCTTTGCACACTTATGACCCTGAGTCTTAGGTGTATGGATGTAACAGCCATGGATCGCGTCAAAATGGATTTAACGTGTGACACCCCTCTTATGCAAACGGCCCAAAAGCCCCTGTTATGGAATTGACGTTTTTCGATTATCATGCAATCGAAATTTTTGCAAACATGTCATGAAAACTAGTTTTCACATATACAGTTTTATATCTCAGGGGTGGTTTAAACCCCTAAAACCACCCCCTGGCTGCCCCCTGGTGTGGTTTATAGCAGAGATAAAGTCTAGCCCCCTCATTCATAAAAAATAAAATAGGTTTAATAAGCTCTTATAATTCAAAATTTGTATGGAAACGTTATTTTAAAAATCTTTATAAAAGAATTTTATTTTTTATGAATATGGGAGTAAAGATTTTTCTTGGAGAAACACCGATAGTGGAAGAGTCCAACTAAGCAGTTTTTCACATACAAAAAGACTTACGATAAATTGAATTGAATTAAAGCAAAAGAGCAGATGCTGTTGCAGATATCGACCACGTTTCGCCAGCTACTTCCTCTAGACTGATAGCAATGCATTCAAAAAGTTCCATGAATGTGATTATGCTATCATGTCCTTCAATGAATCTGGTTTCACAAAACCGAAGCAGTTGCTTTTTTTACTTTCGGGGGCATACTTTTTGACCCTTTTGCAAAAGATCTTGCTTGCATTTGGAGTGTTTCTGAATATATTCATAATTTGACCAACAACTCCATGACAGTTATGGATGGCAGGGGTCGTCTTTGCACTTGAAACAATAATAATCGACATACCGTAGACATAGTGATAATTGCTCAGTGCCGCCTAGTACCAAATTAAATTTCAATCCTTAAAATTTTATCTTCATTTCATAATTGTTACGTTTTTAATGGAAATAAAAAATAAATATATAGTAGAAAATTTCATGAACTATTTGACCGATCGAATAATTTATTTAAATTATTCTTTTTTGTTATTAACGAACAAACAAACAATACCAGTTACCGTGATTGCAATTTCGTTCTTGCTTGTATTTGTTGTTAGAAATTTTTCTTTTTACCCTTTATAGTGGCCATTGAACCGAGGAGAAATTAGGAATTTCTAACCGCAGCGTGTCATACTAGTTACACCAACACTACTTGTTTGATTTCGTGAGATAATTGCTACTAATTGCTTCGTCAATACGTGTATTTTTGATGTTTTTTTTTTGTTGTATATGTATGAATACATATCTATTTGTCTTAAGATAACACTACAGCGACATTTGTTGCTTAAGAGGTGTGACTAGGGCTTTTCAACTGCATCCTCTGTTACGATTTTGCAGCGCCACGGGTCCTTGGCGAGAATATGAAAGCTTGATGTTATGGTCATTTCAGTTACACAGTAGACAATTTCATGGACTATTTGACCGATCGAATAATTTATTTAAATTATTTTTTTTTTTGTTTTTAACTAACAAACTGAGCAACAACTCACAAACAAACAATACCAGCTACCGTGATTGCAATTTCGTTCTTGCTAAGGAACTAGACGTACGGCTTTGTATTTGTTGTTTCATTTTTCCCTTTATAGTGGTCATTGAACCAAAAATAAATATAGTTTAAAAAAAACTAAAACACACGCTTTTAGAGAGTATTGAACTAAAAAGTTGAAAATAATTTTAAAAACCCTACATAGTAGTAATAAGGAAATAGGGTTGTCTGCTTTGTTCCATAATTTTTGTATGTTTAAAATATTTATTTATTTTTTTTTTTACTTTTTAGTTAAATGTGCTATGAAGTTATCGATGAATATATCGAAATATACCACAGCGCAAACGAAACTTCTATAGATCGTAGGCAATTTTCAAGGTTTATATAAATATATTGTAACTAAACGTTGCCCTGCCACAAATTTATTTCCCTGCATGTTTCTCTAACCCGATCCCTATATCTATTTTAATCCCTATCTTCTTCGTATAGGAGGAACCACGCCCCCACGCACGGGTGGTAGGGATTGATCTTATATTACTCCTCACAAAATTTCAGTAGTCTAACCTTAATACTTCCAGAGATATGGACTATGAAGTATTTCATTCGTATGGGAGGTGCCACGCCCCCTTTTTTGTTATCTGCTCGATATCATACAGCTTCTCACCAAATTTCCGTGGTCTAACATAAATACTTCCAGAGATATGGACTATGTAGTATTTCATTCGTATGGGAGGTGTCACGCCCCCTTTTTCGTTATCCCCAATTTTTATGAAGGTGGTAGAGCTCGACATCATACAGCTTCTCACCAAATTTCAGTGGTATAGCATGAATACTTCCAGAGATATCGACTATGAAGTATTTCATTTGTATGCGGGGTGCCACGCCCCCTTCTTCGTTATCCTCTGCTTTTATTTATTTATTCATTCAGTCTATGATTATTCATCTTACAGACTATATACAAAGAAAAGTTAAAATTAAAAATTTAAAAGTATAAAAATATTACAAATATTAAAAAATAAATATACAAATGTATCATAAACTTAGTTCAATGGCAGACTTAAAAGTTACTCGTGGCAAGGAAAAGTCAAAAGTTAGACTCTTCGAGAGCTTATTATATTCAGTAAGGGCACGAAAGATTGGGTTAAAATGGTAGTAATTAGCTCTGGGAGCAATCAAATAAAAAGGTAAGAACGAGCGAAGGCACCTGTTAGGAACATTAAATGTCACCTTCTCAAGGAGGCCTGGACAATCTAAAGACCCAACAATGATGTCGTAGACAAACATGAGCAAGTGAACTCTTCTTCTACAGTCAAGGGATTGCAGATTAATAAGCAAACATCGGGAGGAATATGAAGGGAGCGGGTCATCGAAATTTAGCGAGCTTAGGGCAAAGCGTATAAATTTACGTTGAACCCTTTCAATTCTTGCAGAATGGCTGGTATAGATAGGGTTCCAGATAATGGAGGCATATTCTAGTTTTGAACGCACTAGAGATATGTACAAGGCTTTCCTGGTATAGGGGTCACTGAAGTCTTTGGCATATCTACGAAGGAAAGCGAGGTTGGAGTAAGCCTTCGGAAGCACATAAGATATATGATTGACAAAGGAAAAGCTTGTGTCAAAAACGACACCTAAATCAACAATTTCAGAGACCGAGGCCAACTGACGACCCGCGATGTAATAGAACGAGGGGAGAGAATTAGAGGACTTGGTGAAAGACAAATGGAAACATTTTTTAACATTTAGGAAGAGCTTGTTTGCAAAACACCAATCGACAAGATTATTTAAGTCATGCTGCAGAAGGAAAACATCAGATGGAGAATTAATCCTACGAAAAATTTTTAGATCATCAGCGTAGAGTAAAAACCCAGAGGATTTAAAACATGACCCAATATCATTAATAAAAAGAACGAACAAAAGTGGGCCAAGAATACTACCCTGAGGGACTCCCGATGTTGCAACAAAAGGTTGAGAAAGACAGCCTTCTATTTCAACACACATAGTCCTGTTCGATAGATACGATTTCAACCAGCTTAAAAAGGCAGAACGGAAGCCAATATACTCAAGTTTAAATAATAAGATCTGATGGGAGACTTTATCAAAAGCCTTCGAGAAATCGGTATAAATGGTATCCCCTTGCGACCCATCCTTGAAAGCAGAAATATATAAATCAGAGAAATAAGCCAGGTTAGTAACAGTAGAGCGCCCAGAAACAAACCCCTGCTGGTGCGGCTCAACAATACTCTTGATCACAAAGGACAATTTTTCTTTAATAATTTTTTCAAATAGCTTAGAACAGGTTGTAAGCTTAGCGATAGGCCTATAATTAGCGACATCATTTTTATTCCCCGACTTGAAGATTGGAGTGACGGATGATTTCTTCCACCTGTCAATAAATGTTCCCGAAGACAGAGATATGTTAAAGATATGACATAGAGGGAAAGATAGAGACAGACTACAATGCTTCAGTACAAAAGCGCAGAGACCATCACTGTCACATTTTAGCGAAGGCTTCAATGTGTACATAGCATTGCTAACGTCTTCCACAGTGATAGTGAGGGATCCAAAATCAAGGCACTCGAAAGGGCATGGGTGCACATAGTTGCAGCTCTGAGCACTTAAGTCCGGTTCAAAATTAGACTTGAAGAAATCTGCGAAGAGTTCGACCGTATCTACTAGAGAGTTTGAAGAGACGTCATTCCACTTCATGCAAACTGGTATGTTGGAAGAGCCATGTTTGGAACGGATAAAGTTCCAGAAAGCCTTAGGGTTATCTTTAAGCTCACTCTCGAGCCTACGAAGATATCGATTATATAGGAACTTATCAAGATTATTAAATTGCTTCACACTCTGTAGGTAATTATCTCGGAGGATAGAGTTAGAGGGAT
The DNA here is from genome assembly GCA_964058755.1 of Campiglossa producta. Classification (NCBI taxonomy): domain Eukaryota; kingdom Metazoa; phylum Arthropoda; class Insecta; order Diptera; family Tephritidae; genus Campiglossa; species Campiglossa producta. The sequence goes on along the minus strand of CAXKVI010000018.1, from coordinate 519,788 downwards.
TTAACTTGCATAATTTATTGCATTTGTTACGCTTATTTTTTAACTTCTTAAGGGTTTTGTTATACCACGGTAGCTTATGCAATCTGGCCTCAGAAGGAGGAACAGTGCAATAAAAAAACTCAGTCAACTTTGATAAAAAGGTTTCAAAACAAACACCGACATTATCCGACGAAAAAATATGTTCCCAGTTTAATTCAAACAGCATGTCATTAAGCTGGCCGAGGTTAGTAGACCGAAAGTTGAAAGAGGAATTCCTTAGAGGCGATAAAGCAGGGATAGCGTCAAAGTTTTGCAAATAAATATCAAGCGGAACATGATGTTTGTCAGAAGAACATGAGGGAAGGGTACTCTCGGAGAGACCAACTATTAAATTTTCATCAACAAACACAAGATCAAGTAACCTGGAAAGCGCATTAAATTTGCTATTAATTTGTAAAAGATTACAACTTAAAAAACTATCAATAACATTAATTTCGTAAGACCGCGTAACATTTGTAGGCGTTAAAAACCCATTATTTTGAAAATCTAACCAAACAATATCACAGAGATTAACGTCACCGAGAATGCAGAAATGAGCAAACGGATTAGTTTCACATAGGTTGACAATATTTTCGATATGATAATTGTATAAGCTTTCACTACTGTTTGGAGGAATGTATGAGACACAGATAAATATAGTACGGGATGATCCAAAAATGCCGACACACAACTGATCAATTAAGGAGTCAGCGTGCAACAGTTGATATACGGAAGCGCTTAAGCTTCTCTTAACAGCTATTAGGACACCACCTCTTCTTCTCAAACCAGTCTTGACCGCATCCCTGTCCTTCCTAAACGTATGGAAAATATCAGGATCAAAGTATTCCTCATCGTAAAAGTCAGCATTGAGCCAAGTTTCAACAAAAACGAAAACATCATAGTCCAATCGTGAAGCAGAAACGAAGATTTCTTTGGATTTTGTACGCATGCCGCCCATATTGTGGAAATAGATCTTTAATGATGTGTCACTACTTATATTTTTAGGAGCGTTAGATATAATATCCTTAGGTTTCGAGGGATAGCTAGGTATCGCTAGGTTGGCTTTGGAAGAAACGAAAGGGCCGAACATTAATATCTGCTGGCCAAACGTTGGGATTCATAATTTTATCAAACAAAGCAGAGGTGACACCAAGTTTGAAATTTACGCTCTGGAGAGTATCTAGCGGAACCCCATTCTTGACAGGAATACGGCAAGAAATGTGCTTACGGTCAACAACGGCATGTTTCGAAACATAGTCAATAACATTTTTCGAAGTCACTGTAGGCTTAAACGAAGAAATATGCACCCATTTCATTTTTATAACAGCTTCGAGCTCTGCAGTCATATTACGGCCATGAACTTCACCCCAACTACCAGGGCTATACTTTTGACGCGTAGAGTTGTTTACATCAGTGTCAGCTGTAGTAGCAGTAGCAGAAGTGAGCGAAGTTTCAACTGCAGTGACAGAAGCAGCAATTGGTGGGGCGGCAGCGCATTCGGCAAACGACAAATTGGACCGAACAGCAGTAGCATTCGTAGCAGCACTGACATTGTTACCAGCACTATTGGACGGTAGAGTAGTAGTATTCGTAGCAGCACTAACATTCGTAGCAGCACTAACATTCGTAGCAGCACTATTGGACGGAAGAGCAGTAACATTCGAAGCAGCACTAGCATCGCAATTAGGAGAAATAAGCGAAGAACTAGTGTTAGCAGCAGCAGCATTGACGTTGGTATTATCGGCAGCAGCAGCGGAGACAGGTCGCTTTGTTGCTGAACCCGAACCAATCTCACGATTTTTCTTCAAACCTTCTTTCTTCTTTCGTCAAAACTATGTGATTGGCTTTATTCACAGAATCAACAGCAGTAGATGTTAGGTCAATTGTTTTGTTTACTTGTTTACCTTCGATCAACGAACGAAGGGAGCTAATATCAGCCGTAAGAGAATCACACTTTTGCAAGAGCTTGTTATTGTCATCTTTTAGAGCATTCACCGTTGATATGATTTGCTCATTTTCTTTACGAAGAGCAGCAAAGGCACTACCAATATCAAACAAAGGTTTTTGTTGGTCACTGTTGTTGTCATTCAGCTTTCGACAATTATTCGCAGATACGTGGAGAGGGGTTGGAGGCGGAGTGCGTATGGAAGAGCGACGCTGAACAGAACAAACTTTACAAAAGAAATGTGTGTTAGATGCGAGCAAATATTCGAGATCATCCGATGACATATCAACACAGTTTAAATGAAAAAGTTCATTGCACTTAGCGCGCATCACTGTTTGTTGACTACGATCCCTTTGTCCACACAAACACGGCATGATGAATGTTATTTATTATTTAATTATTTAGTTATCCAATTGATTTTAAATAAATAAATAGAATCAAACAAACTTTTTGGAATTAAAATCCAGAAATAAGAGTCACTGTCTCAAATAGCAATATAAGCAGGAACTATTTAGCATTTAGAAAGGCAGATAATAGCCACAAACCACGGAGCGAAAAAAAAATATACGTCCGCACTGTTCAACTGTTATGTTTTTTATGAAGGTGGTAGAGATCGATCTCGTACAACCCCTCACCAAATTTCAGTGGTCTAACCCGAATACTTCCAGAGATACGGTCAATGAAAAATTCCATTTGTATGGGAGGTGCCACGCCCCCTATATATATCAAAATATTTTTTAGCCTGTGACCATCTCTGGAAGATATCCAGTGCGTGTGTAAAATTTGGTAACGATCGGCTCATTCGTTTAGAAGCCAAGTTCGTCTATATATAGATCAGCGATGCTCAAACGCACACTACCAAACTGTGCGATTGTGTTGAAGTATGAGAGAGCTTCTTACTACACCCAAAAAAATTCCAAATACCCAATTTACAAAAATTTTGCATAAAAAAAATAAATAAAAATTAAAAGGGTATTAGTAAAGTAGTAAGGCAACAAAATGCATTTTTTGAATACAAATTTATAAATAAAAAAAAAATTATGAAAAAATGTAGAGAACAACTACACCTTTTTGAGTTTATATCAGAAAGTTCCAATTAATATTCAGGAAATTAAAATTCATATTCAGAATTTTCATTTGATATTCAGAAAATTACATTTCATATTCAGAATTTCCATTTCATATTCCGAAAGTTACAATTCATATTCAGAAAGTTACAATTGATATTCAGAATTTCCAATTGATATTCAGAAAGTTACAATTCATATTCAGAAAATTACAGTTAATATTCAGAAAGTTACAGTTCATATTCAGAATTTCCATTTCATATTCAGAAAGTTGCAATTGATATTCAGAAATTCACAATTCATATTCAGATAGTTGCAATTCATATTCAGAGTGTTCATTTCATATTCAGAAAGTTGCAATTGATATTCAGAAAATTAAAATTGATATTCAGAAAATTACAATCGATATTCAGAAAATTAAAATTGATATTCAGAAATCCAAATTTATATGAAAAAATTTTAAATGCGGAACAAAGAGATTTTCTGAATATGAATTGGAACTTTCTGAATATCAAATTTAATTTTCTGAATATCGATTGTAATTTTCTGAATATCAATTGTAACTTTGTGAATATGAAATGAACACTCCGAATACGAATTGCAACTATCTGAATATGAATTTTAAATTTCTGAATATCAATTGCAACTTTCTGAATATGAAATGGAAATTCTGAATATGAACTGTAACTTTCTGAATATTAACTGTAATTTTCTGAATATTAATTGTAAATTTCTGAATATCAATTGGAAATTCTGAATATAAATTGTAACTCTCTGAATATCAATTGTAATTTTCTGAATATGAAATGGAAATTCTGAATATGAATTTCAATTTTCTGAATATGAAATGGAAATTCTGAATATGAATTGTAACTTTCTGAATATCAATTGCAATTTTCTGAATATAAAATGCAACTTTCTGAATATAAACTGAAAAAGTTGTAGAAAAAAATTACAAAAAATCAGGAAATTTTATTAACGCTTAAGATTAGTATCTTATAGTAAAATTCAACTAGCTACAAAACTGCGTACTCGAGAAATGTCTAAAAACTCCATGCCAGAAGTTTCAAGTTTTGCCGAAAACTTGGCGAATTTTCCTAAACTTTGCACAAGCTTTTAACTTTAATTTATTTCTGTTGCAGATTTGGCCATTTTTGAAATTAAAATTATTAAAAACACGGAAATAAATAAATATCTTAAGAACAAAACTACTTTCATGCGTAGCAGTCAACAGTCGTTGATTAAGTGATTCGCAAACGCACTTTAATTTTCCACAATGTATAGAGAGCGCTTGACTTGTACGTGTGAACAAATCTATGATAGAGCAATAAAGTCGGCCGCCCGCGGGCTAGGTAATGATCGTCACTGATATAGATACATAATTGAATTTTATATATATAGATATAAACGAAACCGGTGGACCTCCCCTTTATTTTGATACCGATATTGTAGGCAATTTTCTATGTTTTTTGGCAACCAAATTTTGACTCATAACTCAATTATCCATAAATGTATAATATTTCAAAGTCCAATAGAAACTGTGGACCGGCTAGACTGAAGAAGTTACAGAAGATACAACAAGCAAACATACATATATACAAGTATATGTACAAGTAAAGCTAATGAAAGGGTAGTAAAAAAAATAGTATTATGGGGGAAATGCTTAGGGTGCTCGATATACGAATATTATGGCACAAAGCGGACTACGCTTTTTCCACTATACTACTATGTAGGGTTTTTTAAATTATTTTCAACTTTTTAGTTCAATACACTCTAAAAGCGTGAGTTTTAGTTTTTTTAAACTATATTTATTTTTTTACTTTTTCATTCCGGTTGAGTACAACTACACACTGTACCCATGGTATCTGCCGGGCCAGGGCCTTGTGAATTAAGGTAACGATATGTATTTTCTACAAATATTGATCTAGATGCCTGAAATTTGACATCTGAAATCACTGAAGACCAAGAAATCGATCAGTATAAAAAGTTATCTACTTTAGCTAATAACTAAGAGTTAATTAGCGAACCGTAGTTAATAACTTTTGAACCGAATAACTATTTGCTCCAAAATTTTGGGAGAACCTTTAAAGTACCTTCAGGAAGAAGCACACAACAACAAAACACTGTACCATATGATTTGTAAGATTCAAAAGTGAATTTTGTGGGGGTTAAATTTGTTCCAGCGATAGCTTGCATATTGCACAGTACATTTTAAGCCCGTCCTTAAGGGGTCGTGCATATATGACGTCACGCGATTCTTGGTAGTTTTTGACCCCCCCTCCCCCATGTCACACCCAGTCACAAACGCCAGACCCCCCCTCCTCCCCCTCGAATGTCACATCACACCCTTAATAAATATAAATTCAATATTTATTTGACATAAAATCTGATACATATTTAGAATGTTTATATTAATTATTAAATAATATTTGCCAATCGAAAGAATGAAAACGTGCTAAATTTGAAAACGTTCATGGACGTTGCACGCTAGAAAACATGCAAAAAATAACGTGACATCACGTAAGTGCTACTCCCCCCCTCCCCCCATGTCACATTTCGTCACAAATCGCAGACCCCTCCCCCCCCCCCCCCCCCTCAAAGAGCGTGACGTCATATATGCACGACCCCTAAGAATAATGTACGTCATATAACACTGGTCAACAACATTTTTGTACATGGGTCGTGCGTATATTTTTTTATTGCTATTGCACCCAGAAATAAGAATATGAACATAAACAAGTTTTTGATTTGGTTTTGTTCGAAAAAAATGAGAAAAACGAAAAACATGAAAATTCATCAAAATTTGGCATAGATTTGATTTATTCTATTATAGTTGTTTCTGAATACTTGACACATAATCATATTTTCTACTATATTCTGTTTATTTTGTACGAATACATTTAATAGTCACTGTACTTAACTAAGTTATTTTTTATAATAGTAACAGTTTTCTCACTGCATTCATTGATACATAGGGATTATGTAAACAACAGTACTCAATGCTCTGCGATAACTAGTTATTGGATACATAGTGAGATATGTTAGCATATGGAATGAGAGTACATATGTATGTAAGTTCTTTGGTACCAAAATTGCTATCAATTCATATTAAAAGCATTGTTAACTTTAGTCTAGCGATGAAGCTGTACGTGAATAAATCGTCTTAAACCTTTACCCGTGTTTTCAATTAGTCGTAGCCTTCACGGCATTCATCGTCATAAGAACTGGTCCTTCGAGCCGGATTGGCTCTTTTTCGTTTTTCAATTATTGAATCAAAAGTAATTTAGTACAGTATCGGTAACATGTCCGAAGAGTACAATCTTCTTGTTCAATTTCGTGGCCGTCTCAAGGGTTCCATAACGAGGATCTTACGAGAGACCAGGCCAACACCAGGCTCGAACGCCTGCAGGAGGCATGGAACGAGTTTGTGCATACTACCGATCAAATGTATAAACATGTAGGTACCCCGAAATACGTTGATCCCGAGGTAGACTACGCACTGTATGAGGAAAAATATATGCAAGCACGTGGGCTTTTTCTAACCCTCAAATCGGGCCTGCCTTCCCTCGAGAACAACGACGAACCCAGCGCTCATGCAGATAAGGTCGACAGTGTCATTTCAAGGTTAGCTGAACAGCAGGCATCATTGCTTGAACAGTTTGCGCACGTTTCGAAATCATCAAAACATGTCTACAATGATTTATCTAAAATAAATATTCCGCCCCTTTCGGGAAATTATAAGGATTGGCCTACATTTCGCGATTTGTTTGTCAGTTCCGTGGATTCGAAATCCACTTTAACTAAGGTTCAGAAATTTCACTACCTAACTTCGTTACTGCGGGACGAAGCCGCAAGTTTAGTTAAGCACTTGCCAGTGACAGACGTCGCCTACCAAACGGCATGGGAAAGGCTAATTGATCGCTACGATCGCCCCCGACACATAGTTAACTCTTTCATCGATATGTTTATGAACCTTTCAACAACGTCGGTTGAAAATCCTGCTTTGCTACGCAAAATCTCTGATGGAGCTAATGAAGTTATTCGCGGCTTATAAGCTTCAAACCAAAATGGTCGCGATTGCTGGCTCATTTATCTGTTGTTAGCCAAAATTGATCCCGAGTCTAGGCATCGTTGGATAAATGACAGCAAAAATAAATCTGTACCCTTCATTGAGGAATTTTTACGATTCTTAGACAATCGTTGCGAAGAGTTGGAGTTAGGTGATCGCAAACCTAGTATCTCGTCGAAGACATCTGGGGCCGGTACTAAGCTGAGCAAGCAGTAGTCGCGTGCGTTAGTAACCACTGACTCAAATACATCAGCAACATGTGCTAAATGTAGTTCTAAGGAACATAGTATCGCAAAATGCCCAGCGTTTGCTTCACTTAGCATCGAAAATCGTCGTAATTTTCACTCTGTTTTAATTGCCTGAGATGTGGTCACTCCTCGTATTCATGTTCAAGCAAATTCCGCTGCAAGGAATGTCATCGGCGACATCACACTTTGGTTCACCCTGTGACAGAGACGTCGTCGTCAGTACATGCAGTGAGCGCATCTCCCAACTCTTCTGCTTCCTCGTCGAACCCATGGTCCGCCATAACACATGTTACTCGCTCAGGCCCAACGGGTAGTTTCGAGTACACAAGCACAATTGACTACTCACAAGGTAGCAGCAATGATTTTATTCTGCCCACAGCTACTGTTTATGTTCAGACTGCAGCGAATCGCTATAAACCATGTCGTATTTTGTTGGACTGCGCCTCTGAACTTTCGTATATTACGGAGCGGTGCGCTCAAAGCCTAGCGCTCTCACGTTCTCATTCTCGTGTTGTTGTGTCAGGTATATCATCGGTAAATGCCGAAACTATGCGTGGACAGTGCGCTCTACATATCAAATCTAGAGTAGGTAATCACATGTTGGATGTCAACGTTCATGTTCTTAGCAGAATTACATCGCAACTCCCACGAGAGCCAATAAACCCAACTGCCATTAGTCAGCTAGGCAAGGACACATGAGGCAGTTGAGTTCTGATGAAATTGAAGTTAATGACGGGAAATGTTTTTACATGCCTCACCATCCAGTTCTGGGGCAAAAACTGCGAGTGGTTTTTGATGGCTCATTTAGAGATACGAACGGAGTTTCACTCAATAATGCCCTATGCACCGGTCCAAATATCCAGCGAAAATTATTTTCCGTTTGCTTTCGGTTTAGATTGCATAGATTTGTCTTTTCAGCCGATATAGTTAAAATGTTTCGGCAAATCTGGGTTGCCGAAGATTATCGGAATTATCAGCGCATTTTGTGGCGGGAGTCTCCCACTGACCCGATTGCACATTTTCAGCTTTGTACTGTCACTTATGGTACTTCAGCCGCACCCTTCTTAGCCGTAAGAGTCTTGAAGCAGCTTTCGCAAGACTACGCTGAATTATACCCGGTAGCATCGAAAATACTAGAAGACGATTTTTACGTGGATGACGTATTGACCGGTGCTGATACCGAGGAAAAACTGCTTTAGGTAAGGGATGAGCTGTGCCAATTAATGTCACGTGCCGGCTTACAATTGCCCTAAAATGAATTCAACCCACCAAGATCAAAACATATTGAAGTGTGCTGAAGACGACACAGCTAAGGTTTTGGGCTTACGTTGGAAGCCCGTAGAAGATTTTTTAGCTTACAAGGTATGTGTTGAAGAGTCGGCTATCGTTAATAAAAGAAAGCTGTTGTCGGAATTGTCTTGCATATTTGACCCATTGGGATTACTGGCCCCTGTCATTGTAGTACAAAATTCTGCTTCAGGAATTATGGTTACATAACTTGGATTGGGATAGCCCGCTGCCTAGTTCACCCACACACACCTATGGCTAAAATATCGCAACGATATGAAGAATATAAAAAATATAGCTATTCCCCTACAGGGGTTTTGCGATGCATCTACGCGAGCCTATGCAGCCGTGGTCTATTGCAGAACCAAGGATCAACCTGGTGATTATCAGGTGCATCTCGTTGCGGCTAAGACGCGGGTAGCTCCGTTAAAGCAAATATCGCTGCCGCGACTTGAGCTATGTGGTACATTGCTATTATCACGTCTCATTAGCGTTATAAGGGAAATGTTGCCACAAAAAACTATTTCAGTTAATGCTTGGTGTGATTCGACGGTCGTTCTCGCTTGGCTCTCCCAGTCACCAGCAAGGCTCAAAACCTTTGTTGCGAATCGCACTTCGGAAATTATTAATATTTTGCCTCGGCGCGAGTGGAACCACGTTCCATCCAAGGAAAATCCTGCTGATTGCGCTAGTCGTGGAATGCTTGCTACCGATCTGCTCAATTTAAGCCTTTGGCTTGGTTACGTGGCGAAAATCGCTTTCAAATGGCTGTAATGAAGATGGCCCCTACTAAATCAATTACAGACTCTGATGTGAACATGGAATTTAAGGTTAACACAGTGAGCTTGGTTTTAACTGAATGTCATCACCCACTTGATAAACTAGTCGAAAACTTATCTTCGTGGAGCAAACTAGTCAAAATCGTTGCCTATGTTCTGCGGTTCGTCAAACGTATACATCCACATAACAGGGAAATCACCGCATTTGACATTTCACGAATTCGAAGATGCAAGGCGAGTTCTTTTGAGATATGCACAAGACTCCTTTAAAGAAGAACGAGATAATTTAGCGCAACGAAAGGGAATTCATTCGAGGTCCAAGCTCCTGAAACTGAATCCATTTCTTGACAATCACGGCCTGATGCGGGTTGGAGGTCGAATTCGTTATGCCGAGATAGATAGGAATGCAGTCCATCCGATCATTCTACCGAAGTTGCACCGAATTACTCATCTCATTGTACAGGAGGAGCACATCAAAAATTTGCATGCTGGTGTGTCAGCACTTTTTGTAATTATACGGCAAAAGTATTGGATCTTGGGCGCTAGAAACATTATTCGCAGCCTCACCTTTAAGGGCATGAAATGCTTTCGCCAACGACAAATATCTACGCAACAAATGATGGCAGATCTACCTGCGATTCGAGTGCGACAGGCCTATCCGTTCGAAAACACTGGATGTTCTAACCTTCGATCAAATGCATACTCTGTTGGCGCAGATAGAAGCAGTGGTTAACTCACGGCCACTTGGAGCCGCGCTCGACACCGATACTAATTATCTGAAGTTGAACCGAATAAACTTGACTACTCGCAGCACGTCAAAACATGATGCAGAGCTTTTGGCAACGATGGCACATGGAGTATTTAACATCATTGCAGCAAAGGCCAAAATGGACGAGGGTCGCTCCAAATATTTCTATTGGGGGCGTAGTGGGCGTAAAGGAAAATAATGTCCCTCCTGCTAGATGGTTGCTCGCTAAGGTTATGGAAACATACCCAGGAAAGGATGGCCTTGTACGGGCAGCAAAGTTAAAAACAGCATCCGGTGAACTAACTCGCCCTATAACGAAGGTTGTTGTGCTGCCTACATTCTGAAACACCGTTTCAGGGCGGCCCGGGATGTTTCTGAATACTTGACACATAATCATATTTTCTACTATATTCTGTTTATTTTTTACGAATACATTTAATAGTCACTGTACTTAACTAAGTTATTTTTTATAAGTGTAACAGTTTTCTCACTGCATTCATTGATACATAGGGATTATGTAAACGGGTGTACCACATTATCCCCAAAAACAAAATCCCCAAAACAAAATCCCCAAATCAAAATCTCCAAAATCAAAATCCCCAATCTCAAAATCCCCAAAATCAAAATCCCCAACACGAAATCCCCATTTTATGTGTGAAATAAATTCAAATTAGGTTTCAAATCGCCGCGATTTTCAACCTAATTTGAATTTATTTCACACATAAAATGGGGTTTGAACTATTGGGTCTGCAGGTAATGAGTCGGCTATTTTGCCATTGAAACTAATGTGCAGCATTAGCTAAGTCGATTGAGTTTCGTTTACCACGCAGGGCGTGAGTCCAATGCCCGATCAATGCTTAATATTTTTTAAATTTAATATAATTTGTTTTACATTTTTTTTTTTAAATTAATAAGCTGTTTGTTTTATAGCTGTATTCTGTAATTCAGTCCCATCTCAAACCACTTAATTTGAGATATTTACTTATGCCCGTATGACACTACGTTTTTTCTGTGTATTTTTCCCTATTTTGCTATATTTTTCATAACAACAGTTTACAAAGAACAAAAAAAAACAAGAAAAATACGTCAAAATAAACATTTGGGCCACATTTTTGTAGAGAGCTTTGTTTCGCCGGCAAACATGAATCTTCAATCCCCATCTATCCCGTATGTGCTAAAAAAGTTATTCGGAGTCAGAGGTCAAAATTTTAGGTTTTATGGAGCCACCTTTTCTCCCTGCATAATTAAAAAACAGACGCTACGCAAAAACCTCGGTGAGCCCTTAAACCAAGTATGTCAGAGTGGCCCCACCGGGGCTCCCTCTCTTTCTGCCGCGAGCCTAGGTAGCTCCCGTTGCCCAGAGTGCACGAACGAGGACGCAATAGTCGGGATTGAGCAAGGTCACTTAGCAACCACACTCCATTACACTCCGACAATAAATGAATGATGATAATTAAAAAAAATAAAAATAAATTTAGTTTATCTTGTAAAATAAAAAATCCCACAGAGCCAAATTTTTATCAGGAGCTTAGGTTCGCCCCCTGGAACAAAACTGCAAAAGTTTCCATCGACCCGATTCGTACGAAAAAAGTTATTCGGGACGGAAGTCAAGAAAAATCCAAATTTGAGCTTTTTTTTATTTTTCTTCAGTTTCGACCCCAAATAACTATTTTACACGCTAATCTTGTATATTCAAAACATGGGGATTTTATGTTTGGGGACTTTTGGTTTTGGGGATTTTGGATTTGGGGATTTTGATTTTGGGGATAATTTTTTTGGGGATTTTTTAAAAGCTGGGTCTTTTGTGTTTGGGGATTTTGTTTTTGGGGATTTAGTGGCACTCCCTATGTAAACAACAGTACTCAATATTCTGCGATAACCAGTTATTGGATACATAGTGAGATATGTTAGCATATGATATGAGAGTACATATGTATGTAAGTACTAACATTTTCTCTTATTAACGTCTAAATATAGTCCCCCATCATGCTTTCCGTACACTGGCCTTGGTAGCGTTTCTCAAACTCCATTATATCTTGATGGAATCGCTCCCCGTGTTCTTCTGAATAAGCTCGCATATTATCTTTGTACTCGTATTTATCCAGATGAGAATGTAACATGGGCATCTTAAGCGACATTCTACATCCGATGGCGGAAAAATTCGTAATCATGCCAGTTATCAGCTAATCATAATTTGCATCCCTATGATTTCCATGAACTACTGCCTTAAAACTGTTCCACGCTAGTTTCTCCTCATTGCTAAGTAGGTCCGGGAAAATATCACAGTTCATAATTTTTTTTTATTTTAGGGCCAACAAAGACTCCAGCTTTAATTTTTACCACGCTTTTATTAGCTTCACTTGTATGTTTGCTTGTTTGTTTATTTGCTTGTATGTACGAGTATGTGACTCTCGTTCGGTCTAAGCCCCAGTGGCCCAAAAACCGTAAAATGTCCCTACAATATGGGTATCAAACGAAAGGGGAAGTCCCCAGGTTTCATTTGGACATCGACATATTTCGATAAATTTATCGATAACTGAGTTATCGGTCAAAATGTGGTTGCCCGAAAACCTTAAAATTTCCCTTCAATATGGGTACCAAACGAAAAGGGGAAGGCCCAAGGTTTCATTTGGACATCGACATATTTCAATAAATTTATCGATAACTGAGTTATCGGTCAAAGTGTGAAAGCCCAAAAACCTTAAAATTTCCCTGCAATATGGGTATCAAACGAAAGGGGAAGACCCCAGGTTTCATTTGGACCTCGATGTATTTCGATAAATTCATCGATAACTGAGTTATCGGTCAAAATATGATTGCCCAAAACCCTTAACATTTCCCGACAATATGGGCACCAAACGAAAGGGGAAGGCCCCAGGTTTCATTTGGACATCGACATATTTCGATAAATTTATCGATACCTGAGTTATCGGTCAAAATGCATTTGCCAGAAAACCTTAAAATTTCCCTACAATATGGGTATCGATATATTTCGATAAATTTATCGATAACTGAGTTATCGGCCAAAATATGATTGCCCAAAAACTTTAAAATTCCCCTACAGTATGGGTACAAAACGAAAGGAGAAGACCCCAGGTTTAATTTGGACCTCGATATATTTAGATACATTTATCGATAACTGAGTTATCGGTCACAAAGTGAATGCCCAAAAACCTTAAAATTTCCCTACAATATGGGTATTAAACGAAAGGGGAAGACCCCAGGTTTAATTTGGACATCGATATTTTTCGATAAATTTATTGATAACTCAGTTATCAATAAATTTATTTAATTTTAAATTTAATTTTCATTTGGACATCGACATTTTTCGATAAATTAATCGATAACTGAGTTATCGGTAAAAATGTGAATGCCCAAAGACCTTAAAATTTCACTACAATTGGGTATCAAACAAAAGGTGGAGTCCCCAGCTCATTTGGACATCGATATTTTTCGATAGATTCATCGATAACTGACTTATCGGTCAAAATGTGAATGCCCAAAAATCCTTACATTTCCCTACAATATGGGTACCAAACGAAAGGGGAAGGCCCCAGGTTTCATTTGGACATCGACATATATCGATAAATTTATCGATAACTGGGTTATTGGTCAAAATGTGAATGCCCAAAAACCTTACAATTTCCCTACAATATGGGTTACAAACGAAAGGGGAAGACCCCAGGTTTCATTTGGACATCGCCATATATCGATAAATTTATCGATAACTGGGTTATTGGTCAAAATGTGAATGCCCAAAAACCTTACAATTTCCCTACAATATGGGTTACAAATGAAAGGGGAAGAACCCAGGTTTAATTTGGACTTCGATATAATTTGATAAATTTATCGATAACTGAGTTATCGGCCAAAATATGATTGCCCAAAGACCTTAAAATTTCACTAAAATTGGGTATCAAACAAAAGGTGGAGTCCCCAGCTTTCATTTGGACACCGATATTTTTCGATAGATTCATCGATAACTGACTTATCAGTCAAAATGTGAATGCCCAAAAACCTTTACATTTCCCTACAATATGGGTACCAAACGAAAGGGGAAGGCCCCAGGTTTCATTTGGACATCTACATATATCGATAAATTTATCGATAACTGGGTTATTGGTCAAAATGTGAATGCCCAAAAACCTTACAATTTTCCTACAATATGGGTACCAAACGAAAGGGGAAGGCCCCAGGTTCCATTTGGACATCGACATATATCGATAAATTTATCGATAACTGGGTTATTGGTCAAAATGTGAATGCCCAAAAACCTTACAATTTCCCTACAATATGGGTTAGAAACGAAAGGGGAAGACCCCATGTTTCATTTGGACTTCGATATATTTCTATAAATTGATCGATAACTGAGTTATCGGTCAAAATGTGATTGCACAAAACCGTAAAAATTTCCCTACAATATGGGTATCAAAAGAAAGGGGAAGGCCCCAGGTTTCATTTGGACATCGATATATTTCGATAAATTTATCGAAAACTAAGTTATCGGTGATAATGCCTACAATCTGGGTATCAAACGAAAGCGAATTTCAACAGGTTTCTATTGGACTTTGGAATATTTCGATATGTTTATCGATAACTGAGGCGCAGAGGTTTCGTTTTCACTGAGGTATACTTAGATATATTTATCGATTGCTTCATAACTAAAAGGTAAAAAATAAATATAGTTTAAAAAGCGAAATCACACGCTTTTAAAGAAAATTGCACTAAAAAGGTAAAAATAATTTAAATTAAAAACGAAGATTATGGAACAAAGCGGACCGCGCTTTTTCCACAATACTACTGTGTAGGATTTTGAAAATTATTTTCAACTTTTTAGTTCAATACTCATTAAAAGCGTGAGTTTTAGTTTTTTAAAATATATTTTTACCTCAGACAGTAAATTAGTAAACGCTTCGCTACAGTGGTGCTAAGAACAAAATGTTCGCGTCAGTTACTTTACCGTTTTTTTTTTTAAGATGAGTATGTTGTGCTTTAAGTAGATCTTTTTTCGATGCATAGCTCCATCAGGTAGCTACCCCGCCCTCTATCGACCGAAATAGCCCGAAATGACCTACATTAGCCTGGTGCAAAAATGCAAAATTTTCAAAACGCTATAACTTCTACAAAACCAAATATTTTTCATTCGTACTTGCATTTTTTTTTATAGAATTGAACATAGAATCCGAATATATAGGGCAAAACCAATTTCCAAAACAAAATTTTTTTTGTTGGCCTGTGTAATTTGAGCAAACTTACTATTGTAACTGAGTCAATCCATATGAAAACGTCTAGATAATATTAGCAAAAATCGTCGCTGACTAGTCTCGGATTTCGCTGAAACTTTGAGGGACACTTCTTTAGGGTCCTAAAGGAACAAATTTACACACATTTAATTTTATTAACCACTCGTTTCGGACTGGTCGAATTTCAAAGTTTGAAAAACGCCATTTTTAGCCTTACTTTATTATTTCTGTACAAATTTTTCTATTAGAGATATCCTTACGTTCAAGCTGGCGTTTTAAAGGTAAAAGAGAGTAGTTTCTTTAAAAGTAAATAATAAATCATACAGCGAGTCCTGATATTAAAAACCTGGTTCTGAAAATACGTAATTTTTATCCATTTTTATCAATTTTAGCTGGCTCTGGCGTCGTTATTGCTTTGAGTAGCCACTCAATTTTTTTCAGAAATTAAGAGTACATATCCTAGAAGAAACTAACCCTTCCATCGGCCAAAAAAACTCACTCCTTATAGATAAATTATTACCTCCAAGTTTATAAGTTTTCAAAAATCGTGTTTTTCAGGCTCTAAAACGGACATGTTTCTCAAGAGATAAAAATACGAATTTCTCATGGACTCCAGTCCTGACCTTTAGCTTGTAATACCTGAACATTTCTTTTTGTTATTTACATACTAAGGGCCGCTTGCATAAATGCTGATAACGACTAACCGGAGTTTAATTGACGTATTTTGTATGGTTAGCTGTCAAGTTAATCACCGATTAGGCTTAATCGGCTTTTATGCAAGTGGCCCTAAGGGTCTCTGCTGATGGATCTCATAAACCAATATAAATTTATTTTCAAAGTAAATTTTCGTATAAATTTTGAAACTTTTTTCAAGCAACCTTTAGATATGTAGTTTGAAGCTTCTAGGTTAGGTTCAAGTGGCTACCGTAGAGGCACACCTAGGCCAGTATTAAAAGGCCCGTTGTGATACCACCAACACTAGGAAAGTCAGTTCCGGGACCATGCCATATGGAAAATCCCGGTATTAACGGAATTCTCCACATAGCAGAACCCCGGGACTGACGTTCCTATACCGATACCGTTACTCCTCCTCGAACCATTTAGATGACTTGATGAAGGCCATCAGGTCCTTTATGTCCAGCTCCGTGACCTGGCGTAGGCTAACCAGGAAGGGAACTACCAAAAAGCGCATTCTCGCGCCACTTAAAGCCGGGCAGTTGCAGATGAGGTGCTCCACCGTTTCCTCCTTCTCATCATCCTTACAACTCCTACAGCATCGTCGGTAGGGCACACCAAGTCTTTCTGCGTGCCTACCAATGAGGCAGTGCTCAGTCAATACGCCTATTAATATGGAGATTTCTCTTCTCCTTAGGGCATAAATTTGTCTTGATCTTTTATGATCCCATTTCGGCCAGGTTTCTTTGGATATCCGGCATCCTGGAGATTGCAGCCATCTTTCGTTGGCTTGGCGGAGTGTGTACTCCTTCAGCATAAGCTTGCATGTGGCAAACGGCATACCTAAGCGCTCTTTATCCGGAAGAACCTGCTTGGTCGTGCCCTGCCTCGCAAGTTCGTCTGCCCTACAATTTCCCTCAATGTCCCTATGCCCCGGGACCCATGTGAGGTTCACGCGATTCTGTTAGGCCATCTCTTGTAGAGATCGACGACAGCTGAGCGTCAGTTCAGAGTTGAACGAATAAGAGCCAAGGGATTTGATGGCCGTCTGGCTGTCGCCGAATATAAAAATGTCGTGCCCGATAGTGTGTTGGCCTATCCAAGCCGCGGCGTCCATAATTGCTGAAACTTCAGCCTGGAAGACACTGCAGTGATCACGTAGTCTGAAGGAGAGCTCAATAAACCCCTCCTCCAACTCTGCCGTCTAACTTCGAGCCATCAGTATAAATGGAAGTGCCGCCATGAGTGGCGGGACTCCGATCCGTGCTCTCCCATTCTTCCCTGCTGGGAATTTTGATTTTAAAACAGCTATCTCCGACTGTTGTGGTCGCACAACGATCTGTGCTCAGCGGAAGAAAGCTTTAGGATCCCAAAATACAGGCGTGTCCAGTAGTGCTTGCGCCCCAGCCGGACGTTTCCCTTAGACGCAGAGCCGATGCTGCTGCTACCCGGTGCCCTTCCAGATCGAGTGGCAAAATGCCAAGAATGGCCTGGAGTGCTTCATTGGGCGTTGTTCTTAACGCACCGCTTATACAGATCATGCAAGATCTGTGTACTTTACCTAGCAGATTAAGGTTTGTTGCCTTGCTCAGCGCAGGCCACCACACCACAACTCCATAGAACATGATTGATCGAATGATTGCGGTGTCGATCCATTTGCATATTTTGGGGCTGAGCCCCCATTTCTTTCCAATGGCTCTTTTGCATGTGTAGAGTGCAATACACGCTTTCTTCTGGCACTGAAGAACATTCTCCTTCCAGGTTAGTTTCCTATCCAGAACTGTGCCTAAGAACTTGGCGTTGTCAGCCAGGTTCAGGTGCACGTCATTCAGTTTTGGTAGTGTTAGCGGTGGTATCTTATAGCGGTTGGTGAAAAGAACCAGTTCTACTTTTCCCGGGTTGATGCTCAGTCCGCAGCGCGAGCACCATGAGGAAACCTCTCGCAGTGCTACTTGCATCAAGTCGCACACCCCTTAGCAGTTGATCAATAAGTCCAATAAGAGACCTGCTTATGCCCAGACTTATTAAAGCGGTGTTTATAGCATCAGGGCTTATGTTATTGAAGGCTGCTTCAATATCTAAAAAGGCCACAAGACAGTACTCCTTCTCATACAGCGATTTTCAATAACAGAAACTAGGCTGTGAAGCGCAGTTTCTGTAGATTTCCCTTTGGTGTATGCATGCTGATAGCTACAGATCAGGTTGCTATAATAGTAGAGGAGAGGTAGTCATTTATTATCCTCTCGAAGGTTTTGAGCACAAAGGATGAGAGACTGATCGGCCTGTAGTCCTTGGGCTCGTAATGAGACGCCTTGCCCGCCTTAGGAATAAACACTAGCGTGGCACTTCTCCAGGAGCACGGGATGTAGCTAAGAGCCAGGCAGGCTGTATAGAGAAATACCAGCCATTTGGCTGATGTCTCCAGCGTGTTTATGAGTTGTGCGGGAATAATCCCGTCTGGCCCGGCAGCCTTGAACGGTTCGAAGCTTTTAACCGCCCACCTAACCTTTTCCTCGGTGATGGGTATGTATACAGCTAGGTTTGTTGTAGGTGCTACGGGTTCCTCATGCAAGTTCCCTGGGAAGTGCGTATTCAAGAGCAGCTCTAGGGTTTCCCTCTCCGTGCTGGTCCAGGATCCGTCAGGTTTGCGCAAATAGCTTGTGGCTGTTTGAGTTTTTGAGAGCACTCGTCTAAGTCTCGCTGTATCGTCGACATTTTCGACCCCAGTGCAGAAATTTCTCCACGATACTCTCTTCGCCTGCCTCAGAGCTTTTTTGTAGGCCCTGAGTTTAACTTTATATTCGAGCCATTGAGTCTCCGTGCCAAGGCTCTTGACCTTATTAAATTGTGTCCTACATGATTTTCGGAGCGAGTCCAGGTCGTAGGACCACCAATGCGGCCTATGTTTACCGCGTGGTTTTGGCACTGGGCAAGCCTGCTCTAAGGCATTCGAGAGCGCCGTTGTAAAGGTCTTTACCAGATCCTCCAACTCCCCTACTGATGAGGGGACTTGTGGGGGCAGTGCTGGTAAGTCCCTAGATAGTATTTCATTGTGTAGCTGCCAGTTAGTGTTACGTGGGTTGCGTTTCATAACCGGCTGCTCAACAGAAAAGTCTAGAACTATTTCTACGTACCGGTGGTCGGAGAATGAGTGTTCATCGAGAACGCGCCATTTGCTGACCCACTCATAAGCGCCTTCGCTGCAAATAGTGAGATCTATTACCTCCCTACGGGTTTTTAGTAATAAACGTAGGTTCGTTACCCAAATGCAAACTACCAGGTTAGTTGTTAACAAATAGTCAAACAACGACTCTCCTCTAGCATTGATATCGGAGCTTCCCCACTGGACGTGATGAGCATTGGCGTCAGTTCCGATAATAAGATGACCCATGGAAAAATTTGCCACCAGGTCTTTTACCTCCCTCTGTGGCGGAGGTTCTTCGGCGTCGTAGGGCATATAGACCGACGCCATCGTCAGACTGGTACTGTCGACTGTTAAACTGGCAGCTGTAACGTCACCATTGGTATAGTTGGGCAAGAGAAATGCATTCAGCTCAGACTTAACTAAAATACAGGCTCTAACCCTGCCCCCCTCGCTGGCTCGAATAAGCTTATAACCCTCAGTCCCCAAACCGCAAATCCTTGAGCTGTTGACCCAGGGTTCTTGGATGAGGAGCACATCTACGTCGCCTTTAGAGAGACGACTGATTAAAGCAGCCGAGGCTGCTTTAGATTTGTGCAGGTTTATCTGAATCACCACCAACATGAGAGTGCTCAGACTTCCCTGCCACCGCCGTATCGTCGAGTTCCACCTCGTCTGGAGGCTTATGTTTCAACGACGATTTCTTCAGACCACGGTTTGGCGTGGCAGAGATCCTACTAACTGTGGCAGTGTCAACTGTGGTGCGCTCAGGACTAGCTGCTATCACTGTGACGTTGAGGTCCTCCCCGTCCAGCAGGCTGTCTCCCATCTCCGAGCTGTTCACTGCTCCTTCGCCATTTGACGTGGCAGATACCATACTTTCCGAGTCGGACATCTCCGACTCCCCTTCCGGCACTGCGATGTCCGAGTCCTCCGGTGCAGCCGAAATAGCAGCGCGCTGTGCATCGCCGCGGTATACGTGGATCACGATCTGACCCATGCCGTAGTGCACTCGTCCATTGCACCGTTTAAGGGGCTCGAGTGCCTCCTTATTCAAGGTGAAGACCACTTGCCTATCAGGCCCTACCGCGTCCTCGACCAGATGTACACCCCAGTCCTGCGTCGGGAGAGACGGGTTCATGATCCTCAGCATCCTGAGAATTCTCTCAGGTTCAGCAGGGATAGCAGGAATCCACGCTCTTGCCCTTGGCCGAGCCGGGATGTCCTTCCAGTCGACAACCTCGATTCTTGCCCCTTGGTAGATCTCACCTAGTCTTGCAGCTGCTGCCTTGTACAGTGCAACAGTTTTTGCATCCTCGCAAGCGAATACCTTGATTCGGCCCTGGTGCCATCCCGCATCAGAACCCATCGGAGTGGCACCCGGAGACTCATCCATAATGTCGAGAAGGGCATTACCGATAGCGTTCCGGACGTACCGCCACTGGTCCCTAGGGATGGCCCAGTTTTCATTACCTCGGTCAATGACGCCTATGAGGATCCTATCCTTAGTCACTTCAGCAAAGCTGAGTTTACCCATTACAGGGGCGTGTTGCTGCCGCTTCGGGTGAGGTTTTAAATCCACGTCCGATCTCTGGCGTTTGAAGGGATTTATATTAACCTTCTTTGGCACGTAATCGCTTTGGAAGTTCAGTAAGATAGCTTCAGCCATCTCCACCGTCTTCCTAGCATTCGGCGATAGCGTCTCTTGTGAAATACCCTCGTATTTCTTCAGTATCCTCGCGGCCGCTCTTTTGTCCAAGTACTCAGAGCGACTGGGAGATGTCTTTTGGGGTAAATTTCGACCCGTAGTTGCCATCGCGGTCGTTCCCTTATTTGGATCTCTGGGGCCAGGTCGTGAGACCACTTTTTCGGTGAGACCGGTTTCGGTACCGGCACTTACTAGGGCTCTAGCATCAGCCGTTGTTGGCTTCACCGTGTTTGTACCGGTACTTACTTTGGGGATTGCCCCCAAATGATCGACTCGTAGTTGCCATCGCTGTCGATCTCCCGACTGATAAAGAAATGGAGTTTGTCCTGCGACGTTGCGTTCTAGCTTGCTCCAGCATTTTCCTCCGCTGCTGGGCAGTATACATGGTTGTATCATTAGTTTTAAGGTTTTTATTACTTTTTTTCATCTTGTTCGTACGACCCCTTGCCGGGCAAGGCCAGTTTAGGGTCAAAGGAAGAGTATGGGGAATGTGTCGTCCGCCGCGGCAGAGCCCCATGCCGCGGTAAGGCCATAGTTACTCTCCGAGGCGGCCCGGTATCAGAGAGGCTCCGTTCGATTACAGCCACGATTTGCCTCCCGGCTGCAAACGTCCAATGGGCACGTGGTCGCATAACACCCTGGATTGGGAGGGGGAAGATCTTAGTCGTCGCGCCAGAGAGGCTTGGCTTCTCTCGTGATGTAGTACCGGCGGCGCTATGATCACAAGGGCAGCGCAGCCCTGTGGCTATCGACTTAAGCCCTCGTACCGCGGCAAGGTGTCAACCCTTCACGAGGGAAGCTTCTAACTTTCCAACCAAACCGCGTGCAATTATCATAACTGTTACACTATTTACATATATTTAAAAATTAATTGTTGTAATTTATATAAGTTATTTTCAATTTCGACCAGTGGTTATAAAAATTAAATGTGTGTAAATTTTATCCTTTAGGACCCCAAAAAAGTGTCCCTCAAAGTTTGAGCGAAATTCGAGACTAGCCAGCTTTTTGAAGTAGGCGTTTTCATATGGAATGTCTCAACTGCTTTTTATATTATAACTGTTAAAATTCATTCAAAAAATTTAACTGAATTTACAAATTATTTCAATATCTTTATAATTACCTTTATTCTGATTGTCGGTAGGAGAGTCGTTTGACGAAATTTACAACAAACGGCATTACCTTTGTCGTTATCAGGAAACGTGCGACTTGCTCTATTACAAATCGGAATTCTAGTTCGCGTTATAAAATTTCAAACGTCTGTTAAGTTATTTACACCTAATTAAGTGAATTCACTTTTCTTTTTTCTTCCTTCTTCTCTTTCCCGTTCTCCTTCTTTTCCTCCTCCTTCCCTTACTCCTTTTCCTTTTATCTTTCCTTTCCTCCTTCTCTTTCTGTTCTTATTGCTTTTCTTCGGTCCCATTAACTTTTTCTCTTCTTCTCTTTCACTTTCGATCTCTTTTTCTTTCCCTCGTTCCATATCTTGCACTCTTTCACTTTCACTTTCCTTTCCTCTTTTCTATCTCTTTCCTCCTCCTTTTTTCTTTTTCTGCTTTTCTTATTTTACTTCTTTCTCTTTCTTTCACTCCTTTTCCTCGACATCCTTCTCATTTCTTCTCTTACTCCTTCCTTTTTTCCTTCACCTTCTCTTTATAGTTCTCTTATTTTACTTATTTCTTTTTCTTGTTAGAAAAATAACAGAAGAGATAAATAAACAAATAATTAATGAAATAAAAAAATGAAAATAGCTAGCAACATTTCACGACAAACAAATTGCATTTTGCTTTAAGACAATTACTATCATCAGAGCCGTCACTTATTCTTTGTTTATTTATCTCTATTCTGTTATTTTTTCATTTTCAAGGGTCAATGTCAACAAATGTCACTTTTCGTACTGTTTTAAATGACATGGACAATTAAAAATGTCGTGAAAAAACGTTGCTAATGCCATATTGCGCAATATTTTCAGGTCGTGAACTCAGTACCACTTTGCCGCGAAGTATAGGCGAAATTTCACGGCTATTTCACGACAAGAAATTTTGTATGGATTTAGACAGCTGTTTCACGTGAAACGCGAAGTTAGTACCTAGCTTTACTGTTAAAAATAAGGCTTGTTTTTGGCCAGAGCCACTCCCCTCTCGGCTATGTCGTTAACTACTTTTAAAGTTCCAATTATTTCTTTTAATTTATTAAAATTTTGATTACTTTCCCATTCTTCGACATTTTTCTCCACAAATGAGACGTTTTCAAAGACAAGTATTAAAAAATTTGAGAGCTATTTTTTTAGTTTTTTAAGGAAGTTCAACTCATTATTTGGTGCATGAATTACAAATCTAGCTCTGTACCATCCAAATATGTAAACTGATGCTATGAAGACGTTGATTCGTGTCACTGATACCTTCTCGGCTTTCGTCAAAGTAAACTCATTTCGAAAAAGGTAAATTTGTAGGCCGATTTGTTACAAAACCAAAATTGACAAGGGATGAATATATTGAAGTAATTTTGAGGTCATTTTGGTACTACATTGCGATCATTTGACCCCAAAGTGACCTTAAAATGATCCCAATCCCAAAAATGATCTTTAAATGATCCCAATCCCAAAATAGTCTCAAAATGATCCTTAAATGATGCAAACCAGTGTTGCGGCTGAAAAATTTCAAAAAGGGTCCCCTCTTTTTTTTTAATAGGAACACATTTACAAAAGGCTTTTCCATTTTTTTGATGTTGAATGACTGAGTTTTGTACTATTGCAAGTAACACATACAAAATATAAACATTTGGTTTAGTTTCCTTTAGGGGACAACTGCTAATAAATTAGCTAAAATTATGGGAGATAGCTCAAAAGACGGGTTTTGGCCTCAGGATCACGAATCCCTAAGCGCTTTTTTAATTTTTTGTTTTAGTGAAAAGTTATGGTCAAAAAACCGAAAAATGACCCGGGTCCGATACCAAAATTGGGGCGGAATCCATGGTATTTATTTGCGAAACACCTTTCTGAGTTGGCGGCCTTCGGCCGCGCTTATAAAAAATTACCCTGGGCTACGCCATCCCAAGTCCGGACGTGTGACATAACCGTGGCTACCGCCACGGCGGGACTTTTTTTGCACGTTTTTAGGGACAGTCTAATAAAATTACAACAACCACATGAAAACTTGAAACTTTGATTGCAAATATCTCTGCAGAGAAGCAAAATATTAAAAAAGCGCTTCCGGATTCGTGATCCTGAGGCCGAACCCCGTCTTTTGAGCTATATCACATAATTTTAGCTAATTTATTAGCAGTTGACCCCTAAAGGAAACTAATACCAAACATTTTTAAATGGTTGTAGTAATTTTAATAGTAATGATAATCGCATAATGTAAAAAGTTGTTTAAACTTAAAAACCTCCACATTAAGGATATGTTTTTGCAAAAGGTTTCGAAAATTATAAGAAAACTCACTTTGAAAAGAATTCAATTTTTTCCCGTAAAAAATTTTTGGGAAAGAGCGACCCCTAAGGGACGGCCAAAATTGCCTAGGCGGTTAAAGGCTATTTTAAGCAGGTAAGGGGTAAGTTGCACAGCTAATTTTTGCGAGGCTTATTTTCTCATCATTTACTAACTTTGTAGGGGGTAAGACCCAAAAAACTAAAATACATTATATGACGGAGTTGTCACATAATACAGCGTTGCCAGTAGTAAGACTTCAGTTTGGTAAGACATTTGGAAGTCGTCAAGAGTTCCCGATGTAAGAGTAAAAAAGAGCAAGGAAATGCATTTCATTGCAGTTTGAAAGTGAAAAGGAGTCAAAAAAGATCCCGAGTTTTAACAAAGGGTCAAAAATGGTACTTTTTTGAAAAAGTAGGGTTGTTGTTGTTGTTGTTGTTATCAACAACAAAACACTCCCCGAAGGTTTTGGGGAGTGATGCCGAAGTTGACAGTCCTTGGCCGGATATGACCCCGGTACGCTGCGGTACTCCCTTGCGGTACTGCCCGACTGTCGTGGTAGCGATTTGGTATGACCAGTGGAACCTTCTAGGTCATGGCATCCCTCCATCCATGAGGAAGGAGAAGATGGGTAATGAGAGGTGAGAGGCATCATATCCGTAGATCAACCATCGAGTAGCACGTCAATTACCTATGTGGATATTAGTCGCCTCTTACGACCGGTATGCCTACCACAGGCATATTCTAAACCCCTAACCCGCAAGGGGGTGAAAAAGTAGGGTCCGGGGTCCTGGCTCTAAAAAGGGGTCAAATTGACCCTTTAGGGTCCCCAACGGCAACACTGATGCAAAATGACCAAAAAATTTGGCCAAATTGACCCCAAAATGATCATAAAATGACCACAAAACTATTCCAAAATAAACCCGAGAAAAAATATATTTCAACCTTGTCACATGCTAAATAGGGCTCCCTGAAATAAATCCCACGAAATAAGTCCCACTTTTAAAAACGAAATAAGTCCCACCAAAAATTGCTGAAAAAAATGAAATAACTCCCACGAAATAAGTCCCACTTTTGAAAACGAAATAAGTCCCACCAAAATGAAATGATTTAAAAATTTACTTGAAATGAAATAACTCCCACTCAAAATGAAATAACTCCCCCTTGAATAATATATTTCTTAAATGAAATAAGTCCCACTTTCATAAACGAAATAAGTCCCACTTTCATAAACGAAATAAGTCCCACTTTTTCACTGTTTAATGCGATTTCAAATAAGAAGTACTTGGCTCTTCGAAAAAAAACACACGTCGAATAAAATGAATAATCAAAGCAGAGAAATAATAAAGAAAAATCGTATGCAAGCTCTCAGAAGGCTTCTTAATGGAATGGATATTACGAATTTTGATAGAGTTCCAGAATTTATTATTAACATGGAACACGAACTCCAAATTCCTACTAAAAATATAATAAAACACATACATACGTAATTCATCAACAATTTTTTTTAATATTGTTTTTCCAGTAGTTAAGTTCGGTACCTATTTGTACACAATTCTTTATAGTTTTTTTAATATAGTAAGTATAAAGTAGCTTATAACAAAAAAAGGAGAGCTATGAGAGATAAGGACAAAAAATTATGGTTGTCCCTTTTACGACATCTTTTTGTAAATATTCTGTAAAAGGGAATATTGTACCTTTTGCATCCATTGATGCTCAAAATATTTTATATGAAATAACTCCCACTTTACAAAACGAATTTATTCCCATTCAAAACGAAATAAGTCCCACTTAAAATAAAAACGCGTAACGAAATAAGTCCCACCAATTGACGAAAAAAGTTCCACTTTTAAAAACGAAATAACTCCCACTTTCAAAATAGCAATTTTTGGTGGGACTTATTTCGTTTTTAAAAGTGGGACTTATTTCGTGGGAGTTATTTCAGGGAGCCGCTAAATAGGTCTTAACAAAAAAATAACAATTGTTACAAAAATAGCTTTCGAATTTTTTTAAGCACACCAAAACATGACGGTACCACGAAATAAATAATGAAATAAGTCCTATGAAATAAGTCCCAATGAAATAAATCCCACCAAAAAATGAAATAAGTCCCAACTTTTAGAAATTAATAACTCCCAAAGAAGGAAATGAAATAAGTCCCAATATTTGGTAGTTATTTCATAATGAGGCCCCAGTTTCCAAGAAAATGAAATAACTCCCAAATGAAATAAGTCCCAAGAAAAATGAAATAACTCCCAATTCAGATAGATATACATATGTATATTTATACATAAGCAATACGTTATTAATTATTCATCTGAATATGTGTAAGAAAAAGTAAAAAAAACATGACATTAATTCAAAACCTCGTCATTGCGCATATGGGTGATTTCCTTGGAAACTAATATATTTGTGTTCCCGACTTTAATAAAACTTATAACAAACCGACATTTTTTTTAAATAAACTTATGCATTCTTATAGATCTCATCGAGTCATATAAAATATGTGAAAAAATGAATAATAGCATGGATTAAAACACACACAAAAGAAAAAAAGTCACAATTTATAGTGTCCCTTTGCTGAGGGCATGTACTTTTTTCTTGACTGGGGTCCTATAGAGGGCTAAATTTTGTTCTCTAGTTTTGTAAAAAATCAAAAAATGGTGGTCACAGTGGCCGTGTGCGGTTATTAATTAACATATAACGTTAATTTTTTTGACACATGTTCAGTCTAATGTCAGCTTCAAACTGTGCTAGAATGGGTTCCATTTTTCATTATGAAATAATTCCCAACAAAATTTTATGAAATAAGTCCCAACAGGGGCAAATTCCCACAAACTCTGTGTGACTTGATGCAAGTATCACTGCGTGAAGTTTCGTCATGGTCTTCTCGTTGTGGTCTTAGTATCAACCCGACAAAAGTGGAACTCGTTCTCTACACCAAACGGTACAAAATACCACCGTTGGACCTACCAGAACTTAATGGCGTGGGCCTGAACTTGGCTGATAAAGCCAAATTCTTGGGCTCAGTTCTGGACAGGAAGCTAAACTGGAAGGAGGATATCCTTCAGCGCCAGAGGAAGGCGTTTGCACTTTACACGTGCAAAAGAGCCATTGGCAAAAAATGGGATCTCAGCCCAAAATGGTGGAAATGGATCTACATTGAATTATCCGACCTATCATGCTAAATGGAGTCGAGGTGTGGAGGCCTGCGCTGAGCAAGGCCACAAACCTGAATCTGTTAGGTAATGTCCACAGATCTGGCATGATCTGCATTAGCGGCGCGCTAAGAAAAACCCCCAACGAAGCTCTCCAGGCCATTCAAGGCATTTTGCCACTCGATCTGGAAGCGTACCGGGCAGCAGCGGCTCTGCGCCTAAGGGAAACGTCTGGCTGGGGCGGAAGCCCAACTGGACACTCCACTATTCTGGGATCTTACATTTTTCTCCCTCTGAGCACAGATCGATGTGCGGCCACAACAGTCGGAGACAGCCGCTTCAGAACGAACACTCCCAGCAGGGAGGAATGGGAGATGATGGATCGCTGCCCCGCTACTAATGGCGGCATCTCTTTTTATACTGCCGGCTCGAAGCTAGACGGCAGAGTTGGAGGAGAGGTTTATTCAAGGGATCTGAAACTTGAGCTCTCCTTCAGACTACCCGACCATTGCAGCTTCTTCCAGGCTAAAGTCTTTGCAATCTTGGATGCCGCGATTTGGATATGTAAACGCGCTGTTGTCGAGGATATCGTTATTTTCAGCGACAGCCAGGCGGCCATCAAAGCTCTTGGCTCTTATTCGTTCAACTCTGAACTGACGCTTAGCTGTCGTCGATCTCTTCAAGAGATGGCCCAACAGAACCGCGTGAACCTTACATGGGTCCCGGGACACAGGGACATTGAGGGAAACTGTAATCCAGACGAACTTGCCAGGCAGGGCACGACCAATCAGGTTCTTCGGGATAAAGAGCGCTTAGGTATGCCGTTTGGCACACGCAAGCTAATGCTGAAGGAGTACACACTCCGTTAAGCCAACGAAAGGTGGCAACAATCCCCAGGGTGCCGAATATCCAAACAAACCTGGTCAAAATGGGATCACAAAAGATATAGAGACATTCACGCCCTTAGAAGGAGAGAAATCTCCATATTAAGAGTTGTTTTAACTGGGCACTGCCTTATTGGTAGGCACCCAGAATGGTTAGGTGTGCCCTACCGACGATGCTGTAGGAGCTGCAAAGATGATGAGGAAGAGGAAACGGTGGAGCACCTCATTTGCAACTGCCCGGTTTTAAGCGGCGCGATAACGCGCTTTTTCGGAGTCCCCTTCCTGGATAGCCTATGACAGATCGCGGAACTGAACATAAAGGACTTGGTGGCCTTCATAAAGTCATCTAAGTGGTTCGAGGAGGAGTGACGGTGTCGGTTTGGAAGTGTCAGTCCCGGGATTCTGCTATGTGGAAAATCCCAACAACTCAGGGATTTTCCATATGGCCGGGTCCCGGGACTGACTTTCCTAGTGTTGATGGTATCACAACGGGCTTTTCAAGGCTGGCCTGGATGTGCCTCTGTGGCAGTCACTCGAACCTAACCTAACCTATATAAAAAAAATTAATCTTTAAATGCCTATTGGAGCTACTATCGCGTTGCAGCCGAAGTGACACAATCATCAACTGGCACTGTACGCGCCAAGTACGGCATGCGCTTCATGACAAAAAATCGATACTGAAAAGGAATCACAAATTTTTTTCTTTTTGAAACAAAAAAGAGTTCGAAGATAACTGTGTAAATTTTTCGCTGCAATAATAGCTCCAGTAGGCATAAAAAAAATGCGACTATTAATTTCTGGCCAAAGTCATACTACATTTTCAATGCTTTTTCAAGTAGTATGGGACTAATATATTTTGTTGAAATCATACTAGTCCAGGTTCACTGCTTTTGTCCAACACAGGAAACTCAATAAAACTCGCAATCCCGAGTGTGATCCGTACCGTGCTCATGGGATGAATGGCACTACGTTAGTGTGTCTTATAAATGTGGCCTCCAGATACCTGGCGCCCTCTGGTTGTAATCAGTCTTACAGGGATATCGGGACTATGTTCCAGCTGACCTACTTTCTCCTAACTAGTGGGATTAAATATATATTTATTTATTTATTTATTTATTTATTTATTTGTAATTTGAACAGTTACAAATTACAACAGTAGTCTAGTGTATAGGAAACTTACAGACTACGTAGAATAATACAAACTCATCATCATCATTTATTGGCGTTTAACCGCCTAAGCGATTTTGGCCGTCGCCTATCAAAGCACGCCAGTCATTCCTTTTTAGCGATAACTGACGCCAATTGGAAACCCCAAGGGAGTTCAAGTCATCCTCCACCTGTTGTTTCCATCTCAGTCGAGGCCTCCCCCTTCCTCTGCTGCCGAATTCGGGTGACGATTGGAAAACCTTCTGGGCTGGAGCTTCTTTGTCCATTCGCATGACGTGACCCAGCCAGCGGAGCCTTTGGGCTTTAATCCGCTGAACGATGGTCAGATCTGCGTAAAGCTCGTACAGCTCATCGTTAAATCTCCTTCGATACTCGCCGTCGGCATCATGGGAAGGACCATAAATCTTCCGGAGAACTTTTCTCTCAAATACTCCAAGGGCCATCTCATCTTCTCTTGACATTGTCCATGAATCTGAGCCATACATCAGGACAGGTATGATGAGAGACTTATAGAGCGTGATCTTTGTTCTTCGAGAGAGGACTTTACTTCTCAATTGCCTACTCAGTCCAAAGTAGCACTTGTTCGCAAGAGTGATTCTCCGTTGGATTTCTAGACTGATATTATTTTCGGTGTTAATGCTGGTTCCCAAATAGACGAAGTCCCTCACAGTTTCAAATTTGTAACTATCAACAGTGACGTGGCTGCCAAGGCGCAGGTGCGCCGATTCTTTCTTTGATGACAGCAAATACTTCGTCTTGTCCTCGTTGACCGCAAGACCCACTTTTTTCGCTTCTTTATCCAGTCCAGAGAAGGCAGCGCTTACGGCGCGGTTGTTAAGGCCAATGATATCAATATCATCGGCATACGCCAGCAATTGCACGCTCTTGTAATAGATTGTACCATTGCGGTTTAGCTCTGCTGCTCGAATTATCTTCTCCAGCATCAGGTTGAAGAAATCGCACGAAAGGGAGTCGCCCTGTCTGAAGCCTCGTTTGGTTTCAAATGGCTCAGAGAGGTCCTTCCCGACTCTGACGGAGCTGTTAGTATTGCTCAACGTCATTTGGCAAAGCCGTATAAGCTTTGCAGGGAAGTCAAATTCAGACATGGCGGCATACAGGCAACTCCTTTTTGCGCTGTCAAAAGCGGCTTTGAAATCGACAAAGAGATGGTGTGTGTCGATTCTTTTATCATGGGTCTTCTCCAGGATTTGGCGTATCGTGAAAATCTGGTCGATGGTAGACTTACCAGGTCTAAAGCCACACTGATAAGGTCCAATCAGCTTGTCTACGATGGGCTTCAGTCTTTCACACAATACGCTAGAAAGAACCTTATATGCGATATTAAGAAGGCTGATTCCGCGGTAGTTGGTGCGGTTAGCGGGATCGCCTTTCTTGTGGATTGGGCAGAGCACACTTAAATTCCAATCTGGAGGCATGCACTCGTCTGACCATATTCTGCATAAGAGCTGATGCATGCTTTTTACCAGCTCTTCGCCTCCGTGTTTGAACAGCTCGGCGGGTAGTCCGTCTTTTCCAGGCGCTTTGTTGTTTTTGAGCCGGGATATAGCTATCCTCACTTCATCATAGTCAGGTGGTGGGACGACTTTTCCATCGTCAGGGATTGGGGTATCGGGTTCGACGTCTCCCTCGCAATTTAGCAGTGAGGAGAAGTGCTCCCTCCATAATTTAAGTACACTCTGTACGTCGGTTACCAGGTCGCCATTATTGTCCTTACAGGAACTTGCCCCGGTCTTAAAACCTTCCGTCATCCGCCGGATCTTTTCATAGAATTTTCGGGCATCATTCCTGTCAGCCAGCATCTCAAGCTCCTCACACTCACGCCTTTCGGCCTCACGTTTCTTTTTTCTGAAAAGGCGTCTCTCTTCCTTCTTTGCCTCACGATAGCGTTGCCATACACTGCGGGTTGCGCCCGTTCGCAACGTCTCCCTGTAGGCAGCGTCCTTTTTGTCCGAGGCAGTGCTGCATTCCTCATCGTACCAGTTGTTTTTGCGGGCTCGCTGGAACCCTATAGTGGCCTCAGCGGCGGTACGTAATGAGTGAGAGATATGCTTCCATTGCTCGGTTGCATCGTTAGGTCGAGGATTGCTCTCCGATAGCAGGTGTGAGAGTCGAGTGGAGAAATTGTCAGCTGTCTGTGTCGTGCGCAGCTTCTCGACGTCAAACTTTCCTTCCGTTACTGTGCGCACTTTCTTTGCTACACAGAGGCGTGTGCGTATCTTGGCTGCAACAAGATAATGGTCCGAGTCGATATTGGGACCACGAAGGGTACGCACGTCCAGAACGGTGGAGCTATGTCTGCCGTCGATCATGACATGATCAATCTGGTTTCTTGTTCTTTGATCAGGAGACAGCCATGTGGCTTGGTGTATTCGTTTATGCTGGAACCTGGTACTACTGATGACCATATTGCGAGCAGCGGCGAAATCAATCAACCTAGTGCCGTTGGGGGATGTTATATCATGGAGACTAAATTTTCCAACTGTTGGACCAAAGACTCCTTCCTTGCCCACCTTCGCATTAAAGTCGCCGAGCACGATTTTGATATCATGTTGGGGGCAGCGATCATAAGTCTGTTCAAGTTTATCGTAGAAGGAGTCCTTCTCTGCGTCGTCCGTCTCCTCAGTCGGCGCATAGGCGCAGATAAATGTTATGTTGAAAAATTTCGCTTTGATACGGATCGCAGCGAGACGCTCGTCCACGGGGGTGAACGCTAGTACTTGGCGGCGAAGTCTCTTTCCCACCACAAATCCTACACCACGCGCTTTGCCGCGTGTCTGGCCACTGTAGTATACGTCACAAGGTCCGATGGTCGTCTTTCCTTGTCCCGTCCATCGCATTTCCTGCAGGGCGGTGATGTCAGCCTTTGCGTTAACGAGGACATCAACCAGTCGGGCAGCGGTACCATCCCTTGAAAGGGTCCGGACATTCCAGGTACATGCCCTAATATCCTTCTCATTATCCTGTGTTCGTTTTGCCGGGTCGTCAACATTAAAGGGGGTTCTCATCCGAGGCATGATTTTTGTTCTTTTCATTGGAATTGGTTTTTACGTGGCGGGTCCCAAACCCAGCGCACAACCCGTTTTCGGGGTTTTGGAAAAGATTTACACATTTATATAGCGAGCCGCTTGCTCCAAGACAGACGCCCGCTTACAGCCGCACCTCATGGTGTACAGACGCTGCGAAAAAGACCTCGGTGAGCCCTTAAACCAAGTATGTCAGAGTGGCCCCACCGGGGCTCCCTCTCTTTCTGCCGCGAGCGTAGGTAGCTCACGTTGCCCAGAGTGCACGAACGAGGACGCAAGAGTCGGGATTGAGCAAGGTCACTCAGCAACCACACTCCATTACACTCCGAATAATACAAACTAATTAGTTATAATTATGAATGAGAAATTATAGATTTTAAAATAGACTTAGATACAGAAAAGTCGATTTCTAAGGAATTTGAGCGAGTATTAAATTCCGTTAATGTTCTTAAGATGGGAGCGTTAGAAGCATAGAGGGTCCGAGTAAACCCCGTGTAAAACATGTTACTATTTCTAAGCGGTCTGTTAGCAACATGGAACAGAATACTCTCAAGGAGAGCTGGCGCATCGATTGAACCATTAATAATGTCGAAGACAAAAGTCATTGACAACAAGGTTCTTCTACATTCAAGAGTCTGAAGGTTGATGAGAGCACATCTGGCTTCGTAGGAAGGAATCGGATCGGAAAAGTTCAAAGATCGCAGTGCAAATCGGACAAAGCTTTTTTGCACGCGCTCGAGCCTCCTGATATGACACTCATGATAGGGTCGCCAAATGAAACAGGCATATTCTAACTTGGAACGAACCAGTGAGGTGAACAATATTTTAAGAGTATAGGGGTCCGTAAAGTCAGAGCTGAAACGGCGGATAAAAGCTAAAACAGAATATGCCTTTGCAATTGTAGGGTTTAAGTGAGTCGTGAACGAAAATTTAGAGTCAAAAGCTACACTCAAGTCTTTAACTTCCGTAACACTCGCGAGACGAGAACCATCAATGGCATAAGAAGTGCAGATGGGATCTCGCGATTTTGAAAAGGTGACATGAAAGCACTTACTAACATTCAGCGGTAGATTATTCGTGTTACACCAGACAACTACATTGTTCAGATCGGATTGTATCTTATCTGAATCTGTGGGGTTTGAAATGGTAGAGACACCTTTAAATCATCAGCATAAAGCAGAAAATTTGAATGTTGGAAACAGACCGAAATGTCGTTAATAAAAATGACAAATAGTAATGGTCCAAGAATACTACCTTGGGGTACGCCAGAGGTGGCAACGAAAGAATCTGAATGCACGTTTTCTATCACGACTACACAGTACCTCTGATCAAGATACGATTTTAGCCAAGAAAGAAATATTGAGTGGAAACCTACATTGGCCAGTTTCGAGATCAATATTGAATGGCTGATTTTGTCAAACGCCTTAGAAAAATCAGTATAAACTGCATCGACTTGAAGGCGACTATTAAAAGCTTATAGGCAGAATTCGGAGAAAATCGAAAGGTTTGTCACAGTCGATCTCCCAGACACAAAGCCGTGCTGATTATCGTTGATCAGAGGCCTAACGGCAAAATACATTTTCTGTTTAACAATAAACTCAAAGAGTTTTGAAATTGTAGACAGCTTAGCGATGGGCCTATAGTTGGCAACATTACTTTTGTTACCGTTTTTGAAAATAGGGTTAATGAAGGTTATCTTCCAAGCAGCTAGAAACTCGCCACACTCAAGAGATTTGTTGAAAATTAGAAGGAGTGGAGTAGCCAAAGCCAAAGAAGATAAGACGATAAGCCGTCAATATCAGTCTGGGTTGATAATTTTAAATTTTGAATGCCAATAACAACGTCGTCTAGCGATAGAGTCAGGGCACCAAAGTTAATCGGACTCTCTACAATTGAGGGGAAACCCTTTGGTGAATCAGACTGGGGGACAAAGTTGGAGCGGAAAAAGTCCGCAAACAAATTAGCCGCCGCAGAGGGTGAGGAAGCTGGATCCGAATTGTAGAAGACTGATGAAGGAATATTCGAACAAAGTTTTTTAGCCTTAACATAGTTCCAAAAAGCCTTGGGGTTTACTTTTATGTCAGATTCATAGTTATTAACAAAGGACCTGTGGAGCCTCTTGCCTAACGTTTTGAATTTATTGGAGTAATAAACGTACTTGCGTTTATGAACAGGCAACTTTGTAAATTTAAACCTTTTGAAAAATTTGTTCCTCAGATTCTTTAGTCGCTTTAGTCTCTTAGTATACCATGGAATTTTATAACAACTCTTATTTTTAGGCGGTATATTACTAATACAAATTTGGTTTACGGTATTTTTAAAAACGTTGAAACATTCAGTAAGATCATACCCCAGAAAAAGAGCTTCCCAATCAATCAAAGAGATCTCCTGAGAAACCAGGTCAAGATTGCCTCGCTAAAAGAAAAACTAAGAGTATCATTATCGGCAGTGATACTGTCAAATATGTAGAACTCAACGACAAGCGTAAGCGGTATGTGGTGTATACCAGAGCTAGAAAGTGGATCAAGACATTCAGTCAAAGAGCAGTTAAAATTATCACTAGTGAAAACAAGATCTAGCGTTCTAGATAACTGATTAGAGAAGCTGTTTTTCTGAGATAGATTAAAACTTAAAAAATTATCAATAAGATACATCTCGGAGGTACTGCACACATTCGTAGGGGTTAGAGTTGAACTACCGTTCACACGTGACCAAACAATATTAGGCAAATTAAAGTCGCCAAGGATGCAAAAGTTTTCGCCATCATGATTCTGAACTATGTCAATAATGTTATTAACGTGTGATTTATAGATGTGATCCAAAGTTGCAGGAGGAATGTAGGATGCGCAAATAAAAATTTTAGAGTTTCCAAGAACAGAGACACAAAGTTGATCTAGTAGCGAATCCTTATCACTGAGATCTACTAATGATGAACGGAGGTGATGGCGCACAGCGATCAGAACACCACCACCTCGCGAGAGACCAGTTCGGGAGTAGTCCTGGTCTTTGCGATAAACATTGTATAGGTTGCAGTCAAAGAATTCTCCATCATAAAAATCTGAGTTGAGCCAAGTTTCAACCAGAACAAATACATCGTAGTCTGTATGGGAGCTCATGTTGAAAAGCATTTTTGATTTTGTTCTCAGGCCAGAAACGTTTTGAAAATAGATAGAATACCTCTTGGGCAAATTTTATTGCTTCTTCGGAAAAAGCTGAAATGGCTTTACCGTCTCATTGGAGGGCCACAGTTCATCATTAAAGAGTTTACTGTAGTCACTAGCTTGCACTCGCACTTTAAAAGCAACTCTGGCCAAGGTTATGACATCAACATCTCTCTTAACTAACTTGAAACAAGCAATGTTATCAGCATCAATAAGAGCATGATCCGAGATATATTTAATAATATGCTCTTCTGTGACAGAGGGCTTAAAAGAGGATATATGAATCCATTTGAATTTAACAAAAACATCTAACTCAGCAGAATTGTTGGTACCCTTTACAATTGCATTTGACATCTGTTTTGCTGCTTTGTCCGCATTTGTAGGTTGCTCGGACCCAGCAGTTGTATCATTAGACGTCATAGGGAGGCTTGCAGCGCCAGCAGCAGCAGCGAAAGATCGAGTGCCAGAAGCACTCAACAAGTCAATGTTAGTGTTATTGTTGATAAAACTGGTTTTGGGATCAACGAGCGCATTCAGCGAAGAGTCGTCACTATTAGGAACAACACTAGCTGTGGTTGTTGTCATATTTGTTGTCTCACTATTATTATCACCCACAGTTAATGACGATGATGAACACGGGTTATCAATCCCCACAGAATTCACTGCCTTAAGCTGTACTGGCTGAGTTGATTTGTTTTCTGCTTTATCTTGTGCAGATTCGCCCTGAGCTAAACTATTTTGTGTTATTTTAGGTGCGCTGACCTTTGTCTGAGAGCGCGTACGGATTACATTTCTCTCATTATCGTCATCTGCCGGAATCAGCAAACCAAAAAAACTTTGCAGCGTACCAACACTTTTTAGCGCTTTCTGAATTCTAGAGCGCGAAAACATCGCAACGCATTTGTCACACTTGAACATAATGTTGTTATTGTTATTGTTATTAAATAAATTAATTGCAATTTCAGGCAAATTTGTACAATTAATATGAATTTTAGAGTGACAAACACCACAAAATAGAAAATCGCCCGGTGAGCACTGATCACTGCATTTAGAGCACTTTCCCATTATATAAACGATAAGTGTAGCAAATAAGTAGAAAAAAACTAAGAAGACTATCGAGCACGAAAAAAACACGTCTGTTCACTACGATAGTTGCTTGCTTATTTACGGGCTACATTCGGTTGTCTGCGAGGATTCTCCAACCGCAAAGTGGATAAAAGACATGGTCCCAAAACTAACTCCATGGGAGGGCAAACTGAAGGTAGTCTCGGATGCGGAAGTACCTCGTCGCATCATCTTTGTCGATGGCGGCCTCGGACCGCGAAAACTCTATAATGTCTCCCCTCCCAAAAAAACACTTTTAGTTCGACGCATCTTAAATGCCTCCAGTAGCCCAATTCCAGACATCGCCATCGCCTAGATGCCAAAAAACGCGGTTTAGGCTATGTCGCTAAAATGCGATTCCGGAACTCACGTCGCCTAGCTAAAATTTTTTTTACATTATCCGAACACTAGATGGCGTTGGTGTGGGGTTACCAGACGTACCCCTTTGGGGGATTATATCCCTTTTTGACTTTTCTCGTCCCCTTTTCTACGGTAGGGTCCGTAGATCCCCCTTTTTCACTATTTTCGTAATATCTTAAGAAATTCACCTTTGCTAACTGAACCAGTGTTGCCATTTTAGCTATTTTATTGCTAGATTTAGCTATTTATTTCGACGTTTAGCTATAAGCTATTTTTTTAATCGAGTTAGCTATTTTAGCTAAAACATTTTTGTAATTGCCAAATTATTTTCACAGAACTTTTTAGAATATAAATATCGACCGTGTGCTGTTCAAAAGTTGATAGTCTGGCATGCCCAATACATTTTTATTACATATGTATATCGATTATTGGTATGTAATCGAATTGCTACTTCCAAATTTAATAGTCAATCGCTTATTTATGTGCACGTTTTTTCATACTGACCGTCGAAATGGAAAGGTAATACAAATTAGCTGTTTTTATATTGAAATTCTTTGCTTATTACAAAGAGAATATATCAACAAGAGCCACCACTCGTTATGAAAGCAACGAAAAAGATGGATGCCGTTTTCTTTCAGGGTTTCGGTAATTTCGATATAAATATGTTATTGTCTAATCAAAACAAAATGTGTAAAAGAAAATAGACGAGAAATGAAATAACACAAGAGTCGAAACAAAAATTTAGCAGCTGTCGAATTTACAAAACTGAGGAAAACAAAATTACCGAAACCCTGAAAGAAAACGGCATCCATCTTTTTCCTTGCATTTATAACGAGTGACGGCTCTTGTTGATATATTCTCTTTGCTTATTACACCTTTTTATTTTAGGAATGACAGCAGCGATAGCAGCACTGACGAAGAGCCGTGTACAAGTGAAAAGAGGTTGTATTTCCTTGGTGAATTGGTACATTATTTTGTGTTTAATGAAACTTTTTTCACCTCAGAAAGTACAAGCAAAGCTTTCGGTCATCTTGGTTGAAGGACAAACGATTTGAGAAGTGGATTTGCTACGATGGAGATAACATTGCTTGCAAATATTGTCACTGCATATTGAAGCCGAAGTTGCATGGCCTGATTTTACATGCGGAAACTAAAAAGCATGCAAACGCAATGTCTCCTTTTTTTAGCAAATGCAGTTTATATTTCAGCGCATACATCGATTTTATCTGTTGATCATCTGATTCAATTACAAAGTCATATATTTGACGATAGTGAAACTGCAGCCAGTTTAAAGCTTGCTAGGACAAAATGTAGCGCTGTCATAAAAAATGTATTATTTCCTCATTTAAAAAAATTATTAACGGATGACATTAAAACAAATAAGTCTAGTCTGATAATAGACGAGTCAACTGACATTAGCGTGAAAAAGTATCTGGGTATTGTCATTCGTTACTATAGCGAAAGTTCCAAACAAATCATAAATACTTTTTTAAAATTAGCTGAGCTAAAAGACAATACATCGGAGGGCATTGTTGAATCAATTCTTAAGTCGCTGGCAGAGTACAATTTAAGTATATAAAATATGGTAGGTCTAGGAACGGACAATGCTAATGTTATGACCGGTGTCAATAGAGGTGTAATCGCTCGATTGAAAGAGCTCAATCCGAATATAAGACTAATAACATGTATTTGTCATTCGATACAGTTAGCTGTCTCTACAGCATCTAAAGTTATTCCAAGTGAAATAGAATTTGTTGTGGCAGAGACGTATAATTGGTTTTCCAAGTCTGCTGCAAGACAAAATCAATACAGAGACATTTTTTCTGCCATTAATGATGGACTGCAACCAATACAAATTGTCAGGGCATGTGATACTAGGTGGTTATCTATTGAAGTGGCGATCAAACGATTAGTAGATCAATGGTTGGAGCTGCGAACACATTTTAAAATTGCTGAACTTAAAGAAACATGCCATAAAGCAAAGTTATTGGCATCTCTTTATAATGATACTAATTTAGCATATCTTAAATTTTTAAAGCCGCTGCTAAGCGAGGTTCAGAAAGTTAATAAATTATTCGAATCGAATGATGCAGATCCCACAAAACTTTTTTCTGTGCTAATTTTGTTGATCACTGATCTATGTAATGAAATTAAATCTCCATGTAAAAATTTTGACCCCTTGTCTTCTCCGCTTATACCATATTTAACTCCATTTCCACAATTTCATTATTCTTTTGAAGAATATATAAAATTAAAAAAAGACGAAGGTAGCATTGATGAAAATGCAGAACAATGCATTCGGACTTTTATTTATCAAGTTTATTGAGCAGCTACGTCAACGCCTACCACAGAATATTCACTCTTTAAAAAAGTATTGAGTTTTTTGATATAAAAAATGCTTTAAATGTTGTGAAGCCCAAAATATTTGATACTTTTAAGGCAGAAAAGGGCTCTTTTAACGATGATGAAATTACTGTTATAGAAATGGAATGGAA
Organism: Campiglossa producta; assembly: GCA_964058755.1. Lineage (NCBI taxonomy): Eukaryota > Metazoa > Arthropoda > Insecta > Diptera > Tephritidae > Campiglossa > Campiglossa producta. The sequence continues at coordinate 480,064 of CAXKVI010000018.1, read as the reverse complement.
AAAACTCTATTCATATCCATGGCAAGAGACCACTTCTCCAGTTAAGTTTTGGATAGAGGTAGGGGAGTTTAGAAATGCCATTAATGAAAATCCGTTTGAGGAATTACAACAGTTCGTATTTAATTTGCTAATCCTACCGCTAAGTAATGCGGAAATAGAACGAAGTTTTTCTGTAATGAATTTAATAAAACCCAAGCAAAGGAATAGAATGCAGATTTTAAAACTCTTTACTAACTATAAGATACGGTCTTAAAAGCCTTGGAAAATGTTTCCAGAACTTTAGTATACCTAGTGATCTCATAAAATCAATGAATTCCAGAAATATATACGATTCAACATGTGAATTAAACGAAGACAATGACTTTGTTTTTGAACTGTGATTCAATTTCATTTTTGAATAAAACTTGAGTGATGCATATCAACTATTCGTGATTATAATTTATGTTACTATTATAATTGAATGTATGTACTTATGAAGTACATATATTTTCAATGACTGAATCATTATTATTATTATTATTATTTTTTGCTTTATAATAATTTAGTAACTACAGACATACATATGTGGTGTAATTTAATGTGAAAAACAATTTTAGCTATATTTTTGGCTATGAAATTTTTTTTTTTTTAGCTATTTTTTGTTTCAATTTAGCTATAAGCTATAAAAATTTCTGGCAACATTGAACTGAACGTAACTTGGTCTTATACGGCTGATACATTAGCGCAAATTCCGAATTAACTGCGCTTTTGGGAGTTAACTTGAGCATAATCTTCATTATAAACTCCCAAATATTAAGAAGATTTGAGCAGTTTTAAAAAATTTGCACTGGCAACACTCTGTACATAAATAGACAACAACAGCAAGAATCACTAGACACTAGGAAATTAAGGGTAGCTGACAGATAGGCGTCGCGCTGGTTTGTAAAATCCGACTTTCGACAGCTAGATGTCGCCGAGGTAGGTAAGAATATGGTGCAATAACAACCAAAGGGGTAATTCTCAATGCTGTTAATCTTCAATTTTGTGTGTATCAGGGTAAAATTTGGATCTGATTAAAGAAGATTTATTGGAGATAATCTCCGTGTGTATATCCATAGCATTAATGTGTTAGTGATGGATGAGCACAGCTGAGCCAAATATTGAACATTTCCCACAATCGAAGTTTTAACTCGCAAGCACGGCGCAATTAACAGGTGATGCTCGCTTAACATATGTATGTATATTAGGGATTCCAATTTTCGGGATTTCTAGCCTCTCGGGATTTTCGGGATTCGAAAGTTCAATTCCGGGATGCCGGGATTGTCCCGAATTTTTTTTTTTTTGCTAAAAATGGCACCCCATATCTATATAAAAAAGTAGGGTATTAGTTTCCTTTAGGGGACAACTCCTAATAAATTAGCTAAAAATATGGGAGATACCTCAAAAGACGCGTTTTGGCCTCAGGATCACGAATCCGGAAGCGCTTTTTTAATATTTTGCTTCTCTGCAGAGATATTTGCAACGAAAGTTTCAAGTTTTCATGTGGTTGGTGTAATGGAGTGTGGTTGCTAAGTGACCTTGCTCAATCCCGACTCTTGCGTCCTCGTTCGTGCACTCTGGGCAACGGGAGCTACCTAGGCTCGCGGCAGAAAGAGAGGGAGCCCCGGTGGGGCCACTCTGACATACTTGGTTTAAGGGCTCACCGAGGTCTTTTTCGCAGCGTCTGTTCACCACATGGTGCGGCTGCAAGCGGGTGTCTGTCTTGTAGCAAGCGGCTCGCTATATAAATGTGTGAATATTTTTTTTATCAAAATCCCGGAGACGGGTTGTGCGCTGGGTTTGGGACCCGCCACGTAAAAAATTTAGTCCACTGAAAATTTTAATAAAGCCTCGGATGAGAACCCCCTTTAATGTTGACGACCCGGCAAAACGAAATAAGGACTACGAGAAGGATATTAGGGCATGTACCTGGAATGTCCGGACCCTTTCAAGGGATGGTACCGCTGCCCGACTGGTTGATGTCCTCATGAACGCAAAGGCTGACATCACCGCCCTGCAGGAAATGCGATGGACGGGACAAGGAAAGACGACCATCGGACCTTGTGACGTATGCTACAGTGGCCAGAGACGCGGCAAAGCGCGTGGTGTAGGATTCGTGGTGGGAAAAAGACATCGACGCCAAGTATTAGCGTTCACTCCTGTGAACGAGCGTCTCGCTGCGATCCGCATCAAGGCGAGGTTTTTCAACATAACATTTATCTGCGCCTATGCGCCGACAGAGGAGACGGACGACGCAGAGAAGGACTCCTTCTACGATAAACTTGAACAGACTTATGATCGCTGCCCCCAGCATGATATCAAAATCGTGCTCGGCGACTTTAATGCCAAGGTGGGCAAGGAAGGAGTCTTTGGTCCCACAGTTGGAAAATTCAGTCTCCACGATATAACATCCCCCAACGGCACTAGGTTGATTGACTTCGCCGCTGCTCGCAATATGGTCATCAGTAGTACCAGGTTCCAGCATAAGCGAATACACCAAGCCACATGGCTGTCCCCTGATCAAAGAACTAGAAACCAGATTGATCATGTCTTGATTGACGGCAGACATAGCTCCACCGTTCTGGACGTGCGTACACTGCGTGGTCCCAATATTGACTCTGACCATTATCTTGTCGCAACCAAGATACGCACACGCCTCTGTGCAACGAAGAAAGTGCGCACAGTAACGGAAGGAAAGTTTGACGTCGAGAAGCTGCGCATGACACAGACAGCTGATAATTTCACAACTCGACTCTCACACCTGCTAGCAGAGGGCAATCCTCGACCTAACGATGTAACCGAGCAATGGAAGCATATCTCTCACTCATTGCGTACCGCCGCTGAGGCCACTATAGGGTTCCAGCGAGCCCGCAAGAACAACTGGTACGATGAGGAATGTAAAACTGCCTCGAAAAAAAAGGACGCTGCCTACAAGGAGACGTTGCGAACGGGCGCAACCCGCAGTGTATGGCAACAATATCGTGAGGCAAAGAAGGAAGAGAGACGCCTTTTCAGAAAAAAGAAAAGTGAGGCCGAAAGGCGTGAGTGTGAGGAGCTTGAGATGCTGGCTGACAGGAATGATGCCCGAAAATTCTATGAAAAGATCCGGCGGATGACGGAAGGTTTTAAGACCGGGGCAAGCTCCTGTAAGGACAATAATGGCGACCTGGTAACCGACGTACAAAGTGTACTTAAATTATGGAGGGAGCACTTCTCCTCACTGCTAAATTGCGAGGGAGACGTCGAACCCGATACCCCAATCCCTGACGATGGAAAAGTCGTCCCACCACCTGACTATGATGAAGTGAGGATAGCTATATCCCGGCTCAAAAACAACAAAGCGCCTGGAAAAGACGGACTACCCGCCGAGCTGTTCAAACACGGAGGCGAAGAGCTGGTAAAAAGCATGCATCAGCTCTTATGCAGAATATGGTCAGACGAATGCATGCCTCCGGATTGGAATTTAAGTGTGCTTTGCCCAATCTACAAGAAAGGCGATCCCGCTAACCGCACCAACTACCGCGGAATTAGTCTTCTTAATATCGCATATAAGGTTCTTTCTAGCGTGTTGTGTGAAAGGCTGAAGCCCATCGTAGACAAACTGATTGGACCTTATCAGTGTGGCTTTAGACCTGGTAAGTCTACCATCGACCAGATTTTCACGATACGCCAAATCCTGGAGAAGACCCATGATAAGAGAATCGACACTCACCATCTCTTTGTCGATTTTAAAGCCGCTTTTGACAGCGTAAAAAGGAATTGCCTGTATGCCGCCATGTCTGAATTTGACTTCCCTGCAAAGCTTATACGGCTTTGCCAAATGACGTTGAGCAATACCAACAGCTCGGTCAGAATCGGGAAGGACCTCTCTGAGCCATTTGAAACCAAACGAGGCTTCAGACAGGGCGACTCCCTTTCGTGCGATTTCTTCAATCTGATGCTGGAGAAGATAATTCGAGCAGCAGAGCTAAACCGCAATGGTACAATCTTTTACAAGAGCGTGCAATTGCTGGCGTATGCCGATGATATTGATATCATTGGCCTTAACAACCGCGCCGTAAGCGCTGCCTTCTCTGGACTGGATAAGGAAGCGAAAAAAGTGGGTCTTGCCGTGAACGAGGACAAGACGAAGTATTTGCTGTCATCAAAGAAAGAATCGGCGCACCTGCGCCTTGGCAGCCATGTCACTGTTGATAGTTACAAATTTGAAACTGTGAGAGACTTCGTCTATTTGGGAACCAGTATTAACACCGAAAATAATATCAGTCTAGAAATCCAGCGGAGAATCACTCTTGCCAACAAGTGCTACTTTGGACTGAGTAGGCAATTGAGAAGTAAAGTCCTCTCTCGAAGAACAAAGATCACGCTCTATAAGTCTCTCATCATACCTGTCCTGATGTATGGCTCAGATTCATGGACAATGTCAAGAGAAGATGAGATGGCCCTTGGAGTATTTGAGAGAAAAGTTCTCCGGAAGATTTATGGTCCTTCCCGTGATGCCAACGGCGAGTATCGAAGGAAATTTAACGATGAGCTGTACGAGCTCTATGCAGATCTGACCATAGTCCAGCGAATTAAAGCCCAAAGACTCCGCTGGCTGGGCCATGTTATGCGAATGGACAAAGAAGCTCCAGCACAGAAGGTTTTCCTATCGTTGCCTGAATTCGGCAGCAGAGGAAGGGGGAGGCCTCGACTGAGATGGAAACAACAGGTGGAGGATGACTTGAACTCCCTTGGGGTTTCCAATTGCCGTCGGTTATCGCTAAAAAGGAATGACTGGCGTGCTTTGATACGAAACGGCCAAAATCGCTTAGGCGGTTAAGCGCCAATAAATGATGATGAATGATGTTGTAATATTATTGGCGGCCGCCGTGGTGTAGCGGTTAAGTGTTCCGTCGTGGCGGTTCGATGCTCGACAAAAGTAACATCAAAAATTATTTAGAAAAAGAATTTTTCTAAACGGGGTCGCCCCTCGGCAGTAGTTTGGCAAACTCTCCGGGTGTATTTCTGCCATGAGAAGCTTCTCAGCAAAAAATTCATTTGCTTTGCAAGTGCCGTTCGGAGTCGGCAAAAAACTGTAGGTCCCGCCAACTTGTAGGAAAAACTCAAAAGCAACACACCACAAGATGGAAAGAGAAGCTCGGCTAAAAATCTCGTTAGAGGTTATGATAACCTGTTGGTATATCGCCGCCATTAGTTTTTTGTAATATTATTAGACTGTCCCTAAAAACGTTCAAAAAATGTCGCGCCGTGGCGGTAGCCACGGTTATGTCACACGTCCGGACTTGGGATGACGTAGCCCAGGGTTATTTTTTATAAGCTCAACTCAAAAAGGTGTTTCGCACATAAATACCATGGATTCCGCCCCAATTTCGGTATCGGACCCGGGTCATTTTTCGGTTTTTTGACCATAACTTTTCACTAAAACAAAAAAAGCGCTTCCGGATTCGTGATCCTGAGGCCAAAACGCGTCTTTTGAGGTATCTCCCATATTTTTAGCTAATTTATTGGGAGTTGTCCCCTAAAGGAAACTAATACCAAAAGTAGACTAAATTATGGGGCTTATTACGGTTTGCGAGTCGAACAAAAATATGCGCGACTCGCCTACATTTGTATTACCGACTGCGAGTCGCCCGGTAACATTTGCCTCAAACTTCAAAATTAAGCGAATGTCAAAAATGAAGCGATTACTGTTTGCGACTCGATCCAAATTCGTTCGCCGGGAGTGTCAAAATCTGGATAACAGAATTTGAAGGTGACTAGGAGGAGAAATTTGATTTTATGGTCATACTGGGATTATTTGGGGGTCATTTTGTGGTTATTTTGGACTAATTTCGGGGACATTTTGTTGTTAATTTATGGTCATTTATGAAATATTTTGTTGTCATTTTGGGGATTTTTTGGGCTCATTGTGTGGTCATTTTGGGGTTATTTTGTGGTCATTTTGGACTAATTTCGGGGATATATTGTTGTTATTTTTTGAATAATTTGGTGTCATTTTGGACTAAATTTGATGATATTTTGTTGTTATTTTGTGGTCATTTTGGGAATATTTTGGGGTCATTTTGTGGTTATTTTGGACTAATTTCGGGGATATTTTGTTATTATTTTATGGTCATTTTTGAAATATTTTGTTGTCATTTTGGGGTTATTTTGTGGTCATTTTGGACTAATTTCGGGGATATATTGTTGTTATTTTGTGGTCATTTTTTGAATAATTTGGTGTCATTCTGTGGTCAGTTTGGGGTAATTTAGGGAATATTTTGGAGTTATTTTGTGGTAATTTTGGACTAAATTTGAGGAAATTTTGTTGTTATTTTGTGGTCATTTTGGAATATTTTGGGGTCATTTTGGACTAATTTCGAGGAAATTTTAGTCGTTATTTTGTGGTCATTTTTGGAATATTTTGGTGTCATTTTGTGGTCATTTTGGGAATATTTTAGGGTCATTTTGGGGGTTTTTTGTGGTCATTTTGGGAATATTTTAGGGTAATTTTGGGGGTTTTTTGTGGTCATTTTGACTAATTTTGTGTTCATTCTGGAGATATTTTTTGGTCATTTTGTGGTAATATTGGGATCATTTTGGGGGAATTTCGGGGATATAGTGGTGTCATTTTGTGGTCATTTTGGGGTAAACCAAGCTTTGCTGAAGTGACCATGGACCGGATCGTAATAGGCATCCTTGACCGAGACAACGACAGTTTGGCCATCGCCAAAGACCGGTGGTGGTATGACCTGTACGTAGCCGGAAGACCTAGTTACGACCTTTACAACGGCGCTCTCAAATGCCCTCGATAAGGCCTGTCCAGTGCCAAAACCACGCTGTAAACATAGGCCACACTGGTGGAGGAAACAATTTAATAAGGCCAAGAGCCTTCGCAAGGAGACTCAATGACTCAGATATAAATATAAACATACAAGGCTCTGAGGCAGGCGAAGAGAACTTTGTGGAGAAATTTTTGTACTGCGGTCGAGAATGTCGACTATACAGCGAGACTGAGACGAGTGCTCTCAAGAACTCAAACAGCTACATATAGGCTATTTGCGGAAACCTGCCGGATCCTGGACCAGCTCGAAACGTGAAACGCTGGAGCTGTTCTTGATTACACACTTTCCAGAGAACTCGCATGTTGCACTCTTAGCACCTGCAACAAACCTGGCTGCACAAATGTTCATCACGGAAGAAGGGATAAGGTGGGTTATTAAAAGATTCGAGCCGTTTAAGGCTGTTGGACCAGACGGGATTATCCTCGCACAACTCCGCACACGTTGGAAATGGTTGGTTTTTCTATATGCAGCTTGTCTGGCTCTTATTTACAATATTCAATAAAAACGTACAATAATAATAAATAATTGAAACTTCAGTTTTGTTCAATTTGAATTTTTTTTTTACATTTGACTTTCACCGCTTTCTGTTTTTAGAACTGGCAACAAAATGCTTCAGGCGAACTAGTTTGTTCGCTATCCATAATCATTCGAGCTAGGCGATTCGCCAAATAAGGCGACTCGCGAACCGTAATAGGCCCCTATAGTAATTCATTTAAGTATGTATGTATGTATTTATCAAGGCAGTCATTTTTATAACGAACGAAAAGTAACATTAAATTTGTAACTCAAAGTTGCTATTCAGGAACTCGAAACATAAGTTGCTGTACAACTGGTAAACATAGCCAAATATACATATTTAGATATTTGATTAATAACGACTTACAAAAAAATAAAAATTAAAATGAATGCCCTTTGACTTAGAGAAACATTACTTTTTCTGAAGTTTGAAGTGTGATCTTAAAGAAATTATTGCATTAATAGTGTCATCCCTTAACCTGGCCTCTGCCGCAACACTTCTGGGTTGAACTGTTGACAAAAAGTCAAATGCTTTCTGAAGGTAATAGCCATTACAAAAAATATCAATTTCTTTCCCAAAACCTTTTTTTAATTCATATTCGTTTCTATTGGTGGACATTGGGGAGCTACTAGTCAAAACTTGATGCAACTTTTCTTAAAGACTAACGGGCTTGTCAACTTCAACCACTTCGTCGGTGTATTAGTATGGTTTTCGTTATGAAGCATGTTTTCTGTATTACGAAGGATGCTCTCGACATACACATGTATTTTGTTTTGTACTCTTCACGTAAAATCATGCCGCGCTAATGACCGTTCTGTCAAAATGCATAAAAAGAGTAGCACCACCAGTATTATTTCGCCATGCTCATTAGCAAACCATTTTGATTGCAGCAAATCATCACTAACACGCCAAATAAACTTTAATCAAAGGTTTCATATGTGGAATGCTGTGCATTTTTAACTAAGTATGTACGTAAGTAAATTTATATTAAAATGTGAAAACTCATGTTTTATGAAGGTAAATACATAATTTGTTTTATCTTATTTAAGTATGAGTGGTGATTTGGTTAGCTCTTCCGCGGAAGCGTGCGCTCTGCCAAAACCTAAGAAGATCAAGAAGAAAAGGAAAACATCCTTCAACTCAGATTGGATAAAAGAGGTCAGAAGAGGTCAAGCATGATAGCGAGGTTGTTTTCTGCAATGTTTGCTCAATAACGGTGTCTATTAAAAATGGTGGCGGTTATAACACAAAACTACATTAAAAACCGAAAAGCACAAATTTCGTTCGCGGGAAGGTAAGCCGCAAAGAAAATTGGTAGAGTTTGGTAATGATCATTTAAATGAAGCCGATGCGTGGGAAGCAATTTTCATTTATCATTCAGTACAACATTTCCACAGTTATCTTTCGGCTGATTACTGTTGTTGTTGTTGTTGTTGTAGCGAGGTGTAGCCCTGCCTAAATGTCAGACAGGGTCACCCCGAGTGTATTGCTCTTGGCCGGGTCGATATAAGAAAACGGCCCGGGTCGTTTCGACACGATGGGTACAGCACAAGTACTGTTACCGTTCTCGTAGAACCGACAATACAAGAAACTAGCCGTGTAGGCTATGTAGGTCATTTAGCGTTACCCAGGGTGCACCAACTGGGAGGCGACCTACTTTTACACCCCTTCGGCTGATTACTCTGCAAATTAGCTTCAGAAAGGTTACCTCAAGCGCGAAATGGCAAAACAATTTTCATGTGGTCGCACAAAAATATCGAAAGTTATCCAAAGGGTGCCTCAAGCAGCACAGCAGATAGTTATCCGTAAGTAAAAGAGAGTTTGGCGTATTCTATTATGACTGATGCTTCCAATAAGGGAAACACAAAAACATTTCCAATAGTAGTGAAGGTTTTATGTTTTGCCGCCTTAAAAAGTGAAAAATCTAAAGATGTGATAAAGTGAAAATTAATCAAAATATCTTGCCTGTAGGTTGTTTTTGCCACATAATAAATAACGCTGCCAAAAAAGCTTCCCTACAAGACGGGCTGATATTTTTACTAACACACTCACACTCTCAATTAACAATGCTTATGACGTTTTGACAAAAACACTGACAATTGTCATTAATTGTCATAGCTGACTGTCACATGACGCATAAAATGTTAATAACAAATGGTGTATTTTCAAGTATTGTCAAAACTTGAAAAATTTTAGTCTATGCTCATTTTTATACTTTTCATGAACATGAAATGGTATTATAACTTTGGTCCGATGTTTGTAAATATGAGAAGAAGAAGAGATAGACCCATCAATAAGTATACCAAAATGATCAGGATGACGAGATGAGTTGATTTAGCCATGTCCGTCTGTCTGTCTGTCTGTTTGAACGCAAACTAGTCCCTCAGTTTTTGAGATATTTGGCTGAAATTAGGTATGCGGCCACCATTTTCCAATATAGGAATCATTTGTCGGAACCAGCAAGATCGGACCAATATAACATATAGCTCCCATACAACCGATTATTCCGATAAACGGATTTTGGGCTATAACTCCTGTAATTAAACACGAAGGAACGTGAAATTTTATAAGTGTTGCTATTTTATATGTGAAATATCGATGTTGAAAATCATAGAGATGGGATAAATATTTCACATAGCTCCCATACAATCGATTATTCCGATAAACGGATTTTGGGCTATGAGTCCTGTAATTAAACACATAGGAACGCGAAATTTTGGAAGCATCGCTATTTTTATATGTAAGATATCGATGCTGAAAATCATTGAAATGGGATAAATATTTCACATAGCCCCCATACAATCGATTGTTCCGATAAACGGATTTTGGTAGATAACTCCTGTAATTATATCGGTAGGAACGTGAAATTTCGTAAAAGTTGCTATTTTAGAATGTGGAATGTCGATGTTAAAAATCAATGAGATTGGACCAATATAACACATCGTCCCCATATAATCGATAGCTCCGATAATTTCGGTATGAGCTAAAGTTAAATTCACACAGGCTGTACTGGGGATCAAACAGTGAAAATCGTGACGCTTATTCATGAAAGGTATTTAGCCTTCGACACAGCCGAAGACAGCTTTCCTTACTTGTTTTCATTATGATTATTTGTGTAATATTCAAAAAAGAAGCGGTGAACCAAATTGGGATGATAAAAACAGATAAGTATCAATTTTAATTTAATAATAAAAAAAGCGTTTTTAAAGTTCACATTTTTTAGTTTACATGCATGATTTCTGATTTATTGACGAAGTTAACGGTTCCACCTTACGCTCATACAAAATCATATACATTTAATTATGAGAAACGATAGTGTCTCGAAATCAAATAACTCAGCTTGTTCTCGCTCCTTGACCGTAGCTTCCACCAACCATACGCATGGTATCCCCATATGGCGCGCCGCTTCAAAAATGCCACTAAAGAATGTATCCATAAACTTATGTATTATCGTGCCACAATACGGGTGTGAGAAAATACTCAAAGAGAATATTGCGTTCAGGAATCTTCAGTGTCCTCATCGAATAGCATAGGGGTGTAAGAGTAGGTCGCCTCCCCGTTGGTGCACCCTGGGTAACGCTAAATGACCTACAAGGCCTACACGGCTAGTTTCTTGTATTGCCGGTTCTACGAGAACGGTACCAGTACTTGTGCTGTGCCCATCGTGCCGAAACGACCCGGGCCGTTTTCTTAAATCGACCCGGCCAAGAGCAATACACTCGGGGTGACCCTGTCTGACATTTAGGCAGGGCTACACCTCGCTACAACAACAACAACAATAGCATGACGCTTCATCCATCGCTGTTTAATCTCGGAAAATTTTGTTTAATGCCAGTCCTAGTATTATATAATTAGTTTTTAAGCTACATATGCATTTACATGCAATTTTATTTGATTTGGAAAAATAAATATTTTATAAAAAAAAATTATAAACATCATTGATGATCGTTTAGCTGACAGCAATGACTATCAAATGTTGCATCAAATGATTGTCATCTGTCTTGTAGGGTTGTGATAATATGCGTTATGATGTCGAATACATAGTCACAAAATGTCATAACGAGTTTTCATCATCGACCAAAAATGTGACATTATTAAAGGATTTCATTAGCGTTGCTGGTTTCGAATGGGCAGAAATCTTAGGACATAGTCCCACAAGGTTGCTTACACTAGTACCGGCAGTTGATAGGGTTTTAAAATTTTATGATCCGTTGAAATCGTATTTTTTGTCAAAGGAATCATGTCCAAAATATTTGGAAAAATTTTTCGCAGACGAACTTGGTGAAGCTTATTTAGCTTTTATAGTTCATATTGGTACTGTATTGCTTGAATCCAGTGATTTACTGGCTGCAATTTTCTATGGCATTATAGCCGATTTATTAACCCCCCTATTGTTATTCACAACTAGAAAAAGTTGTGTTGTAAATGTAACAACACAACACAACTTATTTGTTTTATTATGATTAACCACATGATTTTGCTGTCAAAACGAACTAAAAAATAAAGTTGCCTGAAAAAGTTGTGTTGTGTTGTGAAGCATAATACAAATTTTACAACTACAACACAACTTTTGATTTAGTTGTGAATCACAGTATGGGCCTAAGCTCCTTAAAAAGTAGACTTAACAATGAATTCTATGGAAAATTAACTTTGACAGTACTTACTAAGTCATAAAACATTCAAGCTGTCAAAAACTTTAAAATGCAATGTGATATCTATATCACTAAAGTCATAAGCAAGGGTGGTCATCACCTTAACACCTGCTAAGCGACCATATACGTATACGAAAAGCGAGCGCACCGCGACTTCAACGACAACCACATTTAGTTCATTGTATACCTAGTAGCCATGTATATAATACTTCTATATTGCGCCTTTGAACTGTTTAGTTGACCTAACATTACAGTACAGAATACACTGAGGAAACGAGACAAAATCTCAAAGTTGTCGTTAAACTTTTGTAAAGAGGGGGTCATGAAATATGTGGATATTTCAACAATTTCTTAATAAATGCATTTATTTATCATTCATTTTCAAGGAAAATTATACAATTTATAATATTTCGAGAATTTATACTTTGTCGCGTGCAATGAATACTGTGTCGGGTAGTGCCGCTTGGTGTAGCCTAGCTTTAGCGCGACAAAAATTAATAATGCAACTAAATGGCAACTACACATTTATCATCCACAAAATTAACAGTAACAAAATCAGCGTATTGTTGTTGTTTTTAAGTTGGCATATATTTAAAATAAAAGTAAGTGGCGGTCGTAATATTTTCTGGTAGCAAAAATAAATAAATTATTTAGTAGCAAATATGTCGCAGCACAAATGTTTTTTATGTGATGAAAAGAGAGACAAATCTAATAATATAGGCTTGCATTCGTAAGTATTTTGTAGAAACTGTATTAATTGAAATTTGAAAGATTTGTTTAAACATATTATTGGTATTTTGATATGAACACCAGCTTTCCAAAAGATGCAATGACTTGCAAGAAATGGATTGGTGCATGCGGCCTAACTGAATGCGGTGATGTAAAAAATATTCGTATTTGTAGCAAACATTTCCCGGCAAACGACTTCAAGCCCGGGTCAAGCAATAGAGTAAGTCGATTAAGGAAAGGTGCATTTCCTTCAGTAGATGTTTTTATTTCAAACCGAAATATGCGCGCTTTATATAAGTATAGTTAAAACCAGGGACCGCAAATAATGATTATTATTTTCATTTACTTTAAAGTAAAAATAAGTTATTGAAACGTTTACATTAAATACAGGAAAGGTGTATTAAATAATGGTAACGCATATTTGTGAAAATGGTAAAAATAAATCATTGAAACGTTTTCTTAAAATGAATTAAATCGTGATATAAGGGAAAACACAACTCATTATTGGTAAATGAAAATAATATTATTATTTGTCGTCCCTGGGTCAAACTTGAGAGACAGGAATATAAAAAAAAAATTTTAACAGGCAAAGAAGCTAACACACAATCAAAAAGGAGCGAAGCTCGCCTGTCAAAAAGAGGCGTTTCAAAGACCCTCGATTTGTGTCTGAGATAAAAACACCCGATGTCGCAACACCAACTCGTGCCAGTCGCGTTATAGCACTGGTAAAAAGATCAATTAAAAAAAAATAAAGTTATAAGAAGTCTGATTAAAAAAAGACGTTACCTAAAACGCCGAGTTAATTCTTTAGAAGAATTAGTAAGCCATTTGCGCGAAAAGAGTCTGATAGACGCAGAGACTGAAATGATGATGGTAATATCGCTTTTCTTAAGTAAAAATGTTCTTACTAACGTTTTACCAGAAAGCGTCAAATCAATGGTGTCTCGAAAAATTAATGGCTCAAAATGGTATAGGAAAGAAATAAGGAGTTTTGCCCTGACTCTACATTTTTACTCGCCGAAAGCTTACTGCTATGCCCGCGAAACGTGGAAAAATTTGCTGCCACATCCTGCAACAATTCGTAAATGGTACCAAAATATTGACGGCTCACCAGGATTTACTAAGCAAGCACTAGATGCCATTTCAATGCATGCTAAAGGGTCGAAGCCCGCAATAGTGAACCTAGTGTTTGACGAAATGGCCATTAGAGAGCAGAAAATCTACAATCGGTCCGGATTTGAGGGATGTGTCAATATGGGAACGGCGTCTGACGCTGCAGAGTACGACTCGGCTCCTACTGCTAATAGTGCACTTGTGGTTATGGCTGTATCGCTGAACGAGCATGGGAAAGTTCCAATTGGATACTTCTTAATACGGTCATTAACTGCAGAGCAAAGATCTACGTTGCTGACCGAATCGCTATGTATGTTGCGCTCCATCGGGGCGAAAGTGTACTCTCTAACATTTGATGGCGCGTCTTCGAATTTATCTATGTGTACTGCGTTAGGAGCAAATTTTATTTACGGCCCTTTATTTAAGCCTTATTTTACAAACCCTGCGACGAAAGAACTATAGCTTTGTTTCTTGAAATCTCCAGCAAAGAATTATCAGCAGAAGAGAGTCTTGTAAAAAGCTGTCAAAATCTCATTTCTCCTAATTTTTCGTCGAACAGAGTTCAGCAGAAACTAGCAGACAAAACAGCGGTTACGTTTCTGATTGGCTAACAATTTGAATTTACATTTTTTGTTGTTGTTTTGCTATGCCACCGATCAGCTGTTCCTGCTTGCTGGTTTCTGCTGGACGAAAAATCTCTAGCAATAACTTGCAGCGAATTGGCGCTCACTCTCTCAATTAATTGTCAAAAAGCTGCTGAATTCGCTGCTAATTTTTCAAAGAACACTTTTTTAGGAATAATTATTCATAATTATTCATAATTAGCAGGAAAGAAACAAAGCTTATGTTACGTCTTTTTTGACATCTGCCATATGATAAAATTGGTTAGGAACTGCTTTGGAGATAAGCGGCTATTAAAATCGGGTATGGATAGTTGTATTAATTGGCAATATTTATGCGATTTATATTTACTACAAAATAATAAAGGTTTGCGGTTATCAAAATAGACCAACAAGCATATAAAAACAGTATAATGAATGTTAAATTAGCCGTTCAAACACTAAGTGAAAGCGTTGCAAATTCCTTAACGTTTTTAGAATATAAAATTAAGGATCATACATTAAACGAAAAATTTAAGGGTAGTGACGCTACAGCTGATTTTTGTTTGAAATTTAATAATATCACCGATATATTAAATTGCAAAATTGTATTTTCGAAACATGAATTTCCACGGGCTATGTCTGTTTATGTGGACAATGTTGTTCGATATATTACGGGATATGTTGCCTGGAAGGTGCAAAAAAAAAATAGATTGTACCACGTGCCAAGAACAATTGACAGGCGACGAAATGCCTTCACTTTCAGCGCACAAAAATAAGGGACGATTTATCGCACCATCTTGGTACGTATGTAACATAGGCTGTGTTCGTAAATGCACGCTTGACGCGCAAACTACGATTGCATCACAAACAGAACGTTCAGAAATGCCAATATAGCAGCACTGTAATAATCAAGCGTTCAAAAAGACAACATTTCTATCAGCTGTCACTCTTAATTTCTATCAAACATTTTTTTAGTGCATTTAAGTACGATGTCTGACGAAAAGTAAGTGCAAAACTGCTTTCTTTTAATTTTTGTATTGAAATTTAGTTAAATTATGTTAATAATAATTGTATAAATTATTATTTTTCAATTTTTAGTGAAAATCTCAGTAATGCGGAGACAAAGTTATTGCTGAGAGTACGGTTGAATATGGAGGACGAGTTTAAATCGGGTAGAAGGGAAAAAAATGTATTGAGGAAGAAAGTTGTGACCAAGGTTAAAAATGTAAAACCCAATATAAGACTGGACAGCACCACAGCGCAGAGAAAATTCTTCAGAAAATGTCCTCGGGAAAGGACTTTATTGTTTTAATAAACGATTTGTTTTTAGGTATTTTTCTTTTTAAAGACAAACATTTGTACCTAAACATTTGTACACAAATTTCGTCTAGTGTAAGATTCAGCAAAATTTCCATTTTAGCATCAAACGCGTTCAAAAATGCAAACAAACAAATCTGAAAATTGTCAAAAAATGTATAAGAAGTATCAAATGTCAAACATGCAGTGCTGCCACCGTTGCTTATGCTGCAAGTCATGCTGCATTTGCGAACACAGCCATATGCATAGTGGCAGAAAAAGCTATAAGACAAGTTCTGAAGTCATGTCCAGTCGGATATGCAAAACCGAGTTTAATAAATACAATTTTTGAAAATACAAGAACTGCATTCTCCAACAATATTATGGATGATCACGTAGCTATTGAAACTTTATTTAGCACTGACATTTTAAATAATCATCGGACACAGCTGTGTAAAGGAATAATAAGTTTTTACTTGGACATTCGGTTGTTTTATGAAACAAAACTCTAGTTAAGCCAGGATACAAACATACACGGTACAGCCTAGTGGTTAGACTGCCGTCACTAGAAGTTGAAGCAACCGAGTTCAAAGCCCGCTCGGAAGCAAAACACTTCTAGTAGAATCATTACAAATTAGTCCGTAGGTCGCTTTCGCCAGCGTGAAATAGTACTATAACTATACTGCCGTCCTTTTTAAGAATGTGGGTATCTACATATTTTTCGAAAATAAGTTATTTATATAGGTGTACTCGTCTTGAAAATTCGAGTTTATTCTTGCAAAAATATTTTGTAATTTGCAAATGAATACAAAGTTATTGGTCGATTAAATTCTGTATTTTGCAGTATCTACATAGTTTTTCCACAAATCCTAAAAAAAAATGTGGGTATCTACCTACAAAACTTTCGCCGTATCTACCCTTTTAATAGGAAACCAAGTGAAATAAGAGCCGGTTTTCTATTCAAAGTCGAAGTATCTGCTCTATAATTTGTAGGTACCCACATTTTTAAATAGGAATCTCAGCTTTTTGTAGCTCCTTTTATATTACATACAAAATATGCAGTATCTGCTAATGAAAAATTTTCTAACAATATTTTGCATTGAAAAAAGATTAGTATCTACATTACAGCATACACAGAAATCGAAAATAATGTTTTTTTTTTTTGCATAAATAGAAAGATTTGGATGTGGACTTCCTAAAATGGTCATTTTTAATTACAAAATTAATATATGTTGAAAAGTCCAGATCCAAACACATTTCGTTCATTATTTCGGTTTGAGCTAGAATGTAGATACCAACATTCTTAAATAGGACGGCAATATAGCGTGTAATGTTGTTTGTAGCTTTTCTTTGAGTTTTTCTTCAAAAACAAAAAAAAAAAACATTGTCGCGGCTGCGACTTTGGCTGAACGAAAGGGTTTGCGTTAAACAAAGCGATAACGTTTACGTTGGTTTATGCTTGTGGCTGGCACTCGCTTGTTTATTCTGAAAGTTTTAATTAATTACAAATATATACTTAGTATAAGCAATGATTTTATCTTACCGCAGTTTTGCACCCTTTCTATGGCGATTGAAAGTTGAAGATCGAAAGACTGTTCTGAGCATACATTTGACACATGCCAAAGGAAATGAGAAATCGAACACGAGTAGAATGACAAAGGAAAGAATAGGTGCAAAACGTCGGCTTACAACTCAGGGTTGTACCTGAGGGTACTTAGTTACTTTAGCAAAGACTTATGCAGCATTTTCTAACACCCCCACCCCCGTGCAGCGATCAGCTTCACTACTCTCCACATCCAAAACCGCCAGTTTTGATACCGCGCGTTGCAAAAGTCCGGCTACTGTTCGAACGTCCGCACGTCGAGCCACGCCATCCCCACCAGTGTACAAACGCTCAACAACGCCTCGACGCCAATATTTTCTTGGTATGTTTGGATCGCAAATAAATACCGAATCGCCTTCATTAGGAGGGGAATTTCTCTGACACCATTTGACTCTTCGGGTTAAGGTTGGTAGATACTCCAGTATCCATCGTTTCCAGAACGTGTCCCTTAGGCCGCGTGCAATCCGCCACTGCTTGCGTATGCCATGAACATCATTATCGGGAGCATTGACTGCTGGTGTGTTAGGAGCATTACTTTCACCAATCAGGAAATGGTTCGGTGTGAGTGGTTCTTCCTCCTCCGGGGAGATGGGTAAGTGTGTCAATGGACGCGAATTAACAATACGCTCCGCTTCTATCAAAAGGCTATGTAGAACGTGTTCGCGTGGAGCTACTTGTTTTAGAGTGTGACGGAGAACCCGCTTGACGCTTTGGACCATCCTTTCCCAGACTCCTCCTTCCGATGGATTTGCGGGACAGTTGAAGAACCACTCAACACCCTTCGTAGACAATTCCCTTTGAACGCGGTCGGTGTCAAAGACTTCAGAAAAACGTTTAGCTTCCTCGTTTGCCCCTATAAAATTTTTCCCATTGTCGGATCGAAGGCGCGCTGGAACCCCTCTCCTATTCATGAAATTACGCATGGCAATTATGCACGAGTCCGTCGACAAATCATGAGCTATTTCTAGGTGGATAGCTCGCACAGTGAGGCACGTAAATAGTGCAACCCAGCGTTTTTCGGTACGCCGCCCGATCGTGACAGTAATAGGCCCAAAATAATCGAGACCCGTGTAAGTAAAGGGTCGTACATGCGGCTGCAACCGGTCCTCTGGCAGGGGTCCCATAATGGGATTACGAGGTTGTACTCTGTTTACATGGCATGTTTTACATTCATATATTACCTTTCTTAACAGCTGTCTAATCCTCGGAATCCAGTATTTCTGGCGAATACTGCTTATAGTTGCCTCATGATTTTGGTGCTTCATCTGATCATGATGACTTCTGACGATCAGTCGTGTGAAGATATGCCCATACGGCAAAATAATCGGTCTCCTGGCATTATACGGCAAACAGCTGGCTGCATCAATTCGCCCTTGCACCCGAAGTAGACCATCTTCTCCGATGTATGGAAGGAGTAGTCTTAGTGGACTGTCTTTAAGTATTTCTTGACCACCTTCGAGTCGGTGGCGTTCTGCTGCAAAGGCTTCCTCTTGGACACGAAGGCATAACAATTTTTCGGCGGTATTGATCTCTGCTGCTGTGAGTCCATATTCTTTATATTGTTGCCGTAAAATTGATGAAACGAAGCACCCACGCTACAGTTCTCTTAAGCCTATTAAAACTCGAAAATCGGCTATAATTAAGGAAAGCGTCATCGTTGGTGATTAAAGCAAATTTTGATCGAAGCTCTTCATCCGCTACAACGATATTCTTGGCATCATTATCTTCAACAGGCCAGGTGTCCTCCGAACGTTTCAAAAAATTCGGCCCTTGTAGCCAACGGGATGTTGGCGTAAAGTCAGTACATCCGTGACTTCTCGTAGCGTCGTCAGCTGCATTATCCTGGGTTGGCACCCATCGCCATTCGCTAATGGCACTCCCATTCAGAATCTCCGCGATGCGGTGCGCCACGTACGGCTTATAGCGCCGGTGTTCGCTGCCAATCCATTTCAAAACAGTTCGGGAGTCACTCCAAAAGAAGCACCGCTGAGGGATTAACTGGTGATTGTCCAAAATCAATTTACGCAAACGAACGCCTAGCACGGCTGCTTGCAGTTCTAAGCGTGGAATGGTGACGGCCTTTAGCGGAGCGCATTTCGTTTTTCCGCAAATTAGTGCAACTTCAACATCGCCGTTCGCCTGCTTAGACCTCCAGTAAGCGACAGCATCAAAGGCTTCTTCGCTAGCGTCAACAAACACATGCAGCTCCAAGTTTTGATGCTCGCCGCCTGGGAAATAGAACCGTGGAACGCGAAATTCTGCTATCTTGCAAAACTGTCGGCGCCATTTTTCCCACAATATGTTCACATCATTGGGTATGACCTCATCCCATCGAACTTCACGACGCCAAACTTCGCGCATAAGAGATTTGGCTGCAACTGTGTAATGGCTTAAAAACCCCAGCGGGTCAAACGTGGACATAATAATGCTCAAAAGCTCCCTCTTCGTAGGACGTCTTTCGCCTGTAATTACTGCCTCCTCAATGCGATGGAATTTCAAACTAAATTTAAAGTTATCGCTGTCTGGCTCCCAAAACAGTCCAAGGACTTTCTCTGTACTCTCACCCGTGGCGATTTGTTTCGTATTCGTACTGCCGTCCAAATCATTAACAACTTCCTTTGAATTGGAAACAAATCCGCGTAATTCGAATCCGCCATTGCTGTGAATGCTCCTTACCTGCCGCGTGACGTCTACCGCCTCTCGGGTCGTATCAAAACTGTCGACGTAATCGTCAACGTAGTGGTGTTCACAAATCGATTTGATCGCACGAGGGTAACTTTCATGGTGCTCCATGGCATTTTGTCTCATGACGTATTGCGCCGAGCAAGGCGAGCACGCGGCACCGAAGATCATCACTTGCATTTCGTACTCTTCTGGCGGCTTATTATTCTCTCCATCGCGCCAAAGAAAACGCTGTGCACACCTGTCAGATGGTTGTATGATAATTTGGTGGAACATTTCCCTTATGTCTCCACAGATTGCAACTGCACGCGTTCGAAAATTAAACAAGATGGAAGGAAGGGATGTATATAGCTGTGGCCCCTTCAGCAAATTAGAATTTAATGACGTCCCTCCGACTCGAGAGGCTGCATCGAACACAAAGCGAAGTTTTTTCGGTTTATTCGGGTTCACGACACCGAAATGTGGTAAATACCACTTTTTGGGGGAAACGACGAGTGTTTCCTCATGTGTAAGCTTTCTAGCATAACCCTTCTTTAGGTACTCTTCGATGACCCCTTTGTACGCTGTTGCAAATTCTGAATCTCGTTGCATCTTTCTTTCAATACCTCCTAATCTGTGCAGAGCGACTTCGTAGTTATCTGGAAGATGTATATCGCTGGCTTTCCATAACAGGCCCGTTTGGAAACGCCCTGCGACTCGCTTAGTTGTGTTCTCTAACAGATGCTTGGCTCTAACATCATCGTTGCTTTCAACAGGCGGACAGCTTCGGACACCAAGACTTTCGATGTTGAAATAGTCGGTCACTAGGCGATGCAAGTCTTCATCTTTTTCATGGGCGCGTACAAACAAGCACGATTGTATTACAGACGAGGCGCGACTGGTTGGTCCGAAAACTACCCATCCCAGTTCAGTGTTACAAGCGTAAGGACCTTGTGTACGGATCATTTTAATGTCGTTTGGCAAGCCTAGATGCGCGTGATCGATCCCGATAAGTAGTTGAGGTACAGCATTCAAATACGGTTGTAAAGGGAGAGACGAAGCTGATTGGTCACTACTCTTTAGGTCATCGATGCATAGGCTTTGCATCGGCAAATCAAGGTTACCTACAGCATACACGTTGCGTAGCAGATGACGTTTACTCTTACCCGCCCCGCTAATTTCGACATTGAAAACCTCTGCGGACTCTTGCGCTGCTCTTCCCCCGAACCATTGTATATCTAAACTGTGTGGTCGACCGCGTATCCCTAGCTGCTTTGCAAGTTTGCTGTCTAACATTGTAATTGACGAGCCCTCGTCAAGAAGGGCGTACGTATCGATGCGCTTGTTTTCACCGTATAAGGTTACCGGCATCACTCGAAATAAGATTTTTTTCTTAGAAGCGTCGACGGCTGCGCAACTCAACACGCTTCCTCGCACTTCTTCCTTCGGGGTACTATTGTTAGTAGTCGCGATGACTTCATGCAACAAGCCGTGGTGTCTGCGCCGGCAACCTTCTACCGAACAAAATTTCATACGTCGGCAACTACGCGTTGTGTGGCCGCTGTTTAGACACGAAAAACAGACGCGGTTCTTCTTTACTATCTCCCACCTATCAGACACACCTTCATTTAGGAAACGTCGACAATCTTGTAGTTTATGTTGCCCTTGGCATAAGGGGCACTTTGAGGAATACATAGATGAAGGGTTTGGATATTGTTTTTCGGATGTGTGAAGTACCACGCGTCGCTTTACATCCTTATTGTCAATATCTTGTACTCTACATATTAAATTAGCAAGGTCACTTACCCAAGTGCTGAAATGTACGATTGTTGGATATGGCAATATCGCGGCGGCAGCTCGGGCCCACTCCACACGTTTACTCATCGGTAGCTTTGATAACAATTCGTCCAATAGAGTTGGGTTGGCGATGTGTTGTTGGCCGTTCACAGATTGTAAAAATGTGGCTAAATTTTTGACCTTGGTAGCAAATGGCACCAATTTAGACAAGGCGTTCTCCGGAATATTAGGCAAATCTCTTGCTTGCCGTAACTGGCTCTGAATCAGCTGTTCAGGGCGCCCAAAGCGAAAACGAAGTTGCTCCATAGCAGCGGCAACATTGTCGGGATGAATTAAAGGTGATTTGATTACCTCGCGGGCTTCTCCTTTGACAGCTTTCTGCAATCGTTGGTTGTTTTCTAAATTAGTGTAGTTATACACTGCTGTTGACTGGACATAATTAGCATAAAAAATTGGCCAGTCTTCTGGCTCCCCACTGAA
Organism: Campiglossa producta; assembly: GCA_964058755.1. NCBI lineage: Eukaryota > Metazoa > Arthropoda > Insecta > Diptera > Tephritidae > Campiglossa > Campiglossa producta. The sequence continues at coordinate 457,769 of CAXKVI010000018.1, read as the reverse complement.
AACAGGCAAATCTTGTAATTTCCGCAGTATTGTTGCAGAATTGGTCAGAGGGGAAATATTGTTCAAATAATTCATTGACATAGGAGTTTGAATATAAGGGTTAAAAATGTTATTATATAATGGCGAAGATGTGCATGGCATACTGAACTGACTTTGTGTAGAATGCACTTGGTTCGTTGTAAAAAACGTTGGCGCAGCGCCGGCACTAACAGTGTACGTCGGCAGTGCCGAAAGGCTGCGAACGTTCTCAGCTGTGTCATACGATGGCAGCATAGCAGCGCTGCTCCCCATAGTAGGAATTACAGAATGTGCATAACTGTTAACGGCATATGGCCTGACATGACTTGCGGTTGCATAAGTTGACGAATACTGCACATGGGGGCTACCTTGCAAATTTGTTAGGTTAGGTTCCGCAGCATCGGCTGATGGTGCGAAAGAACAGCCAACGAGGGGTATAGATGTTATGGCGGGCGCAAGGGGTACAGTATTAATATTAGCCATGTGCGCTGTATTACGTAATGCTGTTTCCAGCCTTTGGCAAACACGATTTTGTTCATTCAACCTTACCTTTGATTCCTCTAGCTGGTCTTGAAGTGTAGCGATTTGCTTCTGCATCTCTAATGTTGAACTTACTGATGAGCTGGCGGCGGTTGTAGTGCTGGTGGTGGCGGTGGCGGTGGCGACTGCGGCACTGGCGGGGTCGACGTCATCATTTGCTTTGTAGGTGGACGGCGTAGGTTTGGGCGGCACTTCAAATGATCCAGCATCTACTTTGTTGAGCCGGGGACTGCGGCGTTTCTCTAAATTTTCGTCTGCTTCTTTAAATTCCATTGGTAAATCCAAACTTCACGGCAGCGAAAGTAGCGCAGTTAAATCCAATGAAAACTGCGAATAAAAATGTCGCGGCTGCGACTTTGGCTGAACGAAAGGGTTTGCGTTAAACAAAGCGATAACGTTTACGTTGGTTTATGCTTGTGGCTGGCACTCGCTTGTTTATTCTGAAAGTTTTAATTAATTACAAATATATACTTAGTATAAGCAATGATTTTATCTTACCGCAGTTTTGCACCCTTTCTATGGCGATTGAAAGTTGAAGATCGAAAGACTGTTCTGAGCATACATTTGATACATGCCAAAGGAAATGAGAAATCGAACACGAGTAGAATGACAAAGGAAAGAATAGGTGCAAAACGTCGGCTTACAACTCAGGGTTGTACCTGAGGGTACTTAGTTACTTTAGCAAAGACTTATGCAGCATTTTCTAACAAACATAATAATACAACATGAAGTTTCAATAGGAGTTATTATTCCGGTCTATAGCTCACAAAATTCTTACTTATGTGTAAAAACTCAAGACCACTAAAACCAAAACCAGTTTATTATACCTCAAGTTAATACTCATTTATTTGTGCATAGGGTTTGGGACCCACCACATAAAACAAAAATTCCAATGAGATCTAACAACCGAGCCTCGGATATGATAACTCTTTCTTCAGATAACGACCACAGCAAACGAACTAGGCCTATGATTAATGAAATCGGGGCATGCTCTTGGAATGTCCGAACCCTTACTAGGGAAGGTGACGATGCCTGCCTAGTTGAGGTCCTCAACAAGGCAAAAGCTGACATCACCGCTATACAAGAAATGCGATGGACGGGGCAAGGTTATAAGACCATCCGAACCTGCAATGTCTACTGGAGCGGCCATACTAATGAGCGCAGATTCGGCGTCGGTTTTGTGGTAGGAAAGAGACTTGTAAAACATGTAGTGTCCTTCACAGCCGTAAATGAGCGTCTCGCCACGATCCGAATTTAACTACGATTTTTCACCATATCGTTCATCTGCGTGCACGCACCGACCATGAAAAGACTTCGCCAAACGGTTTCAGACTGATTGACTTCGCCGGTGCACGAAACATGGTCGTATCCAGCACCAGGTTCAAGCATAAAGAGATCCATCAAGCCACATGGCTATCGCCAGATCGGAAACCACGCAACCAGATCGATCACTTTGTGATAGACGGACGGCACGCTTCCAGCGTTATGGAAGTACGTACGATGAGGGACCCGAACATCGACTCCGATCACTACTTGGTAGCAGCCAAGATTCGTACCCGCCTAAGTACAACAAAAGAGGCGCCACAAAAAACGCAAGGAAAGCTGGACGTCGAAAAACTGCAGTCACAGCAGACAGCCAATGATTTCGCAGAACGACTCGCACACCTGCTCTCTGAGAGCACAATTCAACCCAACGGAGTGCATGAGCAGTCGGAACATATGTGCGGAGCACTTCGTACCGCAGCCGAAGAAGTAATTGGATTCCGGCAAGTGAAAAAAACATCTGGTACGATGACAGAGAGTGCAAAGACGCAGTCAAAAGAAAGGACGATGCCTATAAGGCGCGTTAAAAGCGAATGCAACGAGAAGCGTGTGTGAACACTAGCGTCAGATGAAGAGGGAAGCGAAACGGCTTTTCCGGGCGAAGAAAAGGGAAGCGGAAAAGCGTGAAATCGAAGAGCTTGAAATACTAGCCAGCAGAAGCAACGTCCGAAAATTTTATCAAAAACCCGACGAATGACGGAAGGTTTTAAACCTGGGCCAAACTCCTGTAAAAATGACAACGGCGACAGATGTTCAAAGAGTACTAAGGTTACGGAGGGATCACTTCTCTGCCTTTCTAAACAGAGGAACAGAGCAACAATCCAGAGAAGAGGACGAACCCGACCCCACAATCGATGACGATGGAGTCGAAGTTCCACAACCCGACTATAACGAGGTGCGAATAGCTATATCACGGCTAAAAACAATAAAGCGGCGGGTGCTGATGGGGTGCCCGCTGAGCTATTCAAATGCGGCTGCGAGGAGCTGGTAGGGTGCATGCACCAGCTCTTGTGCAGAATATAGTCGGATGAATGCATGCCTGAAGACTGGAATCTAAGTGTTCTCTGCCCAATTCATAAGAAGGGTGATCCCGCAAACTGCGCCAACTATCGTGGAATCAGCCTTTTGAATATCGCATATAAGGTCCTATCAAGCATCTTTTGCGAAAGACTGAAGCCTGACGTAAACCGACTGATTGGACCTTATCAGTGTGGCTTCAGACCTGGTAAATCTACCATCGACCAGATTTTTACAATACGCCAAATCTTGGAAAAGGATCGACACACACCATCTCTTTGTTGATTTTAAAGCCGCCTTCGACAGCACGAAAAGGAGTTGCCTATATGTCTGATTTTGGTTTCCCAGCAAAACTTATACGGCTGTGCAAAATGACGCTGAGCAACACCACCAGCTCAGTCAGAATTGGGAAGGACCTCTCCGAGCCGTTCGAAACTATGCGAGGTTTCAGGCAGGGCGACCCCCTATCGTGTGATTTCTTTAATTTGATGTTGGAGAAAATAATTCAAGCTGCAGAACTTAATCGCGCTGGATCAATATATTACAAGAGCGTACAACTGTTGGCGTATGCCGACGACATCGACATCATTGGCGTCAACAACCGCGCCGTAACTTCTGCGTACTCCAAATTAGAAAAAGAAGCGGAAAAAATGGGTTTGGTGGTGAACGAAGGTAAAACGAACTACCTGCTGGCATCATGCAAAGAATCAGCGCATTCGCGTCTTGCCAACCACGCCACTGTTGGCAGCAATAATTTCGAGATAGTAAGGGACTTTGTATACCTGGGAAGCAGCATTAATACCAACAACAATGTAAGCCTGGAAATCCATCGAAGAATAACTCTTGCAAACAAATGCTACTATGGGCTGAGTAGGCAATTGAGAAGTAAAGTCCTCTCTCGACGAACAAAAACAACACTCTATAAGTCACTTATCGTACCCGTCCTGCTATATGGTGCAGAAGCATGGACACTGGCAGCTTCTGACGAGGCGGCTTTGGGAGTATTCGAGAGAAAAATTCTTCGAAAGATTAATGGACCCCTAAAAGTTGGCGACGGCGAGTACCGAAGAAGATATAAGGATGAGCTGTATGAGCTTTACACAGACTTCGACATAGTTCAGCGAATTAAAACCCAGCGGCTTCGCTGGCTAGGTCTCGTGGTGCGAATGAACGAAGACGCTCCGGCCCAGAAGGTATTCTTATCGGCTCAACAAAGAACCGACTGGCGAAACATGTTAGACGGCCAAAATCGTCAAGGCGGTTAAAGGCTATTTTATGTATTTATGTAATACTTATTTAGCAATAAAGTTGATCTGCTACTGGTAGTTTATTATTAAATCGAAAATTATTTGATTGATTAATTTATATTAAGTTTTCAAAAAGTGAGAATTGACGTTGAAAATTGCTTATTGGGCTTTACACTATTCCTTGATTCCATTTCATTTGGAGTCACTCAGCCAGTGCCTTCCACTAAAATTCGTAAGAAGAAGAAAATAAGTTGCCAAACTATAGTAGGGATAAACAATGATTTAGTTTGATTTCAACACTCGTACGGTGAGGGTGTGTCGCACGGCAAACCACTCACTTTCAGTACAGAGGATGATCGAGCAGTACGTACGTATGAATGTTAAGTTTTTAGGTTGGGTTGGAAGTTGAGTTGAAGACTTATTTCGTGATTAGCTCTGCGTTGGCTAAGAAGGGTAAGTCACTCGATGATGGTACTTTTGTAAGGACTTGGCTGTAACCGTTCTGAAGTGTTTTGGAGAAAAGGGGGCTATATGCTGTTATCACGTCACACAATGACGCGATGTATAATAGATATTTCAATATGTATGAATTTAAACTTTAAACAAAAATTCTAAACGTTAAGTCGTACTCCAAAAGTTGACAAGTATCGGTAATGTCAGTGCTTTCATCCAAAGCAACGGAATAGGACTTACATAGCGTTTATAATTTTTCGCTTCAATTTCAAATATGAACATAAACTTTGACATATCTGTTATACGTCGCGTTATTGTGCGACGTGATAGGGGTATATCACAAACATGTTTGGCTAGCTCAGCCCCTTTTTCTCCAAAACGTTCTAAAACGTCTACAATAGGTCTTTAATAAAAGGACCATCTTCGAGTGGCTTTTCTTTTTTAGCTAAAGCCAAGCTAAATATTAAAGAAGCTATCAATGTAGCATTTTTTAAATTATCTTCCACTTCATTAATATTATAACTTTGCATAAACTCGAGCTTATATTCGAAAAACTGAATCGATTTCATCAGTATTTACTTCTCTGTGTAGTAAAGCGAAATGCCGACTCAAGCTTTGCTTGCAGACGTAATTACATATTTATCCGCAAATAAAGCATTGCAGCATACTTGTGGCGTTTAAAAAAAAAAACTCCATTTCCCATTCGACCTTAAACATTTTCATAAATATGTACGATCGTCCACTGTCTGACGTTGTTGTTGTTAGTCTGATAGCAACTGCGTGTGGTAAGTGCTCACTTTACAACATTGTGTACAGTGTTGCTAGAATTTTTTCAGCAACCGGCTAGATCGAGAAAAAAAAACGGCTAAAAACGGTTAAAAAAAATTATTTCGGCGAAAAAAATAATAATTTTGGCCGGAAAAACGGCTAAAAAATTTTAATCAACTTTTCACTCGTTTTTTTCACTTTTTTTCAATAAAACGTAGGTATAATATAAATCTATATATATATAAATAAAAATAAAGAAAAAAAAACTTTTTTAAAAATAAGCTTTTATTATTGGTTTATAAAATTAACTAAAACGTAAAAAATAAATTGACTGTAAAGAAATATAACACTTTATAAGTTCATTGTAACCTTTAAAGATAATTTGGCTTCTTCGTCTGCCACAAAATAATTCCATATTGTACATAATTATATATTTCTAACATTAAAACTTTACACCTAAATTATTAAATCTTCCAGTATATATCACATTCCTAATTTTATTAATAATAAAAGCGTGTTAAATTTCGATAGCAAGAAAAGAAGGTCCTGAATGTTCTTAATTATACCATCAAATAGAAAAGAAGGTCCTAAATGTTCTTAATTATACCATCAAAATTTAACACGCTTTTATTATTAATAAAATTAGGAATGTGATATATACTGGAAGATTTAATAATTTAGGTGTAAAGTTTTAATGTTAGAAATATATAATTATGTACAATATGGAATTATTTTGTGGCAGACGAAAAAGCCAAATTATCTTTAAAGGTTACAATGAACTTATAAAGTGTTATATTCCTTTACAGTCAATTTATTTTTTACGTTTTAGTTAATTTTATAAACCAATAATAAAAGCTTATTTTTAAAAAAGTTTTTTTTTCTTTAATTTTATTTTTTACTTTTTAGTTCGGTTTATCAACAAGAGGCAATAATAGAATCTTTTACAATAAAGCCGCGTGGTTAATAAAGTTACTTTTGGGATATTGGAATAAAGACTAAACTAAACGATAAATGGGATTTTGGAAATTAAGCTAATTTTTTTATTTACTGTTAGCGAAGCCTGAACGATGATGAAAATTTGCAAAATCCCATCTTAACTGCAAGTTAGTACAATATCAAAAGCAAAATTTCCTGGAATGAAAACTTTCGAATATCTCTACTCGTGCGCCACCTATCGGAATTATTTTTTTGTTATTTTGCGTGGAGGCAGAAAACTAAACGATGATGAAAATTTCAAGATCCTACCTCAACGGGAAGTTCGTTGAAAAACGAATTAAACGACACTGAAAACAGACCTTCGTAATTCTCAAATAAAGCGACTCACGCGCCACCTAGCGGGTCCAATTTTTTTTTAACATTTAGAAATTAATTAAGTAACACACACGTAAAATATCAGCCAAATCGGTCCATAATTACGATTTTGAGTTTTTATTACCGCTATCTCAGCCCCACCTAGCGGAATTTGTTTTACAAAAATATTTCTTTTCATGGTAGTAATACATGTTACGAATTTCAGCTAAATAGGACCATAAATGCGAATTTTGAAAATATAGCTACCCACGCGCCACCTATCTAAATTTTTTTTTATAATATTGCATTGTCATCGGGGTTATACATGGGTGCAGAATTTCAGATCAATCGGACACCGGGAAGTGTATCAAATTTAGCTTGCAAGATTTGATTACAGACAGCCGTCAGGTGAAACTAAATAAAAGCTTATAATAATAATAAATTAATTAGAACTGCGTTTCAATAATAATTAGCTGTTTCCTTTTTTCTTCAATTTAATAATTCAAAATCAGCAGAGCCAACTTTTTATGCATAATTGCTCAAAAGAGTGAAGAAATTAACCGAATGTTGCATTCTTCAGTGCCATCTGCATATCAATAGACAATGCTCATAAGAGTAAAGGAATTCGCCGCGTGGTAAGTAAAGGTACTTTTGGAATACACCACGCGGCGAATTCCAATCTTCTTTCTATGGCAATAGGGAAAAACGACTAAACTTGGGTGATGATTGGATTTTTGCAAATAAAGCAATATTTTAGATTTTTTTTTTTGTATAATGCATTGTCAGTAAAACCTGATCGATGGTGAAAATTTCAAAACCCCAGCTCAACGGGGAGTTAGTTCAAAATCGAAAGCAAAATCTCTGTAAATTAAATTTTTCAAATATCTCTACCCATGCGCCACCTATCGGAATTATTTTTTTATTATAGTGCATTGGGTTATAAAACTAAGCGATGATGAAAATTTAAGATCCTACCTCAACGGGAAGTTCGTTGAAAAACGAATTAATCGACACTGAAAACAGACCTTCGTAATTCTCAAATAAAGCGACTCACGCGCCACCTAGCGGGTCCAATTTTTTTTAACAATTAGAAATTAATTAAGTAACACACACGTAAAATATCAGCCAAATCGGTCCACAATTACGATTTTGAGTTTTTATTACCGCTATCTCAGCCCCACCTAGCGGAATTTTTTTTACAAAAATATTTCTTTTCATGGTAGTAATACATGTTACGAATTTCAGCTAAATCGGACCATAAATGCGAATTTTGAAAATATAGCGACCCACGCGCCACCTATCGAAATTTTTTTTTATAATATTGCATTGTCATCGGGGTTATACATGGGTGCAGAATTTCAGATCCATCGGACACCGGGAAGTGTATCAAATTTAGCTTGCAAGATTTGATAACAGACAGCCGTCAGGTGAAACTAAATAAAAGCTTATAATGAATACCCATTTCCCTTGGTGACGACATCAGGGCAGAACGGATGGACCGATTTCAATAATTGCCAGAGAAGGTTCTTATGAAAGAGAAAGTTAAATAATTTTGTTGAATTCTAAGATATTGACCAAAATATGAACCAGGGGTGACCAGTATGTGGTTATACGATATGGGTAACAAATGAAAGGTGTCGATGACAGCTTTCACAAGGAGCGGTTTTTAGGTTCATCTGAACCCGTTTTCAAGATTTTGACCATCAGGGATAGGGATAGGGATAGGAACAGGGATAGGGATAGGTATAGGTATAAGTATAGGGATAGGGATAGGGATAGGGATAGGGATAGGGATAGGGATAGGGATAGGGATAGGGATAGGGATAGGGATAGGGATAGGGATAGGGATAGGGATAGGGATAGGGATAGGGATAGGGATAGGGATAGGGATAGGGATAGGGATAGGGATAGGGATAGGGATAGGGATAGGGATAGGGATAGGGATAGGGATAGGGATAGGGATAGGGATAGGGATAGGGATAGGGATGTGGCATAAGAATGCAGGCAGACTAATTTTTGGCAGAACAACGTCTGCCGGGTCTGCTAGTATTTTATTATATAATATTGGATGGTTACCGAGATATACGGGTTTGAATTCGCAATTTTTTCTGTGCAAACATTTTTTCTTTAAATTATAACATTGACATGCTAAGAAGGAAAATGGAAACCGTTTTCTAAAGTATTTTTTCCGTTCTTTTCGAATATAACTTAAAAAAAAAATTTATTACAAAAATTTAGTAAAAATTTGATTAAAAAAGAATTTTATAAATTTTTTTCAATTTTGGGCATTTTTAATTTTTACGTAAGAAATGTTCTTTCAAAAGACAATTTTTTTTTTTTTTTGTTGTTTTTTCTCTAGGCTTTGGTTCGCGTATGCACTAGTAACAAAATTAAACTTTAGCTAAGTCATTTCCATTTTCCAGTCAAAATCGTTATTATGAAAAAAAATTGGATCCACCCCGAAAATATTTTCTGGATAAAAGGTACAACGAGCAAAATTTTAAGCAGAGCTCACTGCTTTAAAAATAATTCACTTAATCCAAAGTCGCAATAAAATACTTTCATGACATAAAATGAAAAAATAAAAATAAAGAACTGTTCACCCAAAATTGGTACACATTTAAGAGATTCCTACATTTGTATAGGGTACCAACAAAATTTTATAAATGTTAGTAGGCAATGACCGTACCGTTATATGATTAAAATTTGCTTTGATTTGATTGTCAGTTATTAATTTTACACGCGATGGAATTATCTGTTCGAAAAACGATTGTGAACAAATTTGTGGAAAATCCAACTGGGTTATGAAATAAAATAGCGAAAGCTATAAAGTATCAAAAAGCAACTGTTTGTAGGGTATTAAAACGTTATAAAGAAACTCTAAGCTTTGACAAGTTTGCAAAAAAAAGGGATGATTTGGCAAGCAATATGCAGTTTTGGCCTTAAAACTCGATCGTACGTGACATCAACAACAATGACCACTGAATTGTATATGAAAGAGTGTCTACAGAATTGCATATTGCCGTTTATACGACATCACCGGTATGCAGTAAAGTTTTGGCCAGACTTAGCGAGTTTCCATTACTCGAGGGCATTCCTTGGTTGAAATGTTGGTACAAACAAGAAATTGGCGATATAGTGTCAAAAGAATTGAACCCGCCGAATTGTCCGCAACTCCGCTCAATCGAAAAATATTGGGTAATTGGTAGAAACAAATTAAGGAGGAGTGGATGCTTAATCAATAAAGCTGAATCAATGCGTCTTAAGTGGAGCAAATTTGATGCCAAAGTGACCACACCGGACGTTCAACGTTTGATGTCGCCCATCAAGCGGCATGCTCGAAATTTCATACATAGCAATGATATATAAAATTTGTATTCACTTTTTTTTATAGCTTAAGAATCGCTCTTTTGATTAAAGTATTCACCATTTTCCCGCGAATATTGGTTTTAATGATATAGGATGTTTTGCGTGTACCAATTTTGGTTGAACAGTTCTTAATTAATAACACTGTGACACAAAATGAGGGGGCATCTCTCGGTAATTGATGAAACCAAATGGAGATGAAACTTTAGCCCTCCCATATCAAAACCTCATACTGGGCTTTTGGCCTATAGGTCTGTGTTCTTTGTTATTTTTATTCAAAGTTGGTAACCCTGTGTATGAGAAAAGTTGATTAAAACTTAATCAAATGAAGCAATTTTAGATGGGTTTTCTTGTATATCGCTATTTTTTGGATCGAGGAACTCATTTTTGACATTAATTTTTACCTAAGTCTTACGATAGGTGGCGCTGTCATACAATTTGTTTTATTTTTGATAGTTTTTCATGCTAATGAAGCAATTTTAGATTTTTTTTTTTTGTATATCGCTTTTTTGGATCGATAAACTCCTTTTTGATATTAATTGTTACCTAAGTCTTACGATAGGTGGCGCTGTCATACAATTTGTCTTATTTTTGATAGTTTTTCATGCTAATGAAGCAATTTTAGATTGTTTTTTTTTTTTTTGTATATCGCTTTTTTTGGATCGATAAACTCCTTTTTGATATTAATTTTTACCTAAGTCTTACGATAGGTGGCGCTGTCATACAATTTGACTTATTTTTGATAGTTTTTCATGCTAATGAAGCAATTTTAGATTGGTTTTTTTTTGTATATAGCTTTTTTTGGATCGATAAACTCATTTTTGACATTAACTTTTACCTACCAACATTTATTTATTATATTTGCTCATTTTTATGCTTAAAACTATAACTGTAAAATTTAAATTGTGATTTTACTCTTAAATGCATCACTTAACTGTTAAACTATGATCCGAAATGCATTTAATAAAATTGATTCAGCAATGATACATATTCGTAACTACATACTTTAAGTGTTGAATAAAATTTTATGCATTTTGTTGCTCAGACGCAGTGGTGGCGCCGATTCATATGGCGTCGCGTTGATTGTAAATTTTAGAAGAGAAGTGTGTGGCTGGAGCGTGAGAGTTATATGAGCTCGTAGATCTAATAGTTGAAATTAATATTTGAAATTTTGTTACTTTGGATATAAAAGGTAAATTACGTATTAGGGTGGAGCTTTGCTGATATTAATTTCATTTAAATAAGACAAAATATATTTATAAAACCTAGAGACGGCATAAAGGAAAATAGGACATCTATCTCTACATATAATGAAATTGTAACAGGTCGATGTCTGTACATGGCAGATATCAACAAAAAATTGATTGGGGGAAGCATTATTAAGCGAGTAGAATCCAAATCAACCATTTTAAAAAACTGTGTGTGTCTGTCTGTCTGTCTGTCCGTATGTTTGTGGCCGTATCACTCTGAAAGTAATGAATGGAATTGAATGAAACTTATTTGTTGGATTGCTCGACGTTCAACTTAAAATTTAAGATATTACTTTTTTCGATATCTCAACCGGTTTTAGAGTTATCACCCAATATATGGACCATGTCTGTCTGTATGTTTGTGGTCGTAACACTCTAAAAGTACTGAATCGAATTGAATCGTTTGACTGCTAGATGCTCAACTTAAAGTTTAAGATATTATTTTCTGAGATGTCGCAACGGGTTTTGGGGTTATCGCCCTATATGTGGACCAGGGGTGACCAAAAATGTCTTAGTACAATATGGGTGTCAAACGAAAGGTGTCAATGAGTGCTATAATATGCGATGTGATTCATTTAAATACCTGATATGGTTTGGGAGATATCTTGAAATTTCGATAGCTCGACCGGTTTCGGAGGTATCGACGAATATTTCCACAAAAATGTGTTAGTACATTATGGGTATCAAACAAAAGGTGTTTATGAATGCTGTCATAAAATTGTATGTATGTACATTAGGGTGATTCAAATAAAAAATTTGGTTTTTTTTTTTTTTTTTTGTTTGTACATATGTATGTATGAATGTATGTAGCTTATGGACACCAAAACTACTCGGTCGATATTCTTCAAATTTTCGTGATATATTAGTAGGAGTCTGGAGAGTGTTTCTGTAATTTTTTTTTAGGGAAGTGGATCCGGGACCGCCCTATTCTAAACCATCCTAAAAAAGGTAGGATTCATTTGAAATTTAGTATGTAGGCAGCGTTACTTTTTTTCGGCAAGTGGACTAGGGACTGATCTCTTCGAAACAATGTTATCTATTGCTCGACTTGATTTGACCGCTGGAGTGATTTAAAAAAAAAAAACTATGTTGTGGGGTCAACCATGGACAAATTGAAGATGGCCGACTTGACAGCGTAGGCGTTTTATAAATAATTATGTTGTACAGTGTAATTTTCTGAGTATTTTCCTTCATTGTGAGAAAGTGCTCCGGCCATAACTGTGTCTTTAATTTTAGCAAGCATATGTTCTAATGGTCCAATTATAAATCTTAAAAAAAAGAGAAAATTTTATTTTCTTCTATTTAATTTTGTTTCGTTTTATCTTATTTTATTTTATTACTATTTTTTGTTGTTTTTTTTTTTTTTTATTTAATTTTTATTTGTATTTTTCGTATTTTATTTTATATTTTTTTTTTGTAATTTTTTTTAGGACCCTCTACTTAGAGAAACCAAATAAAGTTGGTTCAACCTTCCAAACACTTCGCTCCCTTTTGTTTTTTTTAGTGTCCTTCCCCTTCTAGTGCAAAACACGAAATATTTATAGCTGCTGTACTTGTAAAAAAAACTATTGATATTTTATCTGAAAATCATTTTGTATCAAAGTGCATACTAAATAATGTTAATCACAAAAACCCAGAGAAAATATGTACGAAAACAATAAAAATAGGACAATTGCAAAAAATTTAACTACACCAACTGCAGCTTCAATGCATTGCATTGTCCAATAAAAAAATGATTTATTGCTAGCACGGGAAATGTACGAATTACTTTGTTTACATAAGGCCTCAGTTGACTGAAAAAAATTATATTCCTATAATTTGAGTGTGTAAAAGTTTGTTTAATGCAAAAGCAAATATGCCTTGATTTATCGATTATGTGGAGTTAAAAAATTTGGGCGAATTTTAAAATAAAAGGAATAAAGATATTTTTTAATTTTTTTTTTAAATTTAAAGCAGGCTCCGGCAACCACGAAGTCAACAGCCTATGTATGTATGTATGACATGTATTGATTGGTCAGTGTGATCATAGCGCTCTCGCCAAGCGCAGCAACAATTCCATTGTTCGAGAGGCCAAGCAAAGAGCTTAACAATATGTGAGAATTAGGTGCTCAGGTTTTCAGATAACTGTCACACTAGGTGCCGGGGCTTAGTTTAAATCCCGAAAGTTAAGTTTGTTTTATGTATTAAAGAATTTTTATTAAACTTTTATAGGGTATTTTTTTCAGATTTCTCTCATTTACGGATATATGACTTGTCTCATATTTAAGTAAATTTTGTGACGATATGAATTTTTGATTGAGAAAAAATTTGAGAAAATAGCTGATGGTGCAACGGAAATTATGCAACGGAAATATAAATTGTAGCCGACTTTCAGGCGTATGTTGCAGACTTTCAGTCATAGGCGATTTTCACCACGATGTTTAGCTGTGTAAATCAAATAGGAGGTGAAAATCTAGGATCTAGCTAACGTTGCACCAATTATAAGTTAGGCCGAGCAGAATTCATAGGTTTTGCAACTTGTGGCGGTTTACAGGGTTGCCACCTATCCCAATTTTTTTTGATATAGAGCTAGATATGCCAATATGGGTATAAAATTAAAATTATTTTCGACCGAATTCCAAATAAGATAATTTCAAGCAGAACTACCACTTAGGGTTGCCACCAAACCGCAATTTATTAATTTTTTTTGTATATCTCGGGGATTTCTTGACCGATTTGTATAAAATTTGACATATAGACAACTTGATTCATTCTAAGATTATATACATGGTAATTGCAACTTGGGTGGTTCTCAGGGTTGCCACCTATCCCAATTTTTTTTAAAATATAAAGCTAGATATTCCAGTATGGGTATCAAATGAAAGGTATTTTCGGCCGTAAGGGTTGCCACTGAGGGTTGCCACCTAACTTCAATTTACAACCCCTTTACAACTCTCCTTCCTATCTTTCTTCGCCTTCACACTATCTTCCTCCCTTTTTCTCGTCATTCCCCTGTTTCCTTCTACCACGCTCTTTTCTTCTATATTCCCATAGTATTGGCCCCTGTTAGTTTAGGCATAATTCTACCCACCTACTGTAAGAAGTTAATTTATTTCACGTGTACTGGCTACATGCGGTTTTTTTTATCTAGAGATTATTTTCATTTCCATATATTACCCAAATGCGTCATATAAACACAGATCCAAGTTTTCCTCATACACACAAGTTACTATAATCTGCATTTTATTCAACATTCAATTTCAGCACTCTACAACAACATTCGATTTACGAAGTTAATTCCATTTAAGCTTTATTTTTATTTCTCTATTTTTCATTTTTATATTCTTATATGACCCCCTAACTATACACAATTTGTCTAAGTATGAAAATCTTGCTGTTTGCAAACAAATTTTGAACATACTTTATAGCTTTGTTTACTTGTGTACAATATTTCTTAGATCTATCAAAATTGTACAACCATAAATCTGTGAAATAATATCAATATAAAAGTAGCAAAAAAAAGCCATCATACGATATCATCGATCAAATGTCAAAGTGACAATTGTGTGGTAACATCAAATCTGCTAAAAGTTTGGAAAACAAAGATGAAGAATGAAAAATATGAAACTAAAAAGAAATAAGAGAAGAAAATAAAAGTGGAGTTTATAATGTAACTACTTCTTCACATATTCCAGTCACCGTTTAGTTCGATGACTAACCAAAGTAGCATAACAACAAAAATTTCAGCCAACTACATAAACAAAAAAGCTTCAAAGAACAGAATAGCAACCGAACACCAACAGCAGAAGCTGCTGCCATTGAAGTTTGAAATTTGAAGTTCGTTGCTACGGCAGCAAATATATATCTCTCTCTCTCCTCCTTCGGGGGCCAAACGAGCATACAACAATAAATGCTGTCAAATTTTGTAAATGACAATTAATTGCTGGCCATTATTATGATGGACGGTCTAACAATGCGAGAGCATCAAAAAGAGTATGTGGGATAGACTAACGAGGAGCTGCAAGAAAAAAAAGCAATTCAAAGAAATATGCAGAACAAAAGCTGGTTGGTAGATAGGTAGCAGCTGAGCTTTTCTTTTTAGCTTCATTGTTGTGACTGTTATTAATTTGGTTGCTTGGTGGTTGTTAGATACGTAAGAGCTTGTTAAAAATTTGTTAAAATTATCTAACATAAACGCTTATACATATGATGCTTTTGAATGCCTAGAGCTTAGAGCGCGACATAAAGTGTGGTAACAAGAGAAAGCAAGTTCAATGGTCGCTTTGTATAAATGATTTAAATACTTGCTTTATTAGTTGTACCTGCTGACAATGTAGAGCAGCTGTTGAAGAGCATGCTAATTTAATAACATAAAAGTTAATGTGGCAAAAAATCGATGTCATAAGAGTAAATTCGGAAGAATCTGTTTAAGCATGTTAGTTGGATTTCAGCATGAGCGCTTTATATGATGAGTGAGAGTTTATGCGTTCGAAAATTGGTATGGTATGGATATGGTATGGTTATGGTATGGTTATGGTATGGTTATGGTATGGTTATGGTTATGGTATGGTTATGGTATGGTTATGGTATGGTTATGGTATGGTTATGGTATGGTTATGGTATGGTTATGGTATGGTTATGGTATGGTTATGGTATGGTTATGGTATGGTTATGGTATGGTTATGGTATGGTTATGGTATGGTTATGGTATGGTTATGGTATGGTTATGGTATGGTTATGGTATGGTTATGGTATGGTTATGGTATGGTTATGGTATGGTTATGGTATGGTTATGGTATGGTTATGGTATGGTTATGGTATGGTTATGGTATGGTTATGGTATGGTTATGGTATGGTTATGGTATGGTTATGGTATGGTTATGGTATGGTTATGGTATGGTTATGGTATGGTTATGGTATGGTTATGGTATGGTTATGGTATGGTTATGGTATGGTTATGGTATGGTTATGGTATGGTTATGGTATGGTTATGGTATGGTTATGGTATGGTTATGGTATGGTTATGGTATGGTTATGGTATGGTTATGGTATGGTTATGGTATGGTTATGGTATGGTTATGGTATGGTTATGGTATGGTTATCCGGTTATGGTATGGTTATGGTATGGTTATATATCACTTCAAATTTTTACTTAGTCAACACCGTAATATCGTCGCTCCCAACGAAGACTAATACGGTTCAGTTAGCGTGGAAGACTAACACGGTTCGTTCTCTGCGTCGAAGACTAACACGGTTCGTTCTCTGCGTCGAAGACTAACACACTTCAGTTTTCTGCGTGGCAGACTAACACACTTCGTTCTCTGCGTCGAAGACTAACACACTTCGTTCTCTGCGTCGAAAACTAACACAGTTCAGTTCTATCTGAACTGTGTTAGTCTTCGACGCAGAGAACGAAGTGCGTTAGTCTTCGACGCAGAAAACTCAACCGTGTTAGTCTTGGTTGGGAGCGACGATATATTTTCTACTTAGCAACTGCTTAGCGAAATTTATTGCAAGACAACGACCTCATCCCAACAGTAAGTTACCAACATCAAATCACTTTAACGAGCCGAAAGCGCGCCGTCTCATCCTTTATCTGCATTTAAAGTGTAGCTGGCAAAAATTATACTCCTATAATTAAATTCAGCTAAAAACTGTAATGTCAACTTGATCGAGATTTATGAGTACGCAGCTAAGCCAAGCGAAGCATGTTGTTGTTACTGCCCACAGAGAGGTTTGAGTATCAGCTAAAGCGAAACACCCAATTTTAAGTTAAAGCGACGATTTGTTGACTATTAAAAGCCTACAAGTACGATATACATACAAGCATACACTCAGGGCGCACACGTTTTGCTACAATGCAATAAATTACTATTAAATACCATTACACTTAAGCAAAAAGTGAAAAAAATTAAAGAACAGATATGCAAAAAAAAAAAAGGTACAACGCCTTCGTAGCAATTCCGCGCTCAACATACATAAGTACTTTTAGCGTAGATAGTTAACGTTTGTGAATTAACTCGCGCACTGCCACCAATGTCAACATAAAATAAAATATAATTTTCTTAATGCTCATTAAAAGGTATTAAAAACGCTTTAAACGCCTTTGTGTTTTATTTTTTTTTTCTCGTAACAACATGGGTAAATAATATCACAGAGTTGCTAAAAATGTGTTCTTGTTTTTGGTTCGCTTTTTAAGTAGCAGTTTCACGCTTAATAACCAGCGCATAACATGCTTAAAGTCAGTAAAATGAATGAATGAGCGCTTAAAGGCTGTCATGTGTTAAAGCGTGACTTAAATGCCATTGTCGTCGGCTTGTAGATGGGCCATTCGATAGCTCTCGTAGTGCTGTTTGGGAGACCCACTTACTTACATATAGATATAGACTTCTGCTAAAGTGTGCACTACTCTGTGTCGTCATATATGCAGCAGTACCTGTGTTTATATGTACATATATACATGCCTTTAGTTGATTATGTAAGTTTGCAAGCTCAGCACTACCTGTTTGGCTACTTGCATCGGTTGATTGTGTCAGCAGCCTATGCACTGAATGGCGTGTAAAAATGGCATTATTTACTAAATGTACACTACAACGGAAAGTTCAAAAATAACTACCAAAAATAAGTAACAAAATATCTTAAAAACATGTTTGGCCTTTTGGCGCTTTGTGCTGCGCATGCGCGTCTGCCTTACAATGAAATACATGGCAACTAAGACTCCCAAAGCATATCAAATTCAATCAACAATGACATGGCAAAGAGAATAAACATGCAGCTGATAATAGATACTGGCTAGCGCCGTTATGATTTCTGTTTTCAAAGTGTTCTTAAAAGCTTTGCATCGATTTCTCTCTTTTCTTCTTTTTAAATTTTTTTTCATTTTTTTTGTTATCTCAATTTGGTTTTGTGGTCACTTAGTGCAGCAGCGCTTCGAGAGCACATTCACCACTGTGCACATTGTGGCGGTGTAAAATATCACGCCGTCATGTTTTTCCACTGTAACTGTGTGGGCAGCGTGCCTTTCTGCTGTTTTGTGCGTTGGTTGGCTTTTAGAAATTCTAGCTTTAAGATTGTGTGTGAAGTTGTTATATAGCTTTTATTATTGTTATTATTACATTTAAGTATACTTTACACATCGTGTAAATTGCATTTGGTTGTGCGTTTAAAGAGCGTGAGTTAGTAATTTAGAGATTGTTTTTTTGTTTTTTTTAATGTTAAAGGAGATGTGCTGGCTTGTGTGGATATACGAGTCAGCGTCGATAATTGATTGGTCAGGAAAATTGTCGGTATTGTAGAGAACTTTAACTAGTTCCTGGTAGAAGATTTTTTCTGAAAAACATTCTAAGACCAAACGACATTGAAATTGTAACAATTCCATTGTTGTAAACAAATATATGTAAATTCCAACATTATTTATGAGAAGCCACCTATATCAAGAGGTTCATTTTTTTATATTTTTTGTTTGTGTTTTTATTTTATAATATATTGTTTTGTTGGGTTTTATTTTAGTTTAATTTATTTTATTTTATTTTATTTGATTTTTTTATATTGTTTAATTTTATTTTATTTTTAATTATTTTGTATTAATTATTTTTTTTATTTTATTTCAATTTTTTAATTTTATATTATTTAATTTTTTTTTTATTTTGTTTTATTTTATTTTATTTTATTTTATTTTATTTTATTTTATTTTATTTTATTTTATTTTATTTTATTTTATTTTATTTTATTTTATTTTATTTTATTTTATTTTATTTTATTTTATTTTATTTTATTTTATTTTATTTTATTTTATTTTATTTTATTTTATTTTATTTTATTTTATTTTATTTTATTTTATTTTATTTTATTTTATTGTATTTTCTTTTATTTTATTTTATTTTATTTTATTTTATTTTATTTTATTTTATTTTATTTTATTTTATTTTATTTTATTTTATTTTAATTTATTTTATTTTATTTTATTTTAATTCCTTTTATTTTATTTCAATTTATTTTATTTTATTTTATTTTATTTTATTTTATTTTATATTATTTTATTTTATTTTATTTTATTTTATTTTATTTTATTTTATTTTATTTTATTTTATTTTATTTTAATTTATTTTATTTTATTTCAATTTATATTATTTTATGTTATTCTACTTTAATTTTAAAATTTGTTTTACTAATTTTTATATTAAAACTTCGCCTAAAAACATTATTAACTAATTGAATTTTCAGGCGTAAACAGATCATCTTCAGCCTCAAAACCCACTTTGCTTCACTTTAAAAACATTTTTACTCGATCGATTTTTTCCACTATCGCAAAAACCCTATTCACGCATTAAATTCAATTAAAATCTTTTGCTTCATTTCACTTTTCATAAGCCAATTAAATTTCGCTTTCAGCTACAAATTAAATTTGCAAATTTTTTCGTAAACTATACAAGCGCCGTCAATATAAACTTTATTACACTACAAAACATTTTTTCAATTAACAGCAAAACAAAAATTAAAACAAACTATTAACATGCGGTAAAATAAATTAAAAAAAAAAAATTTTCAAACTAAACAAAAAAATAAGAAAAAATAAAATCATCACAACGCTGCATAATTTTTTTTCGCAATAACGTCATCAAAACTTTGTTTTCTCTCTCAGCATCAGGCACAAGCACAAATACACACAAATATTGTACTCAAAACTCCACTTTCAACCCAGCAGCTAGACCACAAAATATTAATTAAAATGCTGCATAATTTTTGTTGAATAACAGCAGTG